>VNJM01000922.1:0-367664 GCA_008042475.1 Drosophila kanapiae
AAATTTTTTTCATTCGTGTATATATGTATATGCAAAACATTTCACTCTTATCCCAGATTCGTATTTGTGAACAAATACAAAAAGTATGCTGAAATATTAAAAAATATAATATAACACATAATATTATTATTTTAATTGTTAACCCAATAGTGAATACGCCCATATTGTTACAGTACCAAGCATGAAAAGTAGCAAAAGACAAAATCTGGCTGGCTTCGAAAGGGAATAACCACGCATACATGCATCCGTGTATGTGAATACATGAACACGCACACATACAAAGGCCAAGTCAAGCACACGACAACCTTCTTCGAGATGCGCCTCTTTGCGAATGATCTGATCTGAGCGGTCGATGCGAGCGAGAGCGTAAAAAGTGAGAGAGCAAATTGCCGAGCATTCCCGAAGCTGCGGGGCCTGTCGCATACGGCGCTCTGGGGCCTGTCGCTAAACATTTTTGGTTCCATTTTCGTTGTATGAAATGGGAAGTCTATATGCTGTATGGTTGGTGGTATTATGTAACAGCAGGTGTATCCTATCAAGTGCAGTAAAATGCAAAACCATCGCAGAAACAACTAAACAAGCGACAAGGCAATTTAAATACAAACAAGCACGCAAAATTCGACAAAAGCCAACACCAAATGTTTGAGATTTAGAGAAGGGGGGAAACATCGTTGACGTCGTCGACACACAATTAACTTCAAAATACTTCAAGCCATGTTAAGTGTCAATTAGTTGAAGCCATGGCTAGCACCAGTCATGAATGCGAAATTATACAGCTAAAATATCAAAGATATACACAACTATTTACATATTCAGATATCATTTCATATATATAATTGCGCATGCTAAACAAGTTGGCAAAAGGCTGATTATCGCCTCTAGATAGAAAGCCACTAAATTTCATGGAAATAATGAGATCTTCTATCAAGATGCCCTGCCAGGAATGTCTGAATAGCTGAGAAGGCCACAAATAAAGCCAAATAATGATGATGTTTAATGTGGTCGAAGCCAGACAATGAGCTCATCATGGGCAGCTGCTCATCAAAGTCAATATGCTGCATTGATTTATTCCCCGAAACCATTCCATCATGAATACATTTTGGTCTCCAAAAGTTTAGCTAAAAATATGTTAGATATATTAAAAAAGTTTCGTAACGGCTTCTAAATGACTTTTGCTTTTGAGTTGAACTCACATAATTTCCAAACATTTCATTTCTAATAACCAGCAGTCCCAAATTGGTCAAAACAGCCGCCAATAAATAATATCGGCTGTTCGGGTATCGAAAAAAAATCAAAAATTGTATTGGTAAAACATGGAATGACCAAATATAATATGCAGACCGCAAAACAATAAAAGTGGACAGCCAAAAAAACACAAAAAGTTGAACAAAAAACAAAACAAAAGCATAAACACACACACACACCAGACACAATCGTGTCCAAGTGCCACGTTTTGCCTAAGCGACAGGGCGGGGGCCGAGTAGGGCCATGACCCCGCCCCCTATTACCACCAGGCCCATTCTCCTCCAGTGTCTCCCATATCAAACTCCCCGCCTTCAACGGTTATGTTTGGCCCGGCACGCTTGTGCAAACAAAACGCTGTTGTTTGTGTTCGTTCCCACATGCGCTGACAATATCGCAACAATGTCGGTCGACGACATCCAAAGAACAACAAACGGTGCTTCACTCGGGCCCCTAAAAACTCCCAGTCAAAAAAAAAGGAGCGCCTGGAAAAAAACCGAAGGAAAATCAAATGACAAACAACAAAAAAAATGGCTATGATGGAAATTCATGTAAGGACTGCACGGAGCAAAAAACAATCTGTTATATACTAAATTTAATGTTAAAAAAGCACTTGGAGTTGAAATCTAAAAAAAAATAATATTTTTTATTAATTATAACTAAGTTTTTTGTATGTAATTCTTCTTGAAATCGTCTAAAATTATTTATGTATTTGAATACTATTTAAAAACAAAATACATAACATATTTAATATATTTAACAATGAAAAATCTTATTTAAACAAGAGCTGTAGCAAATCTAAGAAAAACTTGTACTTTATAGTATTTTTAACCTGACAATTGTTATATTAAAATCATTAAATTAGAGTTATTCGATTTATCTGCAATATTTTAGATGAAGTCTTCTTTTTCCATTTACATAAAATGTTTTAAAATAATACTTAGTTTTCAATTTGCTTATAAATGTTATAAATTTGCTATTAAATGCTCTAAAACTTATTTGTAACTTTTAAAGTAAATGTTCGATATTTGTTAAAATAAACTACATTTCAATCTGAAAGTTATAAATTATATTAATATATATATCTAATACATAATAATATATTAATACATTTATTTTCTTTATACATATTTTTTGTTTGTACAAATACATTTTTTTTGTCAGTGCCATCCGTAAACCATTGGCGAAATGACACTAATGGCAGCTCCACTTCTTTGCATACCCCAAAGTCTTTCGCTTTTCGAGCTGCCAAGACAAGAAGCGATTTGCAGATGCAATAAAAGGCCAATAACAATGCAATAATCATAATAATAACAACGGCAAACCCAGCCAGTCGGCCATGTGGTGCCGCCGCAACAACAATCACACCAACTGGCAGCAGCGGCAAAAGAGGCAGCAGCAGCGGCAACAGTTGCATGCAGTATCAGCAATAAAAGTTGTAACAATTATCATTTGAAAGTGCATTGTTCCAGTTGTCAGATGCGGCGCTTAAGTAGTTCCAACAGCAACAACATCTGCAAACTGCAACCAAATGTAAGCTCGTGCCACGAGCAACAACAAGTACAATAGCAAAAGCAAAAATGAGCAGCAGCAGAAGCACAAGCAGCAACAATGTGTCTACGTCAGCGACTTTGAAAATTAATATGCACAATCCGCTGCAATTGCAATTTGTTGAAGAAACAATGAAGCGCGCATGCAGCAAAAAAGAAATATTTTACATATTGTCGCATAAATTTCCGATCAATAATCACTGTAGGAATATCAATTAGATGGAATGCGGGGGCTTCAGACTGAAGCTTTTCTTTAATGTGGAGCAAGCCCACATAATGAGTTATAGATTTGGCTCTAAATGATAAACGACTGAGCCAAGGATTAATTGGCCAAGCGCGATGGGAATATATAATGGATTTGTTCGATTGATAAATGATAGCTGGTTTTTGTACATCGAGTTGATTTTTAGAAAATTAAACAAAGGAAATAAACAGGGCTATTTTTAATACTATAAACTAACAATTTATTAAAGCAAAATTGTGATAATAATATACAGAATTATTCACTTCTGTTTACAATAAAATGATTTAATTACAAAATATATATATTATATATTTTAAGAAATATTATAAATATTAGATTCAAATTTGTATATAAGAATAATTTGCATACCATATGCCTTAAATATATTCGAACTTATTGTAATTATAGCTGCTAAATAAGATTTAAAAAAGCCAGTCAAGGATTCCTCACGTATTTACGAAGTAAATTCAATTTCTAGAGATCACAACTATATATTTTATTGAATTTAATAAACTGTTTTCAATTTATTTTTAGATATTCTCCGCTTCCTCTCTTTACATACCAAAACTCTACCCGTAAAGCCAACTAAAGCCTTTCTGTCATCTGTGGATATGTGTTTGCAAGGGGACATGAGTGCAATTAAAACCAATACGAGGCAATTAGCCCCAATGGCCATAACCTGTCTGCTGCTGCTGCTGCTGCTGCTCCTCCCGGGTGGCTTTTAATAATGCAACCACATAAATCTTTTCATTAAAGTTCAATTAATCAACAGCCTTCCTGTCACTGCGCATAAATCTCATAATGCACCCACCCGCACATGTGCCTCCTCTACCATTGGGTTCAGAATGCAGACACAGGATGCACAGACACAACATGGGCACATGGACACATGTGCACACGGAGCCCGATTCCCGGCTCATCCGAGTTATTTGTCACCATTTCCCTACCCAGTGTGGGTTTTCCCATAAGTTCACCATATCCCCTCTACCGCTCCTACCCATTCCACCAAAGGCTGCCAAACAAATGTGCAATGTGTTGTACTTACAACGAATTTTGCCACGCCCCCGGCTTAGAAACGTAGCTGTTCCGCCCCTGTACCCTTGCCTAATATTCGGGGCTAGCAGGTAATAACATGGCCCGGCTACAAACATTAGCATTCGAGCTGAATGCGTGATAGGTTTTCATTGAAAAAAATATATTTAAAAGAAAAAAAGAAGTTGTTTCTTAATGAAAATGTTAACTAAATTAAAAGTATGTTATATGAAATATAATAGAAGCCTTTTTAGTAAGCCTAACACCAAACTTGCTTTCCCATTCCCTTAAAACAAATGATAATCCCAATCCCAGCTAAGCTTCCATATCGATATCGTGTCACGTGGCCAGCTTTATTTAAAGGATTAGATGGTCGAACAAGGAGCAAGAAGCATTGAACACCGAGCACGGAGCACCGAGCACCCGGTCTGGTCTGACCACCAATGATTACATTTTGCCCATTTGGGGCAGAGGCTGGCAGGTGCCTGGCCTGGAGGCGTGCCATTGTTTGTGTTTCTGCTGGGCAATTAACAAGCAATAAAAGCCTGCAGCCTGCTGCAGTCATCCAGTTACCGGGGAAAGTCGACAAGAGGGACTGACTGTGTGCAATTAACACAGGGATTTCGCAACGCCCTATTGAATAAATGTCCATCGCGGTCTGATTGATTCGGGGCCGTTGCCATAGAGCGCACGTCTTCCACCTGAACTTTTGCCAAACGAGACGCTGCCTTTTGAATGCCAAATGAGGCGGCGGGAAGACAACACCTGCCTTCAGTTGCAGTTGCTGCCCGACTTTGCCTTTTTTTTATGAATGAAAAAACTTGAGTCACTCGCGTGGGTGGTCCGCCCCCGGCGAAAACGGCCAAAATGCAAATGCACTAAAAGACCAAAGCGGCAGCAGTGGGTAACGAAAACGGCAAAAACAGCAACAAAAGTGTTACACGACTTTACGAGCACATTCATTGACTGCAAATCAAAACGTGCGCCACGCCAACGCCAACCACATCTACATTTATGCACTTAAAAAAACCAAAGTAAACAACTTTTACAGGCAAGAACTATACAAGAGATAAGTATAGAATTTAACAAATGTATTAAGGTTATTAATCAGTAATCTCAGCACATTTACTTGGTATTTCCTTTATATTTTAATGAATTTATATAATTTTCCATGTGCATTTGAGTCAAGTTCGACAGCGACGGCAAGTTGAACGCCAACGCCGGTGGCAATTACCAGGTGACTGCTAACTGGCAAGGTTATGGCTCTCACAGAAACGCCGCGCAAATGCTTCGAATACCACGCACACACTCTCGCTTGCACATTAGCGGAAAATACCTTTTGGCATTACGCATACGCACTGCATGCCGGGGCCAAAAGGTTTTTTATTTCTGTTTTTTTTTTGGGGGAGGGGGGAGGGCGCATTACCAAGAACAGCAATTTTAAATTATTGAGTGTGAAGCATTTAACATTTCAGGACGGACTTGTGGAGAGCAAGTACAATGGTTGTTAATGATCTGTAGAATTTAATTTTGGAGCTTGAAAAATATAATATTTATAATTTTTTCTTATAGATAATAGTATGTAAAAATATATGGTATTATTCATTCAAATAGTTTAGTACATTTAAAACAAGAAAGAAATATTTAAACAAAATAAGAAGAAAAAACTGGTAATATTAAATATGTTTAAAAGTACCTTTAAAAAATACTTTTAAAATTCTTCAAATAAATAAAATAATACAAATATATACTTCTTGAAATACACTTTTCCTTTTTTTTTTTATTTAAAACTCTTATTAATGCTCACCAATTTGTATCCACTGTCCTTGCGATGCCCCTCCAGGACTGCTTGTTCAGCACACAGTTTAAAAATAATTGTTATTGGGCCGCGGCCAACGCCTCTTGAGTCCCACCTCCGACACGACTCCCAGCTTTATTCCCGCTGCAGCAAAATTCCAGCTCCAGCTCCTTCTACTCCCCTTACTTCTGCTCCTCTTCCCCCTACCCCTACTGATGACTCTGTGCAACCATTTTCGGTGCTAAATGTCACACGCACATAAGCGAAATTATGTGAGGCATTTTTAACGACTGATATGCGCCGGGCGCGATATGGCAAACACACTGCACAGCGAACAGAGGCCGTCAGGCTCATAAAAAAATCTGTAGCAAAATTGAAACTGCCGCCCAAGTCACCCATTTTACATGAAAGCCATCCGACCAACCATTTTGGGCCGCCGCCGACTGTAAACGCGACAAACGCATGGCCGATGTACGTGAGATTGGGCCGCCGTTAATTGGTAAAAATTGGGCAACCTCCGCCACCTCTCCGGGCCAAGTACTTATGCGATAATGCGTAAATTTTAATGAAAACTGAAAATACGAAACGACAAACAAAAACAAAGAGAAAAGCGTACTTTTCTCGGGTCGTAAAGTCGCACACGAAGGCGGCGATGAACTTTTTAGTCCTTCGTGCAATCGCCTGGAAGTTGATTTAATGAAGATTTCACAAAATGGGCATTCTCCCGTCACCATGTCTGACATGTTAGACAAGTGTGTGTGTGGGTGTGTTGGTTTTAAGATTTAGATATTGAAGTATATGCGTTTGGCACGTGTCCTGTCTGTCAGATCATGTGGCTGGAATTTCAAGTGGAGCTTTTTATTAAAAACCATTTTAAAGAGAAAACTAAATTGTGATTTATTGGCAAATAAATTTGATTGGCTTAGCCTTAATCGAAGCGAGGCCCGAAAGCAAATTGGAAATTATACAAAAAATTATCGAATTTATGTAAATACTATAATAGTTTCCCCAAAACAGAGGTCGAAAGTAGTTAGACAATAAATAATGGAAACCACAACACCCAGTCAACTCGCCTCCTGCATAAACACTTCATTTCCATTTTGAACAATGCTGATTCAAAGGCAAATGGCCAACACAATGGTTTGTTACAACACGACCACACACAAGCCTTTTCGCGCCAAAAAATGCCAAAGCAAACACCCCACAGACCGTATGCCTAATTATGCAACGGTCTGGCCTAAAAGATGGCTCTCTCTCTCTCCTTTTATCCTTTTATAGGCAAATTTAACACAGAGCCTGGGCTGCACAAGAAATTATGAACAACACGATAGCGAAATTATGAACGTGATTAATTCATAGATGGTGGCGCTTAGCCATTGTTTTTGGCCATGGTCCACCTGGAGGCGGACATGGATATGGCAGCACGATCCACGACAATCGCCAGCCGTGGCCTGCAGTTTGACATCCACGAACGTTGTAGCCAAAAAGCTAAATATGATTATGTGAGCTCGATTTAATCTCAGTCGATTCAGCGCTGGCCAAACTTCCTTCCACGGACTAAAGTCGTTAGTATTTTATTGATTTTTCCAAAGCACATTGGATATACACTCTTAGAAGTTAGTAAAAGGAAATATTTAGTATTATAAGAGTTAAATAGATGCATAAACTCCTTTAAGAACATCCCTTGTAAGAATATTTAAGCCTAAAATTCATTTAACAGTTTCTTTTAACTTCGTTTTACTTGTATTTTCGTAGTACTATATTTTTTTTATATATACTATATATTAACAATAATATAGCTCAATTCTCCTTAATATTCCCACCATTCTGTCGTGTTTCTACATTTTCTGAAAGTGTGTTCAACATATGCGAATCGCTGGCGCATTAAAAATGAAGAGATTTTCCTTGAAAATAATGCCTGCGTATGGTTTTGGTCAAAACGACTTTGTGCTCAAAAATTGAAAATCCAAAATCGTAAAAAAATTGCACCAACACGGAGCGTGAGTAACTTCAAATTCCCCTCCGTCCACCATTCAATTGCCGACCTCCCCTTAATCACCAATCCCCACGCACCCACAGAAACACTCAGGCTCCAAGTAGTTGGCGGTTTACAGTCGTCAGTTCAGTGGCTTTAGTCTGATAAAGAGTGGATGGGAGGAAGATAAAAAAAGAACTGAAAAAATTGGCTACTTAATTTGGTAATAACAATAATTACGCCTGACTGACTAAACGCTGGCCAGCGACCAATTTAATATTGAAAAAGACAGGAGCCAAGTGGCTGGCTGTCTATTGAATTCCCTAACCAATTCTGTGGGTATTACAGGCTGATAATGGTCGCGAAAGAGCCAAAGACAGTGAAAAGCCAATTACCGAAACTTTTATATTTATAATTGGTTAACTTATTTTTGTGGGAATATAAACTTACTTCAAGTTTTATCGTATAAGGATAAAAAATTGGGATTTACTTTCGGCGTTTTTACTTTAACTAAATTTTTTTGAAATATTTTTGAACCTTATCATTTTATTATTTCTTTGTATTATCCTAAAATGTAAGTATTGAAATAAGTATAGAGTGCTTAGTAGAAGTGACATATATCGGTACTGTATCGATTATTGAAGCGAGTCTTTCAACTTTTCTATATGTATGCGAAAAATCAATATTCTGATAGATATATCGAACCAATATCAGTCTATTATTGTGTGTTTCAAATATTTAAAAAAAATTCAGCTATTTCAACCATTTTATTTACCTTTCCCATTACCAAATAATATTTTTTATATAACCTACTTACAATATTCTGTCTCTTATATCTATAGAGTATTTGCCTTGCGTTACTTCAATTAGTTTCTCATCCATTTTCAATTAAAACGTTTATAGATAATCAATTAATAATTTTTAAGCCACTCTGGCAATAACAAACTCAGAGCTTTGCCACTGCCACAAGTAGTTGGCTACCAGTTACTGGCTACTGGCTACTGACTGGCTGACTCAGCCGCTCCACGCTCAATTAGGTGCAAAGACATCTCGGCTGGCTACGAAGTTGAGGATTTTCGCAGTTGATCATATTTATTGGCTTTGCGATTAGGCTCGTCGGACTCGACCCGACTCGACTAGCCGTCGTCTTGCCTCTGGCCTAATTGGGGGATCTAAACTTGAATATTGATGACGGTGTCGGATCGGTAAAAAAAAACACTCACACACAATCCAAAATGCGATGCAATTGTTGCTGCTAGCCGTGTTGTTTGATATTTATCGTATTTAATTTTTGTACAGCCGCTCGTTCGGCTGTCTTGGCTATTTTTGGAGAATTTCACGTACGAGACTCATAATTCGTGCGATAATTTACACAAAATTAGGCAACTGTCTAGCCAGCGAACCATTTAAAGCTATTGGAGCACTCGATGCGTTTCCCACGCCAATTAGAATTAGCGCGAAGATCGAGCCCGGGTTCAATTGAGTTGAAGAGACCGAGCCGAGGTCTGTCAGATAATTGCAGGAGAAAATTGGAAAAATTCAATTTACGCTCTGCAAATGGTCGGAAAATATAACTTTACCTTTTAGCCACACTTTGTATCACGATTTTTTATTATGACAAAGAGCGACGGGCGACGGCGGCGAAGGCTTCTGCTTATAATTTGTGTTAACAAAACTTTTGCCATAAAATGTCCAAAGTGAAACTCATAAAAAGTGAAATTGTCGGTGCGGTCAAATATAATTAATGTGGGGCAAGTTTATTCTTCTTGCGGTTAATCTTCCCCTCCAATCTTTGGCTTTACAAGTTTTCGTCCTGCCTCCTCACTCTCTGCGAAAGCAATTAAAAGTCTAATTAGAATGTCATTAGGTGGAGGCGAGTGCTAAGCGTTCAGGTAGCAGTAAGGTATCACAATAAATAATATAGCTTCCATCTTGATTTGATAATTTCCGAATAATTGGTCAATAAAAACACCGGAATATTCGACTGTTAAAATCGTCAAAGCTTTTATGACTTTTCCGTCACAGATTTAGATAATTTCAAAATTCCTTTGGCGAGCTAGTGGTTCGGAAATTCACCTGGTCAAAATTTAAGGTACTCCGCAATGACGACGCACTTTTATTACCCGAACAAGGAGCTGCAGGAGGAGCTAACCTGCATTGCCAAGGCTCTGGTGGCACCTGGCAAGGGTCTCCTGGCGGCCGACGAGTCCAGTGCGGTGATGGGCAAGCGTTTCCAGCTAATCGGTGTGGAGAACACAGAGGAGAATCGTCGTCTTTATCGTCAGATGCTCTTCACCACCGATCCCAAGATATCTGAGAACATTTCAGGGGTAATCTTCTACCACGAAACATTGCATCAGCGGACAGACGATGGTCTGCCGTTTGTGGAGGCCCTCAAGAAGAAGGGCATTCTGACGGGTATCAAGGTGGACAGACACTTCTCGCCACTCTTTGGCTCGGAGGATGAGTTCACCACCCAGGGCTTGGATGATCTGGCCAATCGGTGTGCCCAGTATAAGAAGGAGGGCTGCAGCTTTGCCAAGTGGCGGTGCATCCTGAAAATATCCAAGAATACTCCGTCACCGCAGGCTATTCTGGAGAACGCGAATGTCATTGCGCGATATGCGGCCATCTGTCAGTCGCAGCGATTGGTGCCTATCATCAGTCCCGAGATCCTGGCTTCCGGCGATCACGATCTGGATCGATGCCAAAAAGTTACCGAAACCCTGCTGGCCGGCGTTTACAAGGCCCTCAGCGATCATCACATCTTCCTCGAGGGCACCCTGCTGCAGCCGAGCATGGTGACTGCTGGCCTGCAGAGCAGCAAAAATCATCCGCCCTCGGACATTGGACTGGCTACGGTTCTGTCCATTCGACGCACTGTGCCGCCAGCGGTGCCTGGTGGGTTACTTTAAATATTTTTAATATTTTCGGAAAATGTTAACTGAATTTTGTATATTTTTATTCAAAAGGAGTCCTGTTCTGTTGCGGTGCCCAATCGGAGGAGGAGGCCACCGTTTCCTTGAACGCCATCAACAATGTGCCCCTCTGCAAGCCCTGGGCCATGAGTTTCGCCTTTGATCGGGCCTTGCAGACATCCATCTTGCGCACTTGGGGTGGTAAAAAGGAGCAGGTCTCTCATGCTCAAACTGAGCTACTCAAACGCAGCAAGGTGGGTGTTATTTGTCTATAACTAACCGAATCTAACACAAAAAAAAACCCCTTTAGGCCAACAGTCTGGCCTGCATTGGCAAATATGTGCATGGCTCGGTGGAAAGCTCAGCAGGCACTGAGAAACTCATACAAGAAGCCATCGAGTTTTAAGGAACCAACTGCAGGCATAAATTGAACTATTTTAAAATTATTTGTGGATTATTTAAAATTAAATTTAAAAATATATAGCTCTGTAAAATACTGAAAATTAATAAGTGTTAGAAGGTATTTTCACGCGTATATTCACAATATAAATAAATAACATTTTTCTTAGCAATTATTGAGGTTCTTAGAGGTAAGGATTATTATTGATTTTATTTCGGTTTAACATTATTTCTTGCCACTGTGATATTTGCAATAAATATGGTAGATATAAAATTTGCAATCATATTTAAATGCAGTATATTATTTCATGACAGAAAACCATTAATATTGATCTCGTTTTGCTTGTGCGAAGCAAGCTTAAGCTCTCACTTGTGACTTCTGGCCGACACTGTGACCGCAGGCCGCGTGTTTGATGCTCACTTGCTGGCCAGCCAGCGCCACCAAACAACTCGAAATATTGTTAACAAGCCTGCAAAGAACAACATGACTCTTGGAGTGAAGTGTCGGCATAATCCATGGAGATTACCAGACGACCGAGCGACACGCAGCTGCGTTCGTAGCTCCACTGCAGCTTAATTAACGCAAGCGCATGCCAAAAACCCAAAACGACGGCCATGTGCAGCGGCAACAACAACGCCGGCAACTGCAACTGTAGCGGCAGCAGAGCCCGGACTGAGTGTTTCGACTTAATCAAGCGGTTCAGAGCCGCTCAAGTCGGTGTCATGTTGTTGGCAAATTAGTCAGACTGCCGTGGAAATGATCGAGGGAGTGCGGGGTGAAGTCACACTTTCAACTCAAGCTATAATTAAAATTAAAGCAGTTGCTAAGTTAAAGACTCGCCTTTTGCTGCAACGTCAACACCTCCACCCAGTTTGTCAGGCGTCGAATTTTTAACTCCGACAGTTTGGACTCGAGAACAATTTTATACTACCTAGAAACCTTAAGAAATTATATACTTTTTGTATAAATATAAGTATGAGCTACTAAAAACACAGGACATATTTTAGTAAGTTCAGTAAATTCACTTAACGGAAGGAATTGTTCCAAAAGTAAAGTAGTTTGCCACAAATATAAATAGTAAAAAAAAGACCATAAGAACAACACACATTTCTTTTTTTTCCATTTATTCATTAAACATAAGTGGAAATTTTAAAACCGAATTTTGTATAATATTATTTATATATTAAAGTCATGTTAATCGATATCCAAGACAGCACTTTCAATATGAATTAAAAATGGCAATTTTATAATTCTATGAATAAATATTTTCAGGGGAAATTGAAAGCAATGAATAATAAACATTTTCATTTAAAATCAAAAGCAATGTCATAAACTTTGCTATTATTATTTATTATGGAAATATTAAACATGATAACTAGGATTTGAAATTTATTATTTTAAAGAAAAAGCTCGTTAAAATGGCTACCAGAATAGAATTAATTTTTAGTTATATATTTATATATTATCATCCTTTTTCAAGAGTGTACATAGGGTGGCTTACAGTTTTTATATAATTTTCACTGTTTTTTTCCCGCCTGCAGCAGGCGGCCTTCTGCGGTTAATGCAATCGACGTGTATCCCGGGGCCACGAGTTGGTGTCCTGTCCCCGTGATCCATCTTCATTGCTGCCCCGCAGCCTTCTTGCCATCATCGAATTGAATTCTGCAGTCCCAGTCCCAGACCCAATCCCAATTCCAATCCCAATCAGGCCGTCGCGTACGACATGTCATGTTAATTGCGCCTCCATGTACACATATATGTGCCAGTGTGCGAGTGTATTCGCGCGTGGCAGCCACCGCGTGTGTGTGTGTGTAAATTGCCATTATGCTCATGTTTGCTTAATATGTGGCACACAACTCCCACCGAGTTCCGCTCGATTCCCGGCTATAGCCGGAGCTATATAGCCATAGCAACCAGCGGCAGCACGCGACGCGTCAAGCCAATTAAAGCCGAATTATGGCAGTGCTTTTTTTTAATCACATGCATCGCACTCCGCCTCCGCCCCCTTCAGTTACTCAGTTCGCTACAGCTTGGCTATTCAATCACTCAGTCAGTCACTCGCTCATTTACTCAATCAGCGGTTTCAATTTGCCGCTGAAGATTTATGGGCGTTGGGTAGCTCAACGTGAACCACTTGGAACATTTTTTAATATATGAAAAAATTGCCTAACTGTTGTTCATAAAGAAGTATATATTTTAATGAGATATTTGGCTCAATTAAATTAATGAAAATACAATTTATAGAAGTTCAACTCCGGCATAAGACAGATACAGATACAAAACTGTCGTGATTGCTGCTCTTTGCCGGCGGCACGCGTTTAAAAGAGACTTCCACAGTCGCACCGAGAGATCAAAGCCAAAATGCCGACAAACTTCGAACCCGATTTGTGGTTGGTCTTTAACGAGACTTCCACTTGGCAAGCGGCGGCGGCGGCTGTTGGCCATAAACGAGTATGCGACAAGTGGGAGTGGGCCCAAGACATAATTAGAAAAAAAATTCAAGCCAGGCCAACGACGAGGTTGTGGCTGTGACTTAGGCTTTGACTGCGCCTGCGACTGGAACTGGTGGGACTGTGGCGCCAAAGTTTAATTCACAACTCCGGACGGCGCGGGCACAAATCACTCAGCTGTCAAACGCTTGTTTTGATTAATTTGGTGTTAATAACGCAGACCGCACAAATCCTGTCCCGTTCGGCAATTAATGTGGCCTGGTCTTCTGGCCGCCAAACTTGGTCATGGAGCGTGAAAAACGTTTTGCCTTGGAGCAGCAGCAGCAGCAGCAGCTGAGGATGCACCAACGACGACGGCGACTTGTGTTAATTGAAAGTTTTTGACCAGGCCATATAAAGTGAGGAAGCCAAAAGTCTCTTTCGATTTCGATTTGGTTGTCTGCTGATAGCCCAAAATGTAACCAACTTGCCCGGCCATAAATGGCAACACACGCGTCCGCCGGCAGATGGCTGGCAGGACGAGGTGCCCAGAATCCACGATTTCGGGACAGTTTCGGTTTTTCGCGCTTTCCATGTCTGTGTGCCACATCATCAGGCCAAAAGTAAGAGGTGTTTAAAATGCTAATTTGGGCAATGCCAGCAACTGAATCACGTACAGTTGTCTCCATTTCTCACATGACTTAATGATGCTTGATTTTGGCCTGGCCAAAAGTTCAATTCGCCTAAGTAAATGTTGGAAAAAAAAGAATACAAATTCAACTCTAAGCGTAGGCCTGCAAAATATTTATAGGCAAAGAATTTATTTTGTAATTATTCAGTAAATAAAAGGGCAAGTGTTTGGCAATTTTCTAGTTATGTTCTCGGCACTTAATACTTTCTTATTTTAAAGAAACCTTTAGTTTTCCTTTCTCTTAGTTATCCATCTCTCCTGTAACAGCTTTCACTACCATCATTACTGGACTAAACGATCAAATTTCAACTGACCCACTGGCTTAGCCGTATGCAAATAATTTCGGTTTGCTTTTCAGTCTTCCTGCCCGAGGCTGTCGGCCCATCAACGCGCTTGTTCAGCTGTCACCATATGCAGCTTCCTGGCCAGGACAGGCCAGCGCTACTGACGCCGCCCGCCCCCCGGGGTCTGAATCGAAATTTTGCTATGCCAAAATGTCAAAATGTCAATTCCAAAACGTTTAGTAAAAAAGAAAAATAGAAAAAATGTGAGTAAGGAGGCAAACGCAGCGGCGCTGCCAAATGTTGGCTAAATAAACTTTTTATCTATTGAATGGCCGGGCAGTTCGGCAGTTGGTCCAAGAGGCAAGATACACAGAACCAAAATAAAGCAAACCAAAATATTCTTTAAGCTTAAATATAAGTATTTTAATTTACTTTAAATTTATAAAGTTTAGTAAGCATGTTTTATGCATTTTATTGCTCTAAAGAAACTAAGACTTAAAAAGACTAAGAATAAATTTAAAAATTATTTAATTCTGTAAAATTATATTTTAATAAATCGAAGACAAATATTTTAGCTTAATGATACCATTCTTTGTTAATTCTTTGTTTTTATTTAATTAAATTAAATTTTTAAAATATTTTGTTTTCATTAAATTTATTAAAAAATCAACATTGCTTTGTTTTAACATCTTGGCAGTTATTTTAAATTAATTTTCGGCTAATAAAGCTTATCTTTCAAGTTCAAAAACTCAATTTTATACAATTTTCTCTCCGTGTAGTGGCAGGCGTGTCGCTGGCAGTCGCTCAAGAGTTGGTCAGGTGTAGGCTCGTTTGTCTGTCACTCGTTACATTTGCTTACCTTTCCTTTATGCTAATGCGGGTGAATTTTTGTTTTTTCCTTAACTCCGCGGTGTGTTGCATAAACGCTAAAGTTTACTTACTTTTTTAATAAAAAGTCTTATTTTCTTGGGTTCTGCTGTCAATGCCCCCCAAGATGCCGCCCCGCCAACTTGTGTCGTCTGCTTGACAATCGTACGACATTTCTGACAAATGCTGCCGACACAAAACTCTTTTTTTTTCTTTGGCTGACGGACAGGCTCTCCAGACATGCATAGGCAAGGCACGTTGACAGTCCAATATATATATATTTGTATACAAAAGACAAAAGTTGGTAAAAAGTAAATCTTTTTGTTGCAAATTTTATGCAATTTTTTTAGGCGGCATTGTGAGTGTGTGTGCGGTAGTCGAAAGAAACAAAAATAAATTATACACCCAAGCTATTTCGACAAATTCAATGAGAAAAAATCTGCAATTTAAATAATCTTAACTGGCATTTATTTTGAAATGTAGCCTATACAGAAAACCATCTTGGACAGCTGTTACATCATTGAATTGGCCTCTTGGATAACACAAAAAAACGAACAGATATGGGCGTGGTCAGGCACTTACCTATAAGACTTAGTAAAGTGATGTAATTTTTTTTTTTCAAGGGAAACTAATGAATGATTTACTGGTCTTTGTTATAAAAAAAAATCACTGGGTAAGTATAAAGAACAAATAAATAACTGACATTACCATTACATTACAAAATAACCCATTACCATTGCTTTCATAAAAGAAACGTTTATTTCAATTAAATCCAAATACCTTTATGTTTTTCCATTCGCACATGTGGAATTTATATTTTTATTAATTTCATTAAATCATTTTCAGTAGTATTTGTTTTAATTAGAACTTTTCGAGTAGTTATATATAAAAAAGAAGAAGTTTATATTTTACACAATAAAACTCAAATAACCTCCGGCAAATTCATAAAAATAATCAAAATTAAAACATAAATAATATACGAGGCAACACACGTACGCAGAACGACACACATACCTACATATAAACACGCATACATATACACGGAAAGCAAATGAATTCAATTTCGAATGAAAAATGGCGGCAATGATGAAGATGGCGACGGCGACGGCATCGCAAGTGCGTGCCTGCGTGATTGGTGGGTGGGGAAAATAAAAGGAAAGCAAAGAAAATGAGTTGGGTGAGTGGGGGAGAGTGAGGAGTGGTTGGTGGGAAGTAAGGCCGACCGGTGGGAGGAAGGAAAAAACTTTATTAACATTTTTCGCATGCTGCACGTGCAGCATTCGTGGCGGGAACCGTCGCGTATTTCGCGCTCTTTAATGAAGTTTCATAAATTGTAAAAATCGAACGTTAATCAAATAAGGAGCGTGTACCAAAGGTGGCGCCTTAAATGGCCAACAGACTGCAGATGCGGCCAAAAGAATCTGTCAATAAATCAATTAGTGTAATATAAATCAAACAGCAAACGACGAACGGAAAAACACCAAAAACCAATGCGAGCAGCACAACGATCCCGCTGGAGGGCGATGTGGTGATGTTCCTATCTTCTGTAAAACGTTAGTTTGTGGTCTTAATTAATTGCAACAAATTTATGGTTGACACTGAAATAGAAAATATTGTATTAATAGTGGCCCAGAGCCACAATTAGCCAAATGACAAAGCCAACACGATGCTTCGGCTCTTAACTCATGACGTTTTGTGGTCGTCGCCCGTCGCTGTGGTTTTTCAATTGTGAGTTGTTAGCTTCAATTACCCCTACCGCATCCCCTCGCTCTCGTTATGATGGAAACAATATATATGTATATAGATGTGTTTGCTTCCTTGGCAACTTCCGGCTTTAGCGTGGCATTTAGAAGGCGTTCCAGAGGGCGTGGGCGAACAGCCCAGGAAATGAGCCGGAGCCAAAATGAAAATGTCTAAGAAAGAAATACCTCTACCGGTTCCTATAATTACACAAAGCAACACAGACAGGAACTTGGTTATTATTTTGGGAAATTTATTTAATTTAATGCTAAAGATAAATATTTTCTTTTGTATATTTATTTTGTTACCTCAAGGATACAGCATTTTAAATAGAATTAAAACAATATGCAGTATAGAAAACTATAAATTAAATTAAATATCCTTTAATATAAATAGAAAATATTAGCCCTATTAAAAAAATGCTTCGTGTAACCTGCATCCTGTTCTCTGGTGTACCCTTTGCCCCTGAGTCTGACTCCTTTTCAAAGTGTTTTCGAGACTCCAGCCGGGTATCCAAGGCAAACAAAAGCTTCTGGTCCGTGGCAAACAATTTTGACATTTGACTAATGCAGGGCATTAGTTCTGCCAAAAATTTCTTAATTTAGCGTTAACGGTGCTCCGCTCCGAGCATTGCCTCCAAAGGTGGGGATCGACCTGCCTGAGACCTGCATGCCCAAAATTTATTTTGGCCACAACCCCGAGCTCCAAACTTTTCCTCAAGCTATTTTATCTGCTAAAAATTTGTCACAGCAAATAAAAAGTTTTACTTTTTCGCCTTGGCGCCCGTTCACTTAGTTATTTTTTTGGGTTTTTGCAACCCCACGTCGTATTTGTTTTTTAATTCGCCAACCAAGAAATAAAGATAAAAACTTAAGCTAAAATAAGTTTTTATAAAAGTGTGCAGAGAAAAAGGGGGATAGACAGACAGAGAGAAAGGCTAACGAACAAAATTTACCAAGAGAGATGAAGAAATTTGAAGTGCAGCAAACTGCAGCAATAATAAAATAACAGAAAAGCAATTAAGAACCAGCTGCTGGTGATTTGCCGGATTAGGGTCCAACTTGGCCAAGGCCAGAGGCGACGGCGACATTGTCTCCCGGAATGTCGCGATAACCTCGATAAACGTTTGGGACAGAGGCTGCCATATAAAATCTTCGCGCTGCCAAATGGCCCAGCTCAACGTCGGACAATTGCAGTATTATGAAATTGTACGGACAATGTCTGGCTGCTGCTTTTGTGGTTTATATATCAGGTGATAAAAATATTGGCTTAATGTTTAGTCGGATAATAACTAATAAAGGAGAGTGGCTTCATGAAGAGTGAATGCTTCTCGATTGCCACTTTGGGATTAAGTTATAAAATGCGATTTCCAGCTTAGTTCCCCTAATAGGGGATTAATTCTTAGAAATTGTATTAATTTCAAGAATACAACTTCAAATATCTATCCAAATAGCAAATTATAAAGTCTGAACTATAGTTGGCAAATAAAGTCGATATATCGGTAAATATATAATGATATCTAACGCTTCTAACATAACGATTCTAACGTTGCGATGTATGCGCAATTAGTGAATTAAAAATTAAATAACAGTTTTCTGATATTTTTTGATAATATAAATATTTTATTGTGTTATTATTCTAAATTCAAAAAATCGTTAAATACAAATTTTCCAAATTTTTGAAAGATATTGAGACTTATTTTCGATATATCTTATCGGATTTTTCTTCTCGCTACCTACTTTATCAATTCTTTCTACATATCTTGTTTTTATAAATTAACCGTTAAGAATTTTAGTCTCCGCCCAAATTAAAGTACTAAAATTTCAGTCGGACGATTAAGCCGACATTGGACAAGATTCGCTGACAGCCATCTCGATATTTTCCGCCAACTTCTTTCAGGTGCGGGAAAGTGCAACGTTTCAATATTCATCAGACAAACATTTCCGTCGCATAGTTGGCAAAATTTTGCCGCTACGCTTATAATTCGTGTTGTTCTTGTTGGCTAACAAAACTTTGCCCCGAGAGCCACACACACGCATAAATATATATGCACATGTATTAGTATTAGCGCCCACATAGACATAGACATGGTTTTTGCATTCATGGAGCATATGTTTCAACTCCCGATTTAGTTTTCGTTTAACGGTTTGAAGTTCCACATTAAAAGCATTTCAGACAGCTAAATAGAGCATGAGCGAGTGGGACAACGAGAGCACAGAAACAGAGAGAGAGAGACGGCGAGATGTAGCGGATATGGCGACTGCATACGGAAACACAGGAACCGCCAAAAGTCCTTGTCCCCCCCGCATCCCTTTATCACTGATAAAGTTTTTGTTTTTGCTCTGCTGGTGAAATTATATTATAATTTCAACTGTGAGCACTACTCATGCAAATAACTCAAATTAAAGTTTTTATGCCTATGGGGTGCACACACACACTCACACAAACAGGGGACCGCCATCTTGTTTTTAGTTTTTGGATAAAAGTTGCAAGCACGCACAAGACGGAGCAGACAAACATGCCCGAAAGGCATTGGTAGAAAGACTTGGTTACAACTGAGTGCAGGCAGGAATAGGACCGAGCACTTTGTCACTAAGTGTTGGTTATTATTGCAATTGTAGAAAATTTAAGCTGATTATAAGGTAACACTTTAATTTGTGTTAATAATAATAATATAATTATTAATAAGTTATTCATCTCTGAATTATTTCAAAAGTTTTGGTATTTTTCGAATTTAAGGTTAACCTGTTTTCACTTTGCGATGATAGTCTACTAAAATTGATAATTTTTGTAGTAATTCATATATTATATTAAAAAAGGACATTGCATTTGTTTATATACATTTTTAATTTAATAAATACTATGATCCTCTCAAACTTTACCTATACTTTCTCCTATGGCACCTACTAACACGTAACACGAACAAGCACGTGCTTGGTGTCGCAAGGTCCACTTAAGTGTAATGCTGGTTATGCTGGTTAATTAATGAATTCATAAAATATATGAAAAACATCAAATATTGTAGTTTTATTTATGTTTTTGATTAATCTTTTGGTTTATATATATTCAAATTAGCTAATTTCCTAATATGCCCAATAAGTACTAAAGAGCTCCACGACTACAAATTAAATATAATTGCACATATCAAAAATAAATAAGCCCCCAATACCCATATTAGTTTACACCTAAACTAATCCCTGTAAACTGCGATTACATAATACGGCTGATGAACAAACAAATTTGTTTACGTTTTAAAACTAGTGCTAAACAAGCAAATTAATCGCAATTGATTGAATTTGCGCAGCGATTTAGGGAATTTAACAGAAGATTAAATTTGATAACTGGACAGCTTTATGTTTTGTGATATTTTGCATAGTGTAACCCGTAATTACAGAAATACTCGCCGCATCCATTATCACTTCAGGCGTGGGGGTATGCCCGTCATAAAAACTGGTGTAAGTGTGCGTTTAAACTATTTCAAAAGTGGCCTTCGTTTCCGAGGCGCCTCCTCGGTGAGCCTCGTCAGCACTCTTTTTGGATAGCATCAATAACAGGGGAAACTTTTGGCCAGTCGAGGAGGAACAAGGAGCAACGACCACAACAGCAACACAACCGGCTGGCAGGACCAGCTCAAAAATTATGGCCACACTTTCGTTTTTACCAACGGAAGAACGATGGGTGTATAGGGTGGACAATGCCCCAGCGCGATAAGAAGAGTGCAAGAGGCACTCAGAAAAAAAAGGCCATTAATTTATTTAGTATAAGAACTAATTACTGGCAAAATATTCCTATTAATTCAAGATATTTATTTTATGGTTACATATTTTAAGTAGATAAAAAATCACACAGATATTATAAGCAGTAATTTTCTTTCTGTGCCACTGATGGGACCGAGTTGCACAGCATTCTTGAAATGCAGCCAAGCCGCAACTATGTGGCCCCCATAAAGTTGAGCCGTCACCAGAGGAGAGTCCTTGCTTGGTTGCTAAAGTTTTTTAGGGCCAGCTTGTGTTTATAAGATGGCCAAGTAGGAGCGTTCGTTCGGCTATCAGTTGGCCAGAACTTTACTGCTTACGTTCATCATATTTACGCGTGGTTCTTCTGCGGAGGCAACTTTCTCGGCCAGATACCAGTTCCTATACTTATATACCACATAGCAGCGGGCGGCGGCGGCTACTGCGGCAAACTGCAGCGATTGCTGTCAGCTGCAAGGCTTCGGGCGGCAGGCACTTGAGACTCCTTTTGAAAATTGTCCAACAAGAAAACCCATCGCTACCCATCCCCCCCCTGTGCACCTCAAAACTGAGGGCCATCGGCCCAAAGGACATTGCATTGCAACAACTGACTGATAAATGTCGCTGCTAAGGCAGCAAATACGACTGAAAACATTTCCTTATTTCCTGCCACTGTCCGGCTGCCCGGCTGTCCGACTTTTGCTACAGGAAACTTTTAGACCAAAAAAGGAAGCCCAGAGCAGCGGAAGGCATTCTGGGGAGAGGCCCTTTTTTATGCAAGTCATAGAAATTTACAAGCCCCAGTGACAAGGACGTTTAGTTTATGGACGTCGCAGCGGCTGCAGTGTTGTCAGTTTCATCCTTTTTATCTCGATATCTAAGGAGTTACAAAATAAAATTCGAATGATATTTACATTAAAAGCTACATTCCAACAATAAAAACCATAATTCCATATAGTTTTTATACTATTCAGTGTTCTATTTTATTCTTAATTATCCTATCCTTAATTATCTATCCTTTTAATGTCTTAAAAATGTAGATATTTTTACAACCTTTTCCTTCTCAAAGATATAACCCCTCTTTTTTCGAAAAAGTCCAGGTGGATTTTCTGAAAAAATTGGCTGAAAAAAGGATAAACCTTGGGGCTGTGTAGTGAAGTGCCATCACTGGTTGGGCGTGGGACATTTTGCTGTTGAAAACTTTGTTACATTGGCATATGCAATTGGGTTTGCTGCACATCCTGTCGACAGCTTGGACTTGCCAAAGTTTTTGCCACTGTTAAATGTTTTCTACGTTTTTATGTCTTCGCCACCGTTTTTTTTTTTTTTGCATTTTCTCAGGCATAGTGTCGAGTCCGGGGCAAAGTTTTTAATGAATTTTATAGCAGGCGGCGGCGGCAGACGATTCAATTTCAATCCGAAGGCGAAGCTTACGAAACTCGGTTGGGTTCGCTTCCCCGATAAGCCAGTAAGGGGCCAAAGGTGCGGGGCCGGGCCAATCAAGCTAATCGCGGACAGGCGGCGTGTTAAATACACACACATATAGTATATACACTCTATATATATATATATATATATAGTGTGATCCGACAGAGAGACAACTTCGACTTTGATGGGCTGTCGCTGGCTTTGTTGTTGCTGGTGGTGTTGGCTTTCGGCATTAAATGCAGCACATTAAAGCCGCAGGAGCCAAGTGCCGACACTGACGTCTGACAAGCGCTGAGTCAATTACATGGTAATAAACTAATGGCCAACGTGCCCGCCTGGCGACGACGTCATTCACCATCATCATCACCTTGCCACAGCCGCCACCATCGCCATCGCCATCAGCATCAGCCTCTCATCAGTTTTGGTCCTCACTCATGCTCGTTTAGTTTCCACACTTGTTGAACTTCCCATGGCCAGCCAGATAAAGCCGAATATAATTGGCCCAAAGTGAGGTTGATTCGAAAATGGCTTTCGCTTAAAGGTAAAAAGTTGAAGTTGAAAGGCTAAAGAGGTAATTGGTGTGTGAAAGAATATCTGGGATTTCAACTGACAAGGAGGGGGTGTGTTCTTAAAAGAGAGGATATGTATCAAATTTTACAATATTTATTAGTTAATAACTAACTAGATTTTATAGTTTACTTATTTTAAAGTTTGCTTAAAATCTGAAGGCTGTTTGTTAGGTTAAAGGAAGGAATTAATTGACTTTTTATATGATACCTTCATAAATTATTTGGCAGTTTTTGTTTTAAGCATAAGCAAAGCCTTTAGCTTTAAAAATTTCTGAGAAATGATAACCTTTTATAAACCCCTCAAAATCCAATCGTTCTTTTTAATCAAAAACATGTTTAAGCCAGTTTTTACAGTACATTATAAACATAAGCAATTTAAGTTGTATAAATCATTAATGAAGTTCCGTGCAATAAATTAATAATATGTAAATCGTTGTTTTTATAATACTTCGGTATTTATATTCGTACACCTTGTACATATCCCAGAATAGCACTTTTAAAGATATCTTTTAACCTTAGAAACCTTTTCGAAAGCTCTAGTTCACTCCTTCTGCAGCTCAATTCATTTTTATTTAAGCACTTTATATTTACATTCGAATTAGAAATTCATTTGGATGACAGCCTTACGAATGGACGCACTTGTTGATGCTGAGGGTATAGCTGGATCCGGGGGGACAGGTACCGTGTACAGGACGCTCCTGGACGCACCGATTGTTCTCCGGATTGAAGCCAGAAGGACAGCTGCTGGCAAAGACTCCCGCCAGCAAAGACAGGACCAACACCAAAAGCCAAGTGCATTTCACGAACATATTTACAGATTTCAATTCCCTTTTCGTTTTCTGCCCACAAAGTAAAAGGCTTAGCAACTCGAATTATCAACTGGCATCCTCAACTCACCTCGGAAAAACACAAAATGCAACTATTTAATGAGATGCGACTGAAACGGATCTTATATAGACCTAGACCAGATGCGCTAAGCAATATCAGTTCGACCTTGGTCTAGTTCCCGGCTGCTGATAAGCAGCAAACAAAACAGTTTCTGTTTTCAATTTGTTTTTATTTTTTATTTAGTATTATTACTTGTGAACACACTTGTTGATCTTGGCACTATATTGGGAGTTGGGTGGGCATTCTCCACGAATGGTACGCTTTGTAACACACTGATTTCCCTCCTTTTTGAAGGGAGCAGAGCACTTGTCGGCGGACACAGCCACGGCAAAAATGGCCAAGAGAAGAACGGCGAGCCAGGAGAAGTTCATGGTGGACTGCAAAAAAAGTACAGTATTTTATATATTTTATAAATGGAAATTCATTAGATTGATGAGTAAAATCTTACTGAACAGTGTTAGAGTAATTCTAATGTGATTAGCCTGTTTCGAACTAAGATTAAGATTTATTTTTCTCTACTTTTTTTATTCCCATATATTTGTACATATGTACTATGTACACTTTGTACTACTCTATGATTATCATGCCAACTTTTGTTTTTATAACAACTTTTTTAGTCTTTATTGATTTTAGAAAATGTGGTTTACTGATTAATTTTCTACAAACAAATATATACTTTATAGTATAAACTTTAACTAGAAAAGAGCGCCTAGCTCGCCAAATAATATTCTATAATCAATTCCTACAATTATTTCACTTTTTTCTAAGACCTCCAACACTTAAAATTATTGTTATAATTTCCTAATTCTTTTACTTCCTCGAACTCGAAATCACTTACTTTCTGGTCTTTACTTTGCAGATGAGAACACTGAAATATTTCGGCAACGGGCTGCTGCTTTTATAGTCACCCGAAAATACGATCCGATGTCTTTATCACTCCATCGGATGACGAAACCTTTGACACAATTAGTGGCGCTTAAGCCGCCGCTGATAAGGAGCAGCAGCAGCTGCTGCCGCCAGTCAGATGAAAGGTGTCGGGTTGGCTTGACACATATGGCCCGATGTGGATGCCTATCTTCATCGACAAAAAAGGATGTGGACAACAGATAAAGAGGCGAGCGAGGGAGCACAACAAAAGGCATTTGCGTGGGGTCCAATGGGTGCCGAAGTAGGCGTGAAAAAGCTGCGATGGTAACGAAAAATTCCGAACGAAGCAACTGACATCAAATTGTCACGGGGACAGGAGCACCAGCAGCAACAGCAGCAGCAGGTGAACTGGAATGAGAATGCAGATGGAGGAGCAGCCGTGAAGGGCAGGCCGTGGCACTTTTGGCTTTGTCCAGGCCCAACAATGGGCCCGAGGATTGGGGGCTCCTGTCAGTCGCAGGAGCACAATGGGAACACGACAGCGCTCCAGTGCTTTTGTGCGTTCAGCATATGTCATTCATATACAATTACGTTCGCAATTTTCGATAGTTGCAAGATGCGAAATGTGGGTGCCAAAGTACAGTCAGAGAAACCGTGTTTCGGGTGAAATGCTTTTACTTTATGGGGATATGACACTAGTTGTTAATTTCATGACGATATGACACTATTTGCCCAAAAGTTAATAGCGATTTATAGAGAGAAGAAAGAACTAGGTTGGGTTGAAATGATCTTGTATAGCATTTCGTATTATTTAAATAAATATTAAATACATAAATAAAATATATACTTGAATATTAGAACAAAATTATTTATAGAAAACTATTTATATATCAAACTTATATTATATATTAAGTAATATAATTTGTTAATACTGTTTCCAATTTTCGATAGTTGCAACATGCAAAATTTGGATGCAAAGCGAAATGTATTTATTAATTTATGGCGATATAACACTAGATGCATAAAAATAAGAGGAAATTAATGAGGGAAGACTCATTGTCATATTGAACTAATATTATGCAAGTAATAATGTAAATTATCATATAAAACTATATACAAAACATATAGAACATAATAAATAAAATGAATATATATAATATGCCATATCTAAGTTATTCCTCCTTACAAATCACACACTTATTTCAGTGTACTCTTGTTTATTAATCCAAATCATAAATATGCAGATTCTGGCTAATACTAGATCCATAAATATAAACTATATTCCAACATACACATTTATATATATTTTATAATATTTATATACATAAATATGTACATTTTTATTATAGACGAACAAATAAAAAATGTCCATTGCTCAAATTAGCTAAGCTGAGATTATCGGCACTGTAATCTCAGTGCCAAACAATTAAATATAGAACCGGGGTTTTTCCGGATTATTGTTTTGGTTTTTTTTCTTTTTTGTACCGTGCACCATTTTGAGCATAAATCACAGGCCACGCAAACCATAAAGTTTCATTGTCGGGAGGGCGGGGGGCCAAGAGAGTTCAATATTTGTGCGCTATAGTTTGCATTTGATGGACGACAACAAACTGTTTTCGAAGGTGGCCACTTCAGACGAAAAGAATCGAACTTGGAGCGCATACTTGAGCGTCATAATTCACTCGGCACTTGGGTCGCCTCGATATATGTATGTATGTACATATATTTGGATATATGGTTGCGTGTCGGAGGCGACTTCTTCACTTGGCCAAGTTCGGACTCGGGCTTGCACCTTAGTTTTTTGGTTTGGTTTGTCGCTCTCGGCCAGTTGGTCATGCCTTTGGCTTTGAATTATTGATGGGTGTATTAAGAAGATTAATGTGATGAGCTATGGGGCAAGGAGAGTTTTGTCGTTGGCTGTTGTCGTTGGTCATGTTAATGTCTTCATTGTCGGCTCAGAGCTTTACCTTTACCTCACTTTTTTCCTCCATTTTTTTTTTTTTTATTTCGTTTTGTAGGTGATTGTGTATTGATGTGTGTGTGTGTGTGTGTGTGCGTGTGTGTGCGTGCGTGCGGGGGTGAATCACTTCGATTGAGCGGCACAGAAAAGCAGCAATAACGTTCATCACTCTCCCTTCCTGGGATTTCCTCCTTTTGGGGGCTTTGGGGTCGATTGGTCATTTTGCTATAGTGTACCGCTCAATTTCGGTTCGGTTTCGCTTTGGTTTGGCTCGGATTCGCTTCTTTTTGGTTGCATTGCGCGTCTATAAGCCATTTTTCTTTCTACCTCACATAAGTTTTAAGCTTGGTGTAATTTATTTTTATAGCCATGTTGCCTTGCCGACGTAAAGATTGCAAATATGTAGTTGACCAAGCCTCGCATTCGGCATTTAAGGCGTCACTATATAAGGGTGTTGGGATTTCTCCTATTTAGGGGTTCACAATGTTTACTAAAAAGATGGCTTAAAGTTACACTCACTTCTTTGAACTTAAACTGGGGCTTAGTTTATGTCTTCAGGAAGGAAGCAAAGAACTACACGGGATGGTTATAATAAACCTTCTGTTTTATTTATTAAATGTGTTTTTCTTAAACATATTTTACTTGTTTATATTCAAGGAAATTATTGAATATTTTATTCAATAAATAACATTTTACTCGGAATATCCATACTTATGTCATGATTTAATTTTTTGAGCCATGTTCTGCTTCAGTTAGTTAGATTCCAATTTAGATTTTTCAGTTTAATATAGTTTACAATACAGAAATTATTAGTATCGAGCTTAATTCTTATTATTTTAAGTTATCTCTAAACGTATTTATATTGTCTCCATTATTTATCACTTTTTAAACGAGTTTCTATTGATTTAAACAATATCTTTGCAATATCTCGTGCAGAGAACTTTCGTCAAAGCTGAGGAACTACCTGCCATTGCTCATTATTACATCCAACAGTGGAAAAAGAATTTGGTTTTTAGCCATTAACCCGCTGCTTTTAATGGGCGGGATTTTCCGCCCAGCTAGTCCGGTGGCAACCTCAGACATTGACTTTGGTAAAATTGTGGCACGCCAAGCACATTTTGAAGCTCATCAGTAATACAGTTACACAGCGGTCCACTGGGGGAAAAAGGAGGTAAGTGCAGGAGAGGGCAGACCCAGAGAGTCAAAGCCAAAACCGAAACCAATGTTGATTTTATTGCTTGCCGCAATGTTTTTAACTTTTGCAGGAGCCACTCCGCCACCACCGCTATTGCTGATGCTCTGGCACTGCGAGAAATATACATATACATACAAAATAATACAATAAATACAATAATAGCATTAAAAGTTGATCTATGTTTTTTAAGCGATTACTAAACGTTAAATAATAAAGTGTTCTACGAGTTCAACCATGTAAAATGAAGACAAAAAACCCTTAAAGGAAGTGTGACTTCTTTTTGAGGACTCTGTGCCCTGTTGCAATTAGTTTTTATAGATAAAATATTAATTAATTCTTTCCCACTTAACCCCTTTTATAAATAAATAGCAAACGCTGAAAACTACTTCAAATATAATAAACTAATTCTGATTAAAATGAAGTACCACTGCCTAGTTGTCAGCTTTCTCTCCGTGTGCCCAGAAGTTCCCCCTGGGTGTAGGCAACTGTCGCGTTGCATGTTGCTGCTATTACTGCAGCACAGCACAGCAGAGCCCAGGCATTTAACCACTCGGCCAACAAGGCGGCCAAACAGGCAACATCCACAGCCAACGGGAGCGGGAACTGCAAGCAGCCAGACAGCCGGGCCAAGCTCTGAGCCATGCCATGGCAAAACGTGCTGAGTTTTCGTAATTAGTGCACAAGAGTGCAGCCCGTTGGCCACGTGCAGTGATTCCAGGGGATCGCAGGGGGGGAGGTGGTGGAAAGGGGTGGTGAGGGTTACAAAAACCCCGGAGCACGTTTATGTGGGGCGGAGGAGGTAAGGCTGAAGCTGCCTTTTCGGCCTTTCGAGTGCCCGAGTGTGACATGGCAATGGCAATGCCTGCGTCATCTATCGCCTTTTTCTGCGAGTGCTTCCTTCGCCGCCAGTTGGCTTGGCTTAAGTAAGTTGTTAGCTGTTGGTTGTTGTTGTTGTTGGCCAAGTTGACACATAAGTTGTCGCCTTTAAGCCACACAGCCTGCGATTATTGAATTGGCAATAAGGTTTTTGTATTTGAGAAGAGAACTCACTGAGAAACTTTAAATGTTTTCATGAAATCTTGAAAAGGGATCAAGGTTCTGGTTAATTATAATTTATATATTCATTTAAGATGAATATTTTAAATCCAGTTAATGGCCAAAGCATGGAATTTCTTCATTAACTCTCATCTTCCGCTTGTTTATCTTTAAATTTAAGTTTTAATAATATATAAAATAAGCCTACATTCATTCACAATTTCTATTTACTTTTCCAGCTCACAAACAGCTTTTATAACTGTTTAGGTTTTCAATTAGAGCAATCAATAGCCCCAAATAAAATCAATGGTTTATAGTTTAGTTTATAAACTTATCATAGCTACATTTTGTAAATATATGTATATCTGCTGGCTCTTTTTTGTGGACAAACGCTAACGACATTGGCAGGCAGCAAACAGTTTTCAGCTGCCATGGCCTTAATTTTACTGATTATGGCAGCAACCAGGCAAACTTTTGGCCATTAAAAAAGATTCGTTTTAATGAGTTTGGCAGACAAGGCAACAAGGTTCCCAACACAACCCAACACAGCCCACTACCCACTACCCCCAACCCAACCCAATCCACCCTTCACCTTCGCCACTGGGCCCCCATTTATCGGTAGAAAAAAACTGTCGCTGTTTATCTTTTGCCGGCTGGCTTTCGAACTGCACCCAAGGTCTGTCCCGAGCTGGACCTCCGGATGCATGTGCTTATAGATGTATATGTTAAATAAATACATAAGTACACTGGGGAAAATAACATTAACTTTTTGTAAAATATATATACATATAGTAGTCTTAAATGTTTAAAATAATTTGTGTTTAAATTGGGGTTTCTTGAAGATAATTCATAGATTTAATAGGAATGTTTTTAAAATGGTGTTAAGGTTGTAAAGAATACAAAGTAAATACGGTAAAGGTCATTCAGCCATACATATAAAGTTCTACAAAATTAAGAAATCAAAAGAAAATATTATTTCATTATTGAAGCTGCAACAATTACATTTCTGTAGTAATAACTTAATGTTTATTAGCCACATTCTATATAACAATGCGTTTTAGATATCTATTATGTTTTAGAAATACTTTTTATATTGTATTTATTGCCAGTGACCCCGAAATCTGCATTTTAGTGCAATTAACATTTGCGATGGATACAAGGCGATGGCATGGGGCACGGCATTGTGCATTGTTCGCTCCATAAATCAGAATAAATTGAGTGCGCAAATAAAGTAATTGTGCCTTTTGCCGTTTAAGGCTGCTTAATTTCTGGGCCAACACCCCGTAACGAGTAAGACTTTTACCTGGAAAGTGGCCACATTTGGGGAATCATTTAAAGGCGGCCCCAAGACGAGGGCGCTATAAAATCACTTGTTCTGCTAATTGAAATCCCGGCACAATTAAAGTTTCCTTCGGGGGAAAACAAAAAACTTTCTCGTCCTGGACTGGGGACTGTTTTTTCGGCTGCACTTTTTCCCTCTCTCTCTCAGATTGACAGCTGTCATGGCGATAACCGCAGTGGGACTTGTTTCGTTTTGGTCTCCTCTTTTTTTTAAGTTTAAGTTTGGTTCGGTTTTTTCTTCCCCAAAATGAGAGCTGCATAAAATGCAGATGAAACTGGCGCATTGCTCATTTTCTCACTGGCTGAAGAGGCTTGTATAATTTCAATATTTCACAATAATTCGCAATGGCAATGCCGCCAACGCGTTTGCTGGGACTTTCTCCATCCTCCAGTCGGTGGTCTTCCAACATCAGACAATTTGCAATGCGCCTGTCACTCCAGTTCAGCTCCTCGGGATCGGCATCGGAATCGGAATCGGGATCGTCCCATGAAAAATGCATAAGTGTCGAAAAAAAAACTCCAACAATGGGATTCAAAATGCGGCATGGAGACAGAAAAAGATACTGCTGACCGACTTGACCGTACATGGACTTGTTTACTCCTTATGTTTATTAGTGAAGTGCTGCAGTCCAGTGCAGTTCGTTTTCAGTTCGAACGCCTACTGACCGACTGACGACCGACTGCCTCCTCCGCCTTCGGGTCCAGCGCGTGGAAAAAGGCACAACAATCAAGCAGGTTATTGGTCATCGTCTGGAGTTGTTGAAGTGAAATTAAGTCATTTTTCAATGCATTGTGTATAAGCGAGTGTGTGTGTGGCAAATAGGTGGCAGTTCAGCGAGAAAAAAGACTGGACATTAAATGGCTATGGGAAATCTATCTGTGTGTAAGGAGTGATATTATCTGTTACATATTAATTGAAGGATATTTAAGCTTGACCCTGAAAGTAAAATAGTCCCATTAAACTTTATAGAACTGTATATATGTACTTTTAATATTGAGTTCTTAACCTATATATATATAGGTATATCTTTTCTTTTACTTTTAATATTGAGTTCTTAAACTATATATATATATCTATATCTTTTCTTGAGGTCTTATCTCTATTTTGAAGGAAACTTAAACGGCCTATGTATACTCTATTAAATATCTTTATTGTTTACTGTTACTGTCTTCATTCAAAGAAATATTTAATAAATTATTAAGTACTACATATTCATTAATAAATAAATTATTAAGTAGTAATATTAGTATTCAAATCCAAAGACAAACACTAATTTAAACTTACAAGCTTACAACGACATAATAACTATAAGCAGATCATGTAAGTAAAGTTCTCAGCGATTAAGACCTACTTATCTTTAAAGAACTTCACAAATAAGATTAATCCCCATTTATTGAGGCTCAAATTAAACACTTTAATAGGACATTTCTCAGATTTCACCTCTGGACATCGTTTTATCGAAGTCAAATCCATCATCAATTTCCCCCACATCCCCCTCCCTCTTCAACCTTCTTGAACAATTTCTCACAGGCTCCACCATGACGTTTCAAAGGGAATCCAGGGAAACCAGCCACTTTCCCTCACCACCAGCTTAAACCCCACCTTGATGTCCCAGTTTTATAGGGCCACTTTGGCACATTTGTGGTTGCCCAGGCCAGTTGTCTGGGGGCTGAGGTTTCCAGCAGAAGGAGGGACAAAGCCGATACCCGCAAACATTTACAAGATGGAAATGTTGTCATAGCGGGGATAGGAGTCCTTAACGGGGCCAATTTGTGACCAGGATAAGGACACACAACCGGAACGTATTGCGATTTAAGTAAGTGGGTAAGCTCACCTGCCGGCAATTCAATTGACATAGATTTATGTGAGCCATATAATCAATAATTACCAACAATCATGTGCAAAACGCTAATTTCCACGTCGGAGCAATTAATTGAAATGAAAATGGCCGCAGGGCTAAGGAAAAGTAAGAGTGGGTGGGTTTGTGGGCCTGGCCCAATGATGTCTGTTTCAGGCATGTGCTTTGACTTTGCTTTTGGCTTTGACTTCGACTCCCTGACTACCACCACCCAAGTTAATTAATGCGTGCAATTTAATAAAAGCATAAACGATATATTTTACCCCCACTCCCCCTTCTCGACGGCGATATTCCCACAACCGAATGGGCAATAAAATTAATCAAATAATTACGCTTAGACAGAGCCCAGAACCCGGGGCATTTGACTTATCAGCGTTCATAAACGAGACATTAAAACTGGTCAAGAAAATCGGCTCAAGACTCCCACATTTTTCTCTGGAATAAAAATGTTGATATATATATATATTTTTAGCTATTTACCATTGGTTGTGTGTTGTTCGTGTTCGTGTGGTTTTCACTTGAGCGCAGCGAGGCATTTATCATTTTTAATCGAATGCGGAAACAATGGAGCGCGTCTAAGTGGAGCATTTGATGTGGGCGAGATGGGGCTGGTGGGCGCCTTTCTTGGCAGCCAAAGAAGTCAAAAAAGGCCAACGAACAGCGGCAGCAGAAGCAGTCGTAAGTGCTCAAAACAAATCTATAATAATTTCTTTTAATTGTTGCTCTTCCGACGATGGAGCTTTCTGCCAGATTGATTGAGTTTGTGGTGGCTTAATGAGAGGTTTATATAAAATGTAACAATATAACAATAATTATACTATTTAATCAGGGTCCCTATAATTACTTCTGATAGTTAAATCCCATTAATAAACTTAAATATATTATATTTTAGGCCTTGTGTAATATTCTTTTTCGGTTTTAATTAAATTTTTACATTTGTGAGGTGTTTATTAGATATTTATTACTAAAATAATTCCAAAATGTACATATACTTCAATAAGTGCATATCTTACTCCTTTTATTTTTTTAAATACACTTACAGAACAAATTGTGATAAAACTTCTATTTTAAGTTCGATATTATAACTTCTACTTACTAATTTAGATCATTTCCAGTTCGACCCGAGCTCCATTTATTATCTACAAAATCGGAAAAAGATTTCCTCAATTTTTCCCTCATCCGCCTCGAACGCTGGCGAACAGGCCCAATAACTGGGTCCAAATAGAAGGCGAAAGCTAATGTAGCAGAAAATTACTTTATATGCACATGGCAGAGTTGTCGATAGATGGCGACCGACGGAATCCGAGTTAAGTTGAGTTTCGGAGCCTCGCCTATCAGCAGGCAATAATCGAGTCGAACGGCAAATTTAATTTGCTTTAAATTGTTGTTAAATGCGAGCAATTGAAATTTATGCCAACAACACAATACAAAGGCAACCAACGGCAGGCAAAACAAAGCCAAACACAACCCGTGATAATCTGCAGCGACACTGCCTTGCCGCAGCCTGCCACAGCCTGGTGCCACAGCCTGCTGCCCCAGCCGCCGCCGCCACCACCATCACCGCCATCATCATCATCATCATCAATTTAGCCAGAAATCGGCGATACACGCTGGGCACACTGCTTAAAATAACTGATAAACTAATCATAATTAATTATTATTATATTCTTTTTGTTTTCCTATCATTTTGGTATATCAGTAGGAAATTATATATTTATTTTGTTGCATAAAAAAGTTAAATACATTTCTTTAAAGCATACACATTTATTTTATGTGATAAAAGTCATAATCCTTTGTTAGATTCACTTTAAATTCCTATAAATAAAGAGTGATAACATTTACCCTTCATTAAATATATATAAAAAACATAACTTTTTTCTTATTTCTAAGAATTGTTTATACGAACTTAACTCTATTGCTTAAAGTTTAAATATTTGTCCAAGTGTACTTAATGGCTGGATTGTTTGGCCCCGGCATCGCAGTTTCGTTTTGGTTTTACCGTCGACGATTTGGCGCCGTCTGGGGGCGCATGCGCGAATGTCCTTGTGCGCTATTTTCAGTTTTTCTTCTTTTTTTTTTTGCTCGATTCCAAACATAATAATTTTATAGTGAAAAGTGAAGTAAAACAAATGCGACAAAGCAAATGGCGCAAATTGCCGACTGTCTGCCGAGAGCTGTCGGACTGTCTGTCCGTGTGTCTAACTTAATACGGCATGAAATGTCAATTGGGCCGGCAACCTGTGGGCCCAAATAGCCTCACATAATCAAATTCAAAACAAATTTGTGCGAACACAGAACTCTTTACCGAGTGGGCACTGAAAGAAATACATACAATACATACTTGATTTAAAAATTTTAAATGTTTTAATCTAATTTGTAATATTTGAAATAAGAAAAATGGAAAGTGGTTTGCTAGAAGTACATTTTTGTAATCATTTCATATTAACTGAACTTCTTCTTGGAAAATTAAGTGCAATATTACCTAATAATATATATCCTGTTTATAATTTCCTCGAACTGAATTAATTTAGTGAAAATATATATGGAATTCTTTCTCATAACAATTATTTAAATTAGCAGTAAAATAATAATGATATTCTTAGATAAATAAAATATGTAGTCTTTAATAGAAATGACTTTTAAAGTGTACTAGTGCGAGTACATGCGAAAATTGGCAACAAGGCTGCGCCATTTGGAACTGGTTTAAAGTTATTGTCCATCTTTTGATTTTTCTTGGGCTGTCGCTGTGATGTTGATGTTGCAGTTGCTGTTGTTGCTGTTATGTTTGGTGTTGCTGTCGGACATCGACAATGTCGTTGCTGTCTCTGGTTGGTGGCACTTGTATCTTGTTGTTGTTGCCGTTTGCCGTTGTCTTTCGTTGTTGACTCTTATTGGCTTTTTGGCTCGGTGATTAGTAGGTCAGAGTTTTTCATTTCCAATTGGATATGTTGCACAAGCGACACAGGCTCAGACACAGGCGCAGGCACTGCCACAACCACACACAGGCAACAAGTGTACGAGTGTGTGAGCCGCTGCATTTTGGCCATATTAGGAAAGGGTACAGCGGACCAGCAATGCAACCGGCCAAGCTAACACTAACATTCGACTAGGCAATAAGAACTACACTCCAAAATCAGCAGCTTTTTGATTCATTCAATCCAGTCGGAGGTTGTGGGAAAGTGTCACTTTTATGCAATGGTAATGTTTACCACAAATCACACAAAAAAGAAACAGCAGAAACATTAAGGATGGTCAATGATGCTTCCAAATAATGCAAAAAAAATAATTTAACACTGAGGTAAACTTAAAGGTATCTTAAAATTCTTACAAGAAATAAAAATGTCATCTCCAAAAATAAAGCTTAGCTTGAAAACCCAATTTTAAGAACGTAATAAGACCGCAATAATATTATTACAATCAAGTGTTTGGCCCTCAAAGGCGACTTTAATTGCCATTGGCAACTCTTTTCGATTGGTCAGCACAACCATACATTTTATCCCCCGCAAAAGTCACTAAAAATATTTTATTTATCTTACGAGCTGAGCTCGGAGTCTTACCTCGCCAGTGGCAATGCCAGCGAGAAAGCAAGAAAACAAATATAAAATTTTTATATTTATTTTCGTTGTACTTTTTGTGGGGGTGGCGCCAAGCCAAAGACCCGAGCTGAGACCCAAACTCTGTTTTGGCCTCCAAAAGCACAAAAATTCGCACGAGTATTTAACACCAAAAGCCAAGTGACACCAAAAACAACAACAGCGACATTAACAAGCAACTGAGAAATAGGAGAAAAAAAAGACACAACAACAAACACAACATCAAAATAACAATAAAAGCAGATAATAATAACAGGCGACTGGCAATCAATTTGAAATTGAAACGCGCTTTTATTGTGGTAGGTGGGCTGGTATTTTCCTATAAACGATATTACGACCCTGCGTAGGCCCCCCTCAGACTCCAAGTTTGGCTTATTTTTTTTTGGCAGCAAACGCCAATTGAGGCGGCTTATTATCTGCAATTAGAGCCGGCAACCCAAGGCGATGTTCGTGCAGTTTTTGCCACTAAAAATAAACTCTGTCATAATTTTAGGAGCCATCTTAAGCATTTTTAAAGCGTTTATTTTTATGTGCATTGATTGATTTTTAATGTGCGTAGCTGGCAAAGGCATGCCAAGATCAAAGACTGGCCAATTAATCAGCGCGAGAGCCAAATTGTGTGATTTTTATTTTATGCTAAAAGCGTTCTAAAGCGTATCGCCGGCAAATGCAATTTCCTGGGGCTAACCTTGGTCTTTTTTAGTGCCAAAAACTTTGCTGTGATTTAATTAATTTGAGTTTTTCGTATATAAAATATTTTGCCAAGTTTTAATATGTATTAAAAACTATTTTCTTGTTTAATTAGAAGCAATTAAAGACTAAACAAGGAAATTCTTCTAAAATATAATAACTTCTTTGTTCATTATAATATACTAATTTGGGAAACACACAATCTGGTTAGAAATTATATTCTGTTGGTATTTAGTCTTGGCTATTTAGTCTTCATTATTTATTATTGCTTAAAATAATTATATATACGTATAATAATACATACATATATATAAAAGATATAGAAAATGTGCAGATAATCATCAAAGACAAATTTATATGAATTATTATTTAAACTAAATGAAAAATCATTTTAAAAGTAATAGATAATTTGAAACGAGCAATGTTTCCTAAAGGTTTCAGTTTCAGTTTAATTAATACAAAAAAATGACTTAGGGCTTTAACCTGTATTTATCCTTAAATGAAGGATATATCAAATAAATTAAATGAATGTAGGTTCCTTATTAAATTACCTAAAATGCTCTTCCAATTGCATAATTTAACAACACATTTTTTATTAGGTTTCACATCAAAAAATCCATACTTTTTAATCAGCTTAGAGCTCGGTCAACAAAATCTCCCCCACATCGGTGATTTTTAATTTTTCTGATAATCCCTTCACAGCTCCTGCCTCATTTATTATCAGCTGCAGTCCCACACGATTCATATAAAATATGTAGATGATGACATATGGCCTCAATGTTGGACCGCTAAATATATCAAAATTTATAGCCCGTGCCCAGAGGTAACCCAAATAATAAAAAGAAAGAATATATATGAAAAAATAATCAACTCACCTGCCACCCTCAACTCGAGCACACTTACCTCTTTATTTGAGCCCACTTATTTATAAAAACAGGCACGCACCCATATATATCACTCGGATTTATATATATATATATATATGTGTGTGCACTCGTGTATATAATAATGTCGAGCAAAACCAATCGCTGATGTGAGACTGAGACGTCTCAGATGCGTTGGCGTTTTGTCAACATTTATGGGAGGGAAGAGGAGCTGCTGCTGGCTGGCCTGCCGGCCACATGGGAACCTGATTCAGCAGCGGACTCTGCAGCAGAAATCACTTTGATGAGCATCAGCATTGACATGTCGTTGAAATTATTGCCCGACTGTCAGTTGGCATCCACATTTATTCACTCAGCGCGCTTTTGAGTGGTCTTTTATAATTGGCACTCGGACAGGCCAGCCAGGACAGTAGGAGTTGGCATTTGTGGGTGGCTATATCTGTATGTGTACGCTCTGTCTATTGGCAAGATGCGACACCAAATCCCGAACCCAATCCCCCCTAGCAAGGCATCCCTCTCAAAATCAATATTTATACGTCTCTCGCCTCTGTGCCCTGTCCGATCTGCCCCAACAAATTCGCCACGACCAGCCATGATGATGAGTTAATGCCGCCAACAGTCAGCCATTAGACGGACCAGTGGACACACCAATCCCCAGAATCCCGCTTTACCCCATTTACACTGCATGTCGCCCTGTCATGTCGAATGTCCCTTGATGTGCCACGGAGAGAAATTAGGGGATATATTGATTAAAAATAATAATAGGCTTCATGCTAAGACGAGATCGTGAAGTCTTTTTAAAATGCATACATGAAGTTACGACTATTTTGATAGAAACACAAGTATCTTGTTTTTAAAATAAAAATGCTTGAGTTTCCAGTCGAAAAACTTCATAAGTACCTATTTTCCTCTTCCCTATTTCCTATTTTTCTATTTTTTATATATTATGCCAACATCAGAAGGATACTTCCCCAATAAAATCGAATAGTTTAATATTGTAATTCCCATACAAAATTATATAGCTATCGGATTATGCTGTAATTGTTTAAAACATGATTCTACTTAAGATAAACTTGCTTGCTTATTTAATATTATTTTAAATTAGCAAGAAAATAAAACTATAAAATGATATTCCAATATGTTAAAATATTGGGGAGTGCCCCAATTTTATCTCTGTGTTCATGTTACTGTCCATGGAGATTTGCATTGGTTATTAGCTCAGCTGCTCATCGGGACCTTCTATATCCAAGTGTGTGTCTGTGTGTTGTATGTCTGTGGTGTGCCTGTGCGTTGTCTGCGGTTTCGATTTTGTTGACAATTTGTAGCGTAATTAATTGAACCAAAATTAATAAAAACAACAACAAGCCGTCAGGCAAACACAGTCAGACGATGACGACAGCAGAGCTTTGTTGTGGCTGCTGTTGTCTTGTTTGTTGTTTTCCTTTTTTTTATTTGTTGCTGGGGGGACAGATTACAATTGGCAGCGCCAAGTGATACATAATGTTACCAGTAAATGGCTCGAATGACGGGAGCTGAAGCCAAAATATATAAAATCACGTTCTTCGCAGCAGCAGCAACACCACCATCGCTCACGATTAGCCACGATCTCCGGCGGTTGCCATTTGGCTGCTGCTATTGTATTGGCGGCTTCACTTGGCTTTGGCTCTTTTGCAGTTTCACTTTTCGCCTCCTTGTGATTTGTTAAGCCTTGTCAATGCCCCGACATATCCATTATTCTTCACACACGATTAGTTTTCGTTGCTTAGATGTTAGCTATATACATTGTTGGCGAGCGTTTCTTCATGGCTAATAAGCGTTGATTGATATGAACAGGCCAACCATTTTGCTGAAAGTGATCCATGTTTATGTCAATGGGTATTTAAGTCAGAGTCGGATTTGCATATCATTGGATTTGGATCAAATTGAACTAATAAATGTACATAAATGTTGAGAGAAAAAATGTAATAAATGAACTGGGGAATTGGGAAAGGAATGCCATGCTATCTAGATTTCAAAATATAGGAAATGTGTCGGAAATCGAGCAATGTTTTGCAAAATGTATAAGATTAACACACTATTCTTTATCTAGAAAATACCAGATTTGATTTAAAAAAACATTAACACAATTCTAAAAGATCGATTTAATATGCAAATAGAAAGAAAATTGTTATTGGGTATTTTTCTACCCTGACACGAGTACTCCTTCCCTCTTATTGTTTCTGAAACATATTTTTATAATAGAGCTTATAAGTTGCTTCAAAAAAAATATTTAAAAATCCAAGCTAATTATTAAATTATGTATTTATTAAAATTATTCTGTATTAATTACCTATTGTCAACTAGCAAACGTTTCTCGTTTTCTGTGATTTTTTCAGAGCTTTTTTACTATGCCATTCATAAATATACCAACTGATTCATATCGCCCACGCGACCCTCACTTATTCAAATTACAAATGCAAATTTAAATGCGTACAAAATTAATTAAACATTTGATGAACAAAAAAATAATGGAAAACAACAAAACCAAGCTAGTGAACTACAGCTTAATCGTTCGGCATTTCCGCTCGTCCAATTCCACTCAAAATAGCCAGCTTCCACTTCCCAAAAGGCCAACAAAAAGACACAAATAAATAAGCTAAGAGAACCCGAAGAGAGAGGGCGCGAACGCAATGTGCAGGTGGTTATGGCCATGAGGGAGCGTGGGCCGGGCCAAGTCGAGTGTATTTCCGCTTGAAAGCGGCAATAACGATATTTGTAATAATAAATTTACGTGAAATATAAAATAAAATCAACGTTGACTCAAGCCCCAGTGGCCCGCCCACTCGGCGACACCAACGCATTGTTTGAGACTGCAGACTGAGTTAACACAACCGGCAAGGGGCAACGGGCAAGGCAACACAAAAGTCAGTAAGAGACAACCCAGTAAGAGACGGCCCAGAAGCTTAGCTTGGCCCGAAGCTCGACGATGCTCACAATTAGCCAGTTGAGAGAGTTTTTTTTTATATTTCGCTTTCTCACCGCTTTCCCAAGCGGGGGCCATACATGGTCACAGACACTTCTCATACACTTCCTAAGCGGGATCACCACCGGCAATCATCGGGCACTCCAAGCCAGCCAAGAGGGGAAGCTGGAGCCGGCGTCGGAGCCAATGAATGGTCTAGTCCCCCGGATCGAACTTGGCCGGGCATCGCGCTTTGTGACCATATAAAGGCAAATGCGATTTCCGAAGCTGGCAATTAAAAGCCAGAGCCAAAGTGGAAGCCCCAGAACATTTGCATAAGTAATGCTACGACATGGCAGGTGACAAAGGGGCTTTATATCCTCTTAAAAAGTTATAAATATGAATGCTGAAAATAATTTTAAATGAAGCTAGAGATCATTTTTTGTGTTTCTGGGTTGACTAGAATAAACGAAAAGGTTCGAAATGGGTTGGAGACTGTTTTATGGAACAGACATTTTATTTATTATTTTAAAATATATATACTATACTATATACTAAACTATATATAGTATATATTAAGGTTTTTATAATTTAAGCTGTATTAACTATCTGTTTTTAAATATTAATAAAAATTAAAATATTTTATAGATGCGAAAATTGAATTATTTCAAATACAACAAAAAAGTTAAGGGAACTCCTGATATTAAACATTTTTAACAGATAGGCCTCAGTTGTGTAAGACCCCTTGTCCTGTGTTATGGTTTAAATAATGTTTATGCTCTTTTTAGCCCCCTTCAGCAATACCTGTGTGTATTTTTGGACACAGCCATAACTTGATCATAAAACAAACATTCAAATGTGACGTTTGTTTTTTTAATTATGGCTCGCTTATTCATGTTCTTGTCTTTGGGAGTCGACATCGTCGACAGATTAAGCTGTCAGCCGAAAACACAACACCATTGGCCAATTTGTATGTATTTAAAACTATATATAGTATATTCAGTTAATCAAAAAAAATTGCGCTTGTACATATATAATTTTTAGCTCATTTTCGAGCTGCGGCAGCTTTCGCACGCAAATCAAATTAATGTTGCATGCGTTACTTTTTCACTCTCCATTTTTTTCGTGTGGCGGCGACCTTGTGCCATGAAAAATGTATGCTCTTTCGGAGGAAAAATTATAATCAAATTTAACTGTTGTCATCATGATTTATTTACCCAAGAACAAAACACGACAAACGATGACGGAGTCGCCGGAGTCAGACACAGAAGCACAAAGATAAATTAATCGTCAGTCAGTCAGTCACTCAGAGAGTCGATCGGTTTGGTCTATTGCCCAAAGCAGTTTATATTTACAAGTGCTGTTCATATTCATATATATATATAGCTATATGGGAGCGATATGTCGGAGCCAGCTCAAGAGTTTAAGCTGAACTGATTGGAAGCTGTGGTGGTATGTCGTCATGGCAAAAAAAAACAATAAGAAAAACAACAGCACCTTGTTTCGCCTGCAGGAGCAAATACATTTTGCAATTATTTGCCTGTTGTCAGTTAATTATAATTATTTGTGAAGCAACAAAATGCACAGAACAAAAACCTATACAAAATAAACAACAACAACTATAATGATTTGCTAAACAAAAAGAAACTGAGCAACAATAATATCAAGTTCCACAGCAAAATGAAATGTGACTTTGAAATCGGCTTAACAATTTGTAATTAGAAGCGAAGCGAAAACAGCTTGAGAAGCACACACACACCCCATTCAAACATCAACTGGGAGATTGATTGAATCGAATTAGAATAAATCATAAAATCAAAATGATATTTATCAATAATATACAAGTTTATATAAGCTCCACCCATAAGGTGTTCGTATTTAAGTTATAATTTCGCTTTTTTATTTGTAAATTTTATATTTATCCGTGCTTTTTATGATTCCTTTTGGCAGTATTAAATGAAAAATGAAGTAATCATGTTTGTAATGTAATGCAAATCTTGTAATATACTAAAAATTAAAAAAAAATATATATGATTGATTTTAAATAAAGCAAAAAAAGGTAATAACCATTTGTGTAATCATAAGTATATCGTTATACAACTGAATATGAAGAATTAAATATTGTATTCGTCATTATTATCATTTTAATATATCTTAAAAGAAGTATACAATATATTTATAATATTTAACTCCTTTTATCTAAGGTTCACGTTAATTTCTATAAGGAAATATAAATGTTTTAATTTTTTTGTAATCTGCAGGAAGTTTAAAACTATCTACTAATTAATTAATAACAGCATAAAAGCTCTATATAACAATATTTCTTCGTATATTGTGAATCACAAAAATACTAAGAAGTTATCCGTCGATTCCTAATTATTATCATCACATCAAGAAATGTTAAGCCTTCCTTAAAATTTGAAGAATTGAATAACGAATTGACCCATATTTTATTGGCATTCCCAAGTATACTTGGCAATAAACCTTAAGAAAACTTATTCCTCCATATTTGAGCATAAACCTACCCATTTTAAATATAATAAATAAATATATTTTCCTTGAACTTTACTTTTAGCCATGCATCATAACTCCAACTCCAAATCAAAGATAATCCAAATAAATAACCAAGAGTGAGTATCATTTATGGTTGGGTAACAAAAGATCAGCATTGAAATGGAGCTGCTAGCTGATACCATCTCAATCAAAGATGAATAAACATTTTTAACTATTTTCAAGTGAGCAGCTCTGCGCCCACCCCCGCCATCATTCAACAATGTTTGACTTGTACAAATGAATGTCAAACGCTGCTGCAGCGCAGTCGTCTGAGTGGCAAATAAAATTAGCAATAAATTTAAATAAATAACTGCCTGGCGATATTAGATCATACAAAATCTCAGGAGAGGCCCCGTAGAGTGTGGAGCCCAGAGCGTCGAGCTCAGGAAAAAAAATGACTCAAAACACTCGAAACGAAACCGAAAATTTGAATTGGAAAAACACTCAAGAGAGCGGAAAGACCCACTGGGACCCGATACCAAACTATAGTACCATACGCTCCGATCCGATCCGATCCGTTCCGATCCGATGCGATGGGATGCGGCCAACGCAAAAGGCACCCACACATTGGGTTGATTCGGTGAAAAAAAAAGAGAGAACTGGTTTCTCTTCAATGACGTTGTGTTGGCGTTGGCGAGCGCCAGTGGGTTTCTCGGTTTATTGGTCGCCGCTCGTCGCGGCGACTTCGTATCTGTTAGTGCGAGTATCTGCGAGATACCGCTGCCTTTTAATGCGGCATTTCATTCATTGATCGTTCCAATAGCACACCGCACGCTCAGCGCACCAGACAAGTGAACCGATCGGATCTGAGCCCCGACTTCCACTTCCACTTCCATCGGCTGGCCTCTGTCATGTGTGGGCGATCCCGATTCCAATTCCGATCCCGATGCCACTAAGAATAAGCCACAAGCGCACTGGCCCGGCTAACGGAGTCAAAGCCAAGTGGCTCAGCTGATGCTGGCCGACTGGCATCCCCACACACACACGTACACACACACACTCATCTCGGGCGACATTGACGATCGAGATATATCTTTTCAGTGCACAGCGGACAAGCGCAGCAAGCGGACGCAGCGCGCGCAGCATTTTCTTCGTGCTTCGCCTTTCGGGTTATTGGATACAACAGATACAGATACAGATATAGCCGCCGCTAAAGATACACAGCCGCTCGGCGCGTACTCATAGATATTTTTAGCAGCCGGCCTCACGCATACGGCCGCGCATATTAGTCCCGTCGCACTGACACACGCGGCTTGCACGTTTTGGGGAAAATACATTCGTTCAAGGCTTTTCCTGCCCTCCCTACCAATCGGAAAATTCAACAAAAACTTCGCGAAAATCACACAAACACAAGTGGAAGTTCTTATCAATAATTAAATCGCCGTAAAGGAATCAACTAAATTCAACCAAAACAAAAACACACACAGACAGCGCACAAACAAGTTTCAAATCGCTTCGAGGAAATACAACTGAAAACAATCATTTTTGTTGTGTTAATATGCCAAATTTATGCATGAGCTAAACAACTTTAATTCAAAAAATAAAAAAACAAAAAAAAAAGCAACGCAAAGATTGAATATCAAAATTCGTTGGGTGACTAATTAGTTGATACGTCGACGGAATTTCAATTTGCATACTTTAATGAGCCCGAAATTAAAATAAAATCATCGACAAATCTTAATCAGAGTGCACAGCCCAAATTAACTAAGATCCAAAACCTACAAAAACTACAACAAAAATACCAGCTCCAGCCATACACACATTGTTGGATTTATAAAAATCAAAAAGGTAAATATACCTCTGCCATTTATCAGATATACACATAGAGCGCGAGATATGGAAACAAAAATTCTTCAATAAAAATAGACAAAAAGCATTCCTTGGCCAATCGCAAAGAGTAGTGGGTGGTGGGACGCCTTTCGAGCAAACTTCTGAAACATTTATTTGTCCAAGGTGTTGAAAAGCCCGACATGTGGCAGGGTGAATTCACAATTCTAAGGAGAGAGAAGAAAACTGCGACGACAGCAGCTTGTCAACTGATTTTCAAAGGTTACAACCAAAAAGGGAAGCCAACAACTTGGCTTCGTTTGTTTTGTGGTTAAAAAGGGGAGGAGAAACATTTTAATTAATGTGTAAGGAGAAGCTGGTTTCTGCAGGATTTCTTGGACTTGTATTTCAACTTATTTAAGTTAAAGATGGATTTTAATGGGAAATTGTTGTATTTTAGGAGTAATTAATAATTATCTTAACTAAATTGAGACAGTTTAAAGATCCTTAAAGGCGGATGAATTAAAACTCGGCCAATAATCAATAAATTCTTCTACAAAACGAAAGTGAAAGTTATATAAATCTGTAATAAGTTCCAGTTCTTCAATATTCCTTTGCCCAAGCACAGTTATTATATTATTAGTGAATTAAATTGCAAATTATTTAAGACTTCTTTACGACCTATTGACAATATATTTTCCTTTAACTTAATATTTATTAGCATTCCATTCGAAAATTAAGTAATTTAATACAAGACTTAAATTTTTAAAATCAACCTACCGTTTAGCCAGCATAAATTCGAAATTAAAATTAGATTATAAACGCATAGGTTTTCCGCATTTCTATATATATATCTATATATTTGTTTGTTTTTTTGTGCCCCCCTGACCCAAATTACAGTCCAATATGCGGGACAGACTATGAATCCCTTCCACATCCACCTCGAAACGAACACAACAACGATAATAATAATAGAGGAAAAAATAAGAAAAATAAAAAATTAGCCAAAAGGCGAATGCCAGAAACCTGTCAAAAACTCAAGCAAATCAAACGCCGATGGGTAATACAAAACCACACAAAAGCTATCAAAATATAACTCAAACACAACCACACGTAGACATTTACATACACTGGAATATATTTCGTTTAAAATGAGGTATTCTTCTTGTCAAAAAAATATTAATATGTACAGAGATAATTACATAAAATTACAAATTATTTTTGGTGATTGAAAATACATATTTGGCTTAAACTAATTAAGTTCTAAGTGGAAATCAGAGGTCTAGCTAACCAGAGTTATTAAATATTAAAGATTTGTCTGGGTTTCTTTAAGGAAAAATACAAAATGATGTTTTTTCAATGAGGATCACCTTTGGTTTCTTTCTTTTTTGGTTAAATATCGATTAAAAATCAATAATTTGCACAACAATCTAAGATATAAATATAGGAAATATATATGATTTATAATATATAAATATAAATCCAGAATCGTGAGAGTCTACAATCTGTGTTCTCAGTGTACGTATACACACAAATCCACACCGTGACAAAAGGAGCTCCCCGAGTGTAAACACGGGCACATCACACATACGCCGTGTGTGCCAATTTTAATAAACAAACTCAGCGTAAATGGAAAATCAAACAAAATCATTTGGCCCAAGCAGCAAGGCAATGGCAACAAATCAACAACATACAAAAAAAAATTGAAATGAAACTCAAAAGAAAAACAGCACAAAAAAATAAAAAGAAGATGCAAATAAAAAATAAGAGAAAAAATAACAAATAAGAACTTGCCGCAGGCTGGCTAAAAATAATAGCAGCCAACGGTAGCGCACACACGAGACAAAAGCCGAAGGAGGCGTGGCAGACGGGGGCATAAAGGCGGCAACTGCACGAGACAACAACAACAACAACAACGGCAAACGACAAGAAGAACAACAACATCAGCCGTAAAAGCAACAAATGAAAGATTTTTGACGCCGCTTTCCACAAAAAAAAAACAAATTAAGAATCACAAATCGAAAGAGATAAAAAATAGAGACAGTAGCTGGGGGAAAAATAAGAAACAAAAATAGTGAAAAGAAAATTCAAGTTGCATACAATAAAAACTAATTTTAGAGCTGTGGCAAAGGCAACAGCAACAACAATAAGCGAATCAAACTCATGCCAGGCACAGGCATAGGCACCCGGCATACAGAAAATAATCTGAATCACTCGGTTATAATACAGCAGATCTATCACGAAGGGCGATCGAGAAGTCGAAAGTATGTACAATATGTCTCGGTTTTATATTTTATACTGAATATTTCCAAGGAGTATTAATTAAAATATATATAGTTTTGGACGCACAATACACAAGATACTACCTTGGGAATTTCTTCTGTTTAAAAATGGTGCAGAAATTAAGGCAGCCGTTTTTGTAATTTACAAATTTTACTATGGTTTCATGATTGTTTCATATGGTTGTTGAAGATTTTTCCCTTTTCGTAAGAAGTGGCCAGCTTCTAAGAATTTAAGGGTTTCTATTAATTTAAGGCCTTAATTAACAAGGCTTTGATATTACTGAAAAGTAAGACTTATTACGGCAAACTTTACCAATAAAAATTGTCTTTAAAAACTGCATACATTAGCAAGAAGAGATATGAATTGCTAGAGTGAAAAATATAAAGCAAATAATATATTCTAAGATCGTTTAATCAGGTATACTTATTATACTTATAGGTATACTTATATTATAAACATTTTAATATGTATTTTTTTGCGATCTTCTTTGGTGTAATTAAACGATTCTTTTCCTTATTGCGAATGGTTTATTATAAACATTTTAATAGATTAAACCAGATCGATTTGTAAAACGTTTTACACACTTTTAAAATGTTTTCCATTTGTTAAATGCATTAAAAATATTACTACAATAATTGTATTTATTTTTAATAACCATTTTATCTATAAAAAGATAAATTTATCCCCATCCCAACTAAGCCATCGACTCTCGCGTTTTTGATGGCTCGTGCGGTCGTTTTTCCCCCTTTTTTTTTTGTGCCCAAGCAGCAGACGCTTCATTTTCCATTTAACCGCACCCGACTGCCCGAATCCTTGAATTCAGTTCTCTTCTCCCACCCCCCGTCCCGGCCACCATTTCCCCTCCGCACTCACCAGGCTAGGCTGGGCGCAGACAACCGTGCAGAAAAAGTTCTAAATTTAATGGCTACACCTAAAAATGCAGCGACTGCAACCGAAACCGAATAGTGAAGGGCAGACAGGCAGGGGAGGGGCGGATGAGGAAGTTTCAAGTGCACTCCAGCTAGGCCGGGCTACACTCCCCGTGCCCCTGCAATTTACCCAAAAAAAAAATTAAAAAAGAGCTGTACCCCTCTAACTCTGGCCCTCGTTCACTCCCTCGACCCCTTCACGCCTCGTCGCACGCATGGCTCGCCTTTTGTCTACCTAGTTGTTGGAAAATAAATGGGGAAAGGGAAGATGGAAGGGGAAGACACCGAAAAATATAGTAAATTAAAGCTATAGGATAATATATCTATACGTTTTTAATAAGAAGTATATAAAGGAAAGCTAAATTAATAAATATTTAGAGCTGCAAAAATCATTAATGTTTTAACTGATTAAAAAAAGTGTTCAAACTTTAAAGCCTTTTTTAGTTTTTAATTTATTTTTGTAAATATTTCTTTCTGTGCAGCATGGAAATGGTAAAAATGGGATGTGTCAGGGGAAGAGGAACTACCGTTCTCTGTTTGTTGTCTGTGCATTTCAATTGGGCCGCTCTTTCTGCATTGTGCCGGCGTGTAATTGAAAACTTAAGCAAAAAGCCCCCCCGAAACACAAGCTTCCCTTTCACTTTATCCATGTTAAGCGCGCAACAAAATTTTCCAATCAGCGGGGAACGATAATCGAGCCTATACACACTCGCCTCTCCGCTCTCCGCTCATTTCCTGCCCGGCTTCCTTCCTGCGTATCCTGTGTGTGTGTGTATCCTGACGGAAAATCATGAGGCGCGCTTGTTGCTGTTTGTTCAACAAACGTTTATTAGCCGCGAATACTTTTAATCGCATGCAATTTGTTGATTGCGGCCAGTCGCTGCACTTTCCACGCTTTTCCACCCAACAAAACCCCACATTGAGTACACACGGAACTAGGTAATTTTCACATCGTTTCCAGAACCCGGCGTTCGCTGCTGGGGCAGCAGGTGAGCAACGGTTGCCGCCCCGCTTTGAAGAAGGTGCACAAATTTTTCAGTGTTGTAAACTTAATTGCACCTTGTTTGTTGCATGTCGCTAACTTTGACGATGCCCTTTCCTTCACTTAAGTGGGCAAAGTCGATCGGTTATATAGAAAAGTTCATGAATGTGATTAGAAGTAAAAGAAAAATATGATTGAGATACCAATCATTAACTTATTGAGCTTCTTTGAGATTTTAGGAATAAATTCCCTAAGATAAATACAATATTTAGATTGTAAAAAAACATACAAATATTTATTTAACTTTTCTACATTTTAAAGTATTTTTAAAAATATTATTTCTTGTAATTAAAGATTGGAAAATCTTTCAGTACAATGAGCCCTAAAACCTACGCTTTCTCTTCTAAAATAAAGGCTATTTAGTTAACAAAAACTTTCTTATGCTTTTTTGATCACTTTTGGGATAAATGTAGAAATATTTTACCTATTTTTTCTCTCTATAAAAATGCAACGACACCTTCTCTAATTCAGTGGAAAGTTCTTGAAAGAGCATGCAATCAGTTGGCACATTTCCAAGCAATATAACTTCTGTCTGCAGGGTCTTAAAACATTTCTTAGGATTGCGTGGTGGAAATTAATTACGCCTCAAGTCGGAGGCGAAACGCCAACGAAAATCACGGCAAGAGCCGGCCACGTGTTGAAAGTTGCATGCAAAGGTAATTTAAATTGAAGTCGTTGTATATTTTAAGGAGAAATTTTGAAACTCTTAGAATTCCGCCCGCTAAAATCTTTCAATTTCTCTCTTTATCTCTCGGCGGCAGCAAGATTAACGGTACAGAGGCAAAAAAGACCTCATAACTTGTTTAGGCCAAGCCAAGAGCGAGCTCTTGGAATGGTCAAAGCTATGCAACAAGTGTCAAACAGGCCAACACGCCAACAATCCGAGCCAAGCCAAGCCAAGCCAAGCCGAGCCGGATCGGGGCAAGGCAACAAGAATTGTCTAGCGCCAATTTCGGACAATCTGCACTAAATTGTCCATTTAAGTGAGACCGACTAAGGCTAAGACTAACTGGCTAACCGACTGGCTGACTTCGCTGACAAACTGACGCGGCGGCGACAACAACAACGTGACATGAGCTGCTCCCCTTAGATCAACTGACTGCAATCAATCCGCTCGCATTTACACCTCTGCATTCAGACGGCATTTTCACATTTTCAGTTGCAACTTTGCAACTGGCGATTTATGAGGCCAAGGCACCATAATAATGCAAGGGCGTTAGCATCGATGCAGAAACAATTCAATCTCTACACTGGGAAATAATTATCTCTCTCTATGAACTTTATTAAGATAAAACAAACCCTTTTTTGTTACATTAATGTAATATTTATGTACTAAAGTACACTTAATAATGCGACAACCTTAACTACAACCTTAAGAGCTCAGTATTTAACGTTTTTGCTATTATTTTAATCATAAAAAATAAGCTCTTACAATCTACTATTTTCTATATTTCTTAATTCTCAACCGAAAAATATCTAATTTTTATATTTTTCTCTCTGCTTGGATTTGTGTGTTTGGGAGGTAGAAATGACGTTGCTGCGTTGGCTTCGTGTTACATTTTCATGTAACTTAATTCTTGCATTAAAATGCATTCATTAACTGTTTCTGTCTTGCTTTTGTCTGGTTGCATTTCCACAACCGCCAACATCAACCGCAATAGCATTTTTTCCTCGCATTCAGCTAGTTGTGGCGGGGGAAAAGTGAGTGAAAAGCGCTGGAAAATATTTGGTATAGCTGACCTACCGCAAACAAAAGAAAACAATAAACATTTAAATACCACAGCAGACACAAAACTTTCTCAAATTTTTGTTTGAATCTACATAGTAATTGAGTAGAGTGCGCCCTTGGCAATGGAAATTGTCAAGACAAATACCAAAAATCATACTTTCCCGAAATAGAAACTCGAAATCACTATTAAAAAAATTTTATAAAAATTATTGTAGGTTTATTAAAGGAGAAACTTTATTATTCTGTTAAAAAAAGGAAAGGAGAAAAAAAACAAATATTTAAAGCTATATTAATTGGTATTCTGATTAGAACACACAACTATTAAAAACTATTAAAACTTCAGTTCGAATTTTTTCTGTACGCGTAAGGTCACACTGCAGTTCTGTTACAGTGTCACAACCCCATAAAAAATATAAATACGCTTAAAAAAATAAACTCTCATTAGATTAACTCTTTTTAGATCTTAAGTCGGAAATATAGATGGAAATATGTTTAATTCAAGTCTTTAAATATTTTTTGAACCTCTTATGATCCAATTTTGACCTATTTTATTTTATTTTACTATTCAAAAAGTTTTTAAAAAGGATTTCATACTAATAAACCCAGTAAATAGATCTGTATTTAAAATTCTAGATTACTTTAATAAATTTCAAAGACATATTTAATGTCATCTTTAAGTTCTCACAATAAGTACACATTTCCACAATTGTTAGTTGTGACACCTTGAGTAATGCATTTGAGGATCTGCTAAGACAGCTCATAGAGAATGTCGGAGACGAGTCATCTGGATCTAAGTGCGAACCGAATGTGACTCAGATACAAACCGAAAAGATACTTACTTGGAATTTTGGAGGATTGCGCAATGCAATGAGCAATGAGAAAATGTGTTGCTCGGCAGATCAATTTGTTCTTGGCCCCACTCCTAAATTGTATTTATGAGTTTTTGGCCTGATGCGTTTCGTTTCATTTCGTTTCGTTTCGGTTTTTCGGCTTCAGTGGGTTTTATGACGGAAGCACTGCTCAAGAATCGACTTCAGTTCATTGAAGCCAATTCAAGAGCCGTTTACGGAAGTTTTCGGCCCCGGGGTGGGTCCGAAAAAGAACCGTTTCGCTCGATTGCCCAAGCCCCCCCATATGTACGTCTGCGTCCGCGATGTCTTTTGAAGAAAAAATACAAAATTGTTAATTGCCCTGGGTTGGTATTGGTTGGGTTCAAAATAAGCCTGTGAGACCCACAACTAATGTCTGCCTCTCTGCACTCCACTTTCAGATGAAGTCCAACACGTACGAGCTGCACAACTACGCCGCCGATCTAAATGACATGGATATGCCGGAGGCCAAGGATTCGCGGAAAAGGAAGACGGCCAGCGCCCGCAGTGGCGAAAAGTATTCCCTACGCCAGAAGCGACAGAAGAGAAATGCCAGCGAGGAGGTGGACTCGGGCCATCTACCTGACTTTCAGTTAGAATTGGATCCCATTGTGGAGCCGGCCAGTAAATCGAGGAAAAATACACCCACAAAGGCCAAGACGAAAGCACCGCCGTTGAGCAAGTACCGCCGGAAGACAGCCAATGCCAGGGAACGTACCAGGATGCGAGAGATCAACACGGCCTTCGAGACTCTGCGGCACTGCGTTCCCCAAGCGATAACCGGCGAGGATGCGGCCAATGCCAGTGAGAAATTGACCAAGATCACCACCCTGAGATTGGCCATGAGGTACATTACCATGCTGAGCGATTCCATCCAGGATCCGAGCTATGAGAGCGAGTTTATTGGGGAGTGCCTGGAGGAGAGTGCCAATCGAGAGCCTAGAGTGGATACCGATCTGGCCGAGGAAGCTGAGGTGGAGGTAGAGGCACCACTGGTTGTCCCTCCGGCGGTAAAGAAACCCGCGAAGACCAAGGGAGGTGGCAAGAAGAACTCAGCAGCTGCCAAGAGACAGAACCAAAAGATGGCCAAGACAGTGCCTCTAATAACGCCGATTAGTTCCGGGGAATCCTGCTACGCCACCTCATCTATAGGATCGCCCGCCTCCTCCGCCTACGCCTCGTTATCCTCGTCGTCCAACAGCCACAGCAGCAACAGCAGCAGCCCCGGACTGGAGGTGGACAGTTTGGTTGGATTGCATGGAATCAGCGACCTGGACACCCTGCTGCTGGAAGCCTCCGATGGCGACTCTCTCACCTGCTTGAGTCCGGGCTACGAGAGCCTGCTAACTGGCAGTGGGGAGTCCCTGTTGCCCGGTTGTCGCGGCGATATTCCCATGTCGGGTCTGGAAAAATCGGATGTTGAGCTCAGTCTACGGCTGTTGGATCAGAGATCGGCGGACTCCTTTGACTTTGGCAGCGATCAGCAGCCGTCGGCCTGCATTAGCTCGCTGGCCAGCCTGGAGGGCTATCCGTTCAGCGACCTGCTCCACAGCGATTTCCCCGACATGTTTCTCACGTGACGCGTATTCAGTTAGTATCCTTCGACGGTATCCTGTTAAGCCTAATCCTTGATTTAAGTTAGCGTGCAAGTTGTAGTCCGACTTTCACATTTAGCGAGCGCCCCTGTGGCGGAATTCATTGTGTCATAGAAAGCAGTTTTGGGATTTATCCAAAAAAAAAAAGAGAGAAGAGAAGAGGAGCTGCTAACAACCGCCACATCCACATGATAACTCAACTAGTGATCTAAGCATTTCTTTGTGACGCATTTCTCGTTATCGTGTAAATAAAGAGCACCAAGTGTTGTTTCATTACTTTAAGTTAAACAGCGTTTCCATTTTATGTTCAAATGCATCAAACATACCGGCCTTGGAGCTTAGTCTGAGCTCATCCCAGAACCCTCTGCCTTAGCTTTCCAACTCGGAAAAGCATTCTCTATTGGAAATAAAGTAACAGACGCTACTCTCCGTTTCGACATCGCCATGGCCGTCATATACAAGGCCGAGCGGGACTTCCCCGAAGTTTACAAGGTCTGCCAGTTGTTCGTGCCAAGCGATGAAAATCTGGTGAAGGTCCGGGACCTTATGGACCGCGAGATAAAAATGGGGCTGAGCCGCGAGAATCACGATCGCTCGACCGTTCCTTGTCACCTAAGCTACGTCATGGGCTTCCCGACGGGCAGGGAACGTGGCCGTTTCCTGGCCCTGGAGATGATGCCGACCAACTGTCGCGTAATGCTGGTCAAGTTCAGCAGCGAGAGGGATATATACACTAGTTCCAGATGCGTAATCTTGCCGCACACAATAAAAGCGGGCAAGGGAATCGAACTGTTCACCTATCTGGCCGGCATCATCGCAAATTTTGTGAAGGAAAAGAAGGTGGAAAAGGAAAATCTACCGCTGGGAATCTCTTTTGCTTTTACTTTGAACAAATTGGCTTTGGACGTGGGTTTCCTTGTTTCCTGGACCAAAGAGTTTGGAGCCAATGGCATCATTGGCAAGGATGTGGTTAAGTTGTTACGCGACGAACTGGCCAAATTTCCCGACGTTGCCGTCGAGGTGATGGGCATCATTAATGTGGCTGCCGGATCCTTGTTGGCCCTCGGCTGGGCCCAACCGGAAACTCGCATCGGTTTGGTAATGGGCAGCATTGCCAACTGCTGCTACCTAGAACGGATGGAGAATTGCGAAACGTACACAGATGAAACGACGGAAGTGGAAATGATAATCAATTCGGATTGGGCGCACTTCGGCGACACCGGGCAGCTGGACTTCTTGCGCAACGAATTCGATCGTCAGCTGGACGCGCAGTCCATTAATCCCGGCATCCGGCTATACGAGAAGTTCAGCACCGCTCTCTGCATGGGAGAATTGGTGCGCCTCGTTCTTTTCCATCTGATGGAAAAGGAGGCCATATTCGAAGGGGAACGGCGCGACTACCTGGGGATTCAGTGGCATCTGGACATGATCTCTGTAATTGAAGTGGCATCCGATCCGCCGGGTGTCTACACCAAAGCCCAGGAGGTGATGGAAAAGTTTCACATCCGTAACTGCAAGGACCGGGACTTGGCCGCGCTGCAATATATATGCAAGATAATCTCCGATCGGGCCGCCATGCTGGTGTCCAGCGGAGTGTCCGCACTCATCAATCGCATGAAGCTGCCGTTTTGTTCGATCGCCGTGGACGGCGGCATTTATCGCCTTCATCCATCCTATGCCGCGGCACTGAACAAGTACACAACCCAGCTCAGCGATCCGAAATACAAATTCGCGTTCGTCGTCACCCAGGACAGTTCCGGTGTCGGGGCGGCCATGATGGCAGGAATGACTCATGCCAAAAAATACAAAATCGATACTAAGATGTTTGTTATTGAGTACTAGGACTCATAAGATGCATATATCGGAAATAAAGGCATATACAATATGGTTTATAATGAAATAAAACATAAACATATATTTTAACAAAAATTAAAGTAAAATCGTGGAAAGGGATTTTTATAGGAGGAAGCTAATATTTTTTTATTGAGCACTATAACTATTTTCGTTTCCTGTTTCCCCAACATAAAGATTAATAGATTCTTCTACATATTCCTTACCTTATTCCTTACATATTCCTTCCTTAATTTCATATAATTGTGTCCCTACGCTTACCAAAATGAAGTAAATAAAACTATTCATCTACAGAAATATTAAAATTTGTAATCCCAACAAACCTTGGAAATGCCACAGATAAGCCTTTATGTCATTCGAGAGGCATTTGCCTTAGTATTCTATCTACACTTAGAGAAACACACGTTACACATAGCTGCGCCATGTCCATCTCTTTTAAGCCCGAGGTGGAATTCCCCGAAGTTTACAAGGTCTGCCAGTTGTTCGTGCCAAGCGAGGAAAATCTGGTGAAAGTCAGGGACCTGATGGACCGTGAGATAAAAATGGGACTAAGCCGAGATCAGCACGATTTTGCCACGGTTCCATGTCACCTAAGCTATGTCAAGGACTTGCCAACGGGGAGGGAACGCGGTCGGTTCCTGGCCTTGGAGATGATGCCGACCAACTGTCGGGTAATGCTGGTCAAATTCAGTAGCGAGAAGGATATCTACACTAGTTCCAAGTGCGTGATAATGCCGCACACGATCGCGGCGTCCAAGGGTACCGAGGTTTTCACATTTCTCGCCACCATTATCGCCAATTTTGTGAAGGAGAAAAAGGTGGAAAAGGAAAATCTACCGCTGGGAATAGCTTTTGCTTTTACTCTGAACAAATTGGCTCTGGACGTGGGTTTCCTTGTATCCTGGACCAAAGAGTTTGGAGCCACTGGCGTCATTGGCAAGGATGTGGTTAAGTTGTTACGCGACGCTCTTGCCAAATTTCCCGAAATATCAGTCGAGGTGATGGGCATCATTAATGTGGCAGCCGGATCCTTGCTGTCCCTCTGCTGGCTCCAACCGGATACTCGCATCGGACTCGTAATGGGCAGCATTGCCAACTCATGCTACGTGGAACGGATCGAGAAGTGTGAATTGTACCAGGAGGAGGATAATAAGGAAGGGGAAATGATTATCAATTCCGATTGGGCGCACTTCGGCGACAACGGGCAGCTTGACTTCTTGCGCAACGAATTCGATCGGCAGTTGGACGTCGAGTCCATTAATCCCGGCTTCCGGATATACGAGAAGTTCAGCGGAGCGCTCTGCGTGGGCGAATTGATTCGCCTTGTGTTATTCCATCTCATGCAAAGGGGCGTCATCTTCCAGGGGGAACGGCGAGACTACCTGGGGATACAGTGGAAGCTGGACATAGTCTCTGTGATCGACGTGGTCTCCGATCCGCCGGGAGTCTACACCAAAGCCCAGGAGGTGATGGACAAGTTTCGCATCCGTCACTGCAAGGAGCGGGATCTGGCCGCGCTGCGTTATATCTGCATGACAATCGCCGATCGTGCCGCCATGATGGTGTCCAGCGGAGTGGCCGCTCTCGTTAATCGCATGCAGCTGCCGCATTGCACGATCGCCGTGGACGGCGGCATTTATCGCCTGTTTCCATCCTATGCCGCGGCCCTGAACAAGTACACATCCCTGCTTTGCGATCCGAAATACAAATTCCAGTTCACCATTACCCAGGACAGTTGCGGCGTGGGGGCAGCCATTATGGCAGGACTGGCCCACTCGACAAAATACAACAGCGATGCTAAGCTGTTCGTCATGGACTACTAGGACTCGGGGGATCCTTTAATCGGACCTGAAGGCAAGGCAAGCAGTTTTATCAAACATAACACTAAATATTTTTAAATTGTATGTAAAAAGTATCTGAAAGTATTATTAGAACAAAACAGTAGTTTATTAAATAAATTTAAATTAAAATTTGAGGTTTTCCATAGTCATTAAGCAGGAGTTTTGGGACAAGCACTCTGGAAATGCTAGAAATGCAATACAACTATTGCAATTTCGAGCAATGGTTATTACCTCATAAAAATATATTTAAAAACAAAGCGAAAAAAACAAGGAATATATTTGTATATTTATTTTCTCATGAAACCTTTAGTTAAACAAAAAAAATGTATAACAGTGTCATAGCCGCATTATGCGAACATAAGAATTTCTGTTGACTTGGCGATTTTCGTTACAAAACATATCTTCATAATTTCTGTGAAAATTCTAGAATAAAAATTATAAAAAGCCCTAAAGGATGCTTTGACCAGTCGCTCAGTCAGCCTTTCTATTGGATTATTCGGTATCCCAGTCAAAATTGCTCCCACAGTAATTTCCCTTGAGAGTGGTGGCCTCCTTGTGGCGCTCGTTGGGCAATAATGCAGAACAACATTAATGAGGAGGTGCAGCTTGCGGTCAAACCCCTTCTGCTCAGCGAGGAACAACTGGCCGAGGTGATAGAGCGCATGACCAAGGAGCTGAAGATGGGCCTGGCCAAGGACACGCATCCGCGATCGGTGATCAAGTGCTTTGTGACCTACTTGCAGGATATACCCACGGGGAAGGAGCGCGGAAAGTATCTGGCTCTCGATCTCGGTGGCACTCACTTTCGGGTGATCATGGTGACAATAAGCAGCGAATCGGATTTGGACGTCATGTCGAAGAGCTTTGTAGTTCCCAAGTCTTTGCTTACGGGATCTGGCATGGATCTGTTCGATTTCATGGCCGAGTGTGTGGCAGTGTTCTGCCAGGAGGAGGGCCTAGAGAACGATGGATTGCCACTGGGCTTTACCTTCTCGTTCCCCCTTAAGCTGCAGGGTCTATCCAAGGGCACCCTGGTCGCCTGGACCAAGGGCTTTCAGGTGGAGGGTGTGGTGGGTCGTAACGTGGTGGCAATGCTCCAGGATGCCTTGGATCGGCGCGGCGACATCAAGGTCAACACGGTGGCTGTCGTCAACGATACGGTGGGCACCCTAATATCCTGCGCGTTCAGCAACCATCTCTGCCGTATTGGCGTTATCATTGGCACCGGCACCAATGCCTGCTACGTGGAGAAGACGGTGAATGCCGAGTGCTTCGAGGGATACCAGACCAGTCCCAAGCCCTTCATGATCATCAACACCGAGTGGGGCGCCTTTGGGGACAACGGAGTGCTGGAGTTTGTGCGCACTCCCTATGACCGGGCGGTCGACAAGACGACCCCCAATCCCGGCAAGCAGATATTTGAAAAGTGTATCTCTGGAATGTACATGGGCGAGCTGGTGCGAGTGATTCTCCTTGGTCTGATGTCTAAGGGTGCCATCTTTCGGGGCGAGAGTTCGCAGAAAATACAGCAGCGCTGGGCATTCGACACCTCGTACATTTCGGATATCGAGAGCGATGGCCCCGGAGAGTATCGCAACTGTCTGAAGGTCCTTAACAATCTGGGCATGATGGGCAGCCAGGTGTCGGACCGAATTGGCCTGCGGCACATCTGCGAGGCCGTATCCTCGCGTTCCGCCAAACTGTGCGCCTGCGGCCTGGTCACGCTCATCAACAAGATGAACATCAACGAGGTGGTTATCGGCGTCGATGGCAGTGTGTATCGCTACCATCCCAAGTACGAGGAATTGCTCCAGAAGTACATGCGGAAGCTAATAAAGCCGGGCGTCAAGTTCGATCTGGTCACCTCGGAGGATGGTTCCGGACGCGGTGCGGCACTGGTGGCGGCCGCGTGCCAACAAGGGACGCAACCGGCTCAAGTTTAATCCTAATCTAGTGTTTACAAAATTTGCAATAAATTTATAGTACAATAAAATAGTTCATATAATAATAAGAGGTCAATAAATAGAATAATTCAAATGCATTAAAGTTTTAAAAAGGAATTGAATTGCTTTTTACTAGAACTGCTTACAAAAACTGCTTACAAAACTGCTTTAAAACTGCTTAACAACTGCTTAAAAACTGCTTATAGCGATATATCGATTTTTTAAAATCCGACCGAAACTAAAAGAATCGATAGTATCAATGTTGAAATCGATTTTCCCATCTCTATTATAACCAGCTGTTTGAACGAGGAAATTGGCACGATTTTCCGTGATATAGAATGCAGGATTTGAGAAAAACGGACGCCCTGCGTCTGCCTAATGGCGATGACTGTGCCAACGGTGAGGTGAAATCTCCGTTTCTAATTGGCGTGGCCGGCGGCACGGCCAGTGGCAAGTCGACGGTGTGCAAGAAGATAATGGAGCAGCTCGGCCAGGCGGAGATGGATCACACGCAACGCCAGGTGGTGTCAATCAGCCAGGATAGCTTCTATCGGGAGCTGACCGCCGCCGAGAAGGCTAAGGCGCAGAAAGGACTGTTCAACTTTGACCATCCGGACGCCTTCAACGAGGAGCTGATGTTCAGTACCCTGCAGAACATTCTACAGGGGCACAAGGTGGAGATACCCAGCTACGATTACCGCACAAATTCGCTGTGAGTACTAATTTTTTACTTAATTCCCTTTAAAATTATATCAGCTTATTAACTATATTTCTGCTTGATTTACTGTTGCAGGGACTTTGAAAACATGCTTGTTATCTACCCAGCGGATGTGGTGCTCTTCGAGGGCATCCTGGTCTTTTACTTTCCCAAAATCCGTGACCTGTTCCATATGAAACTGTTCGTGGACACAGACTCCGACACGAGATTGGCCAGGAGAGGTGAGTGGTGGCAGCAAAAATGAATTATAAACTTATTTATTTATGTTCCATCGTAGTGCCACGTGACATCAACGAGCGTGGAAGGGATCTGGACGCCGTGCTTACCCAGTACATGACATTCGTGAAGCCCGCCTTCGAGGAGTTCTGCTCACCCGTAAGCCACACCCACACCCCATTTCCAAGTAATAAAAACAGTGGAGTGTAATTAAAACCATTCCCCTTTTCAGACGAAAAAGTTTGCTGACGTTATAATACCGCGAGGCGCCGACAACACAGGTGAGGCAAAAAAACAACAGCGGCGACGGCACCTGTCCACTATTATTTACTCTCAATGCCACACCACACAGACACACACAGTCTAACACCTTAAGCGTTTGTAGTGTTTCGTTGAGTTGGCCTAATAACCATAGTTATAGCAATGGTTCTTTCGTTTCTGGTTCGATTAACCCCGTCTGCGAGGACACAAAACTCTTATTACATAGACTGCTTGATTATTTACTATATATACGAGTATTATATGATCCCAATCAACACTTCTTTCCTTCCCCCTTTCGCTTTTGGTCATCTCTGTTGATTGTAACTCTTTCGTTATGATTTCCATTTGTTTCTGTTTTCGTTTTGTTCCTGTTGTTTCATTGTATTTCTTGCAGTTGCCATTGATCTTATTGTACACCATATCGGGGAGATTCTCGCCACCACCAACAGCGCACAGCACAGCAACACCACAGTCAGGGTGGCGTCGTCCAGCATGAAGCGAGATCACTAAACGCAAAGCTCGCTTCTGGACACTGGCCACACAGCCTGAGCCATGTCCTCAGCTTGTACTAATTGCCAAATAAGAAAATAACGTACATAAACAGGCTGAAAGATAAACAAAGGCGCAGCAGCATACTTAGAGAAATATGCTAATACCTAATCATTCGGTAGTCTCTTCATAACCGATTAACATAGCCCTAAGATTGAAAAGTATCTTTATACCTAGTTGTATTTACTCTGGCCTATGTTCCACAATACATGGTAATGTGTATGTATGTAAGCTCGTTTCTGTTCATCAAGATAACCCAAGATAACCTGCGAGTCGTAACTCGGGACCCTAAGGCTCTAAGCACTCCTACTCACAATCACACCCATGTCACATATATAACTATTGTATATGTATGTTCCGATGCCCGATAGTTTGTTGTTAAACCCTCTGATCTGACTCTAATCGGCTTTGTCTGCTCTTCCGAATGCCCGGAAATTTGTAAATGTAAATACAAATTTGTAGAATTTGCTTTAAATTAAATTATTTCAAGAAAGCTTACATAAAGTAAACAGTTAAGATTACTTTTTACTTAACTTTAAATGTTCTTGACATCTTACTATCTTTAAAATATATAAATATATTCAAATAATTATAAATCAGATCACAATTTAATTGAGAACCTATTTAAACCCTTTTACATTACACAATTTCCAAGCAAAGACATCCAAAAATAGTTAGAACTATAACATATATACTAAACTATTTATAAAGCCACATAATCTTCCTGTAATTAACATGGTAGACATAAGTTTGTAGACCTTACAGGGAGGCCATCTTATCATAGTTTTGAAAAACATTCCCGAAGTACGCCGGGCATCTTCAAAGTCGGCCAAACGCGACTTTCCTTTTATATAAAAATATCCTCTAAGCCGTCTCAAATATAAGAGATAGACAAACGATTTCTCCCAGCAATGTGTGACGATAAATCAATGTTACATTTAGTAAGTACACCAACTGCAGATTGTAAAGCACACACTCACTCACTCAGGCAATAGGGTTACACACTTAACAATTAAATGCCGCCCAGCTTAGATGCGACTAGGTAATAGACCCTACTAACTAGAGCTAGAGTAAGTCCTTGGATCGCGGAGCGCTCTTGGAGGAGCAGCCAGGTAAGTGGTTGTTCCAGTGGTTGAATTGCAATGCCAGCAATCGGTACAGCATTATAGACTTATACCTAGACCGTCTCATGATCGTTTTGTCTTCGTTTCAGTGGCCATCGATCTGATTGTCCAGCACATCCGCGACTTTCTGAACAATCGCTCCCGCCATGGGTCCACCGGCAACATGGCACTCTACATGAACCTGGATCTAAATGCAACGGGTGCCGGATTAGCTGGCCCAGGTAAGGCCAGTCGCCTCCACAAGCTGCAGCAAAAGGCGCGTCCCCACTAACCATACCCTAACTGGAGCGGATCACCCGGATTTATCAATTAACCACTGCATGCGAACGGGCCGCTACTCCGCTGTGTATATAAACATATATAGTATCTTCTGTTATGCTTTGTGTTTCTCTGCCGAAGATGGAACCGAGGAGACCCAACACGGCACCTACAATGCCATCCGACGATTCTCTACGCTCTGCAAGGAGCTCAACATGCAGGGCAACTTCTTTTTCGAGACGAACAAGAACCTGCCGCACCACTGAGATGGCCTTTCTGTGTATCCCCCTGGAGCAAGCAAGGCGCGCATCTATATAGGCAAATGTTAAATATATTATTGAATATTGTACCCATAGACATATTTTTTCAGTAAACCAAATTTGACACGATAATGTGATTTTAAATGAGAAGTTTCACTTAAATCTTCTTTTAAATATTCCGTGCGAGGTGTAGCATTCCGTGAGGTAAGGACTTGCGTGACTGGGCTTTTTTATAGCTGTTATAGCTATCCACTTAAATCTATAGAATTTTAGATTTCTAGAAAAATACATTAGAAAATATAATATTTCGAATAAGATATTTATTTTCTGAACATGCAACTTCTGTAACTAATACTGACAGTTTAAATAATGGAATAATTTAGGGTTACTGGTCGTACCTAATATTTTCAACCAAAGAATCGAAGACTAGAGTTTTCCTTGCTAGGTCTTGCACTTGTACATGGCGTTTATCTTGCGCACATCTCCGGTGGAGAAGCCACGGCGCTGTCCCATCTGGCTGGCATCGGAACCGGGACGCAGAGCCTTCAGCGTCGGCTGACCATTCCGGGTGAAGCTGGTGGAAGAGTAGTGCATCACGCTGGCGTAGTCATAATCCACACCGAAACCAGACTGTGTCCTGGAGCTGGCCTTCTCGAAGTTGGCCATCATCTCGGGTTTGATGTTGTCGCTCATCACTCGCACATAACCATCACGCTCGTGGCGATTCTGTTCATGGAAAAATCCCAAGGCGTGCATCAGTTCGTGGATCGGAGTGCCGTATGTCCTTAGGCAGTTAGGTGACTGCAGATTCACCTCCTGCCGCCCACCCAGGCGTCCAATGCTACTCCAGCAACCAGACTTTCCGCTTCCAATCGAGATGTAATCCTTTTCAGTAGTCCTGGGCTTAAATCGCACGCAGGTTTTCGTGTGATATTCCTTTAAGGACACTATTAATATTTAGTTTACAATTAATTAATATTTTACGACCTAACCTTAAAAGCATGATTGATGTTCCCCAATTCCTGGGACGTAAACGGACCCTTGATGTCATATGGCACCACGCCACCCGGCCAGCGGGAGCTCAGTGCCAGGATGCCATTCCTTGTGCCATTGGACCTGGATTCCGTATAACTCAGCGGAATGAGTATGTCGCCCTCGTAGTATGTGCCCAGTTCCTCGGGATTCTGTGCGGACTCCTCGTTGTGGGCTTCCACCAATGCACCTGTTGTCTCCACATCCGGATTGCCAAATATAATGTCCCCCAAGTCGGTCAAGTCAATCATCTCCTCGGAGTCCATATCCTCCAGGGGCATGGAATCTCCCAGATAAATGCCGACAAGCACCAGGAGCCAGAATAGGTTGGATTTACTTTGTAACTTTGCCATTTTACCAAGTTCTCGTACTGCTGGGATTCCAGTTACTACTGGCATTATATAGTCCCACCTAGACCTCCAAATTTTGGCGACTTGTTGTCGGCCTTTTTGTTACACTAATTTTCTAGCTGCTTATGCTGAGTTTTTTTTAAGGCGATAAGCCGGGGCTTTGTAGGCGGTTTCATTTGCATAAAGTTCGCACTTGCATATCCGCGTGCCTCGTGATTTATGTAGAATTTTATACATTCCGCTGTAATGTGTCAATTTGTAACTAGAATAGGAATGTTTGCACATTTTTCTACTGATTAAGGTCCGTTTTCTCACGTTTATTTAAAAACAAACGTGTTAAAGACATTTTTTTTTATAACTTGACATACATTAGATTTGTAGAACAATTCCTTTATTTCTGAACACATTTTTGAATGGAACATTTCAATATTCAGCATGTTTAAATAATTGAAATTCAAATCCACTTGTTGCGCCAACGAAATATGTCTCGCTTATTGTTATCGATATATGTAAGTGGTGTGCAACCTAGTTAGAGTCAAATAGTGTACAGCGTACACCCGACGTAGTAAACATTAATATCTGCCCGAAAAGGAAATATTCATAACATTTATGTCAGGCCTTGTACGTCATTATAAACAAAATATATATGCGAATTTCTAGAAATTCAGTATTCATCTGATCCTTTCAAATCTTTTTGTCACAGTATAATTTGCTAAACTTTCTCGAGACCATGCAACTTCGAGGCAGTTATTTCAACAATGAAGCTACTTAAAATGTATTCAGAAAACAAATCTTTTTAATTTATATAGATTTTGTATCATTTATAACAAAAAAATATATTTAATTCTTTAAAGTTAAAAATTATATATACAATCACAAAACATATTTTGAATGAGTCACGGGAATTCAATCAATCAAATTAAAATCAATCATATCAATCTTGAAAAACTTCAGCAACGTCCGTGTTGTAATATGTTAAACATAATTTTATTTTAAATAATTCAAAATCTTTAAAATACATACTTTCCTAGTACATTTCTAACTCCCTATTACCATTCTTTTATAAAAAACTAAATCTGGCGGTAAAATAGTTACCCTAGCAACTCTGATAGCTATATAGAAAGAATCGAGAGAGCCGCTCTGCAGTGAGAGCAGCCCTGCACAGTGGCCGAGTTGACTGATCTAGCTTTAAAAGGAAAACGAATTAAAAATAAAAACTAAAAAAAAATATTAATTGAAGTAACAAAAATAAATATAGTTTTCAGTGTGTATCGTTTTTGTAAAATTATCAACATTTAAAATATGTATTTACCTCTTGAGTAAATTATTTTCATATGCTTAATCAGGCAAACCGTCCACTGTGCGCTGAGAGAGCAATATACTCTCATTCAACTTTTGAGAGAGCATTCGGCTCGCTTCGTCTCTTCTCGAAACCTATAAATACAGGTGTAAGCGAGCCATTCGAAAAATTTTTTTTCAAAACGACGTCGCGTACTGCTCCGCGGAAAAAAGTATAAATTGGTAGAAAACCTTCCAAACGTTTTAAACGTTTTAACGTTGTTGGCTGTTTGGCTTCGTGTGTTGGTGTTGGCCAATGTGTGTGCGTGTGCGTGCGCAAGAGAGTGCTGCTTGCAGTTCAAAAGGGCAGCAGCAACGGCAGAAGCTTAACTCTCTTTTAAGCCAACTCGACTGCGCGTGTGTGTGTGATTTAGGGTAAAAATTCTGGCCAGCGTAAAAAATGCGAAATTAGATTGGCTCAAAGCGGAAACGGAATCTCTGTGCTCAATATTCAAATTCAGGCTAGAAAGTGTCGCGTGCGAAAGTGTGCAAATAATAAAACTAGCGAAAAAAGAAAAATAAAAAGTAAAGGAAACCTGTTCTAAGCCAAGTGCGGCAAACGTGTGCGCCCGTGTGTATGTGTGTGCGGGAGAGTGAATAGAGAAAGAGAAGAGCAGAATGCAATAAATAATAACAAACAAAGCTCAATGCCCAATGAATCAAAATCACCTGGATGAAAAGTATTAGCCAAAACGAAAACCCTTTCCAATACGAAAATACGATTTGTGGCCACAAATCAACGATCATGGCTGTGACCGCGAGTGCGTCACCAACACAACGGCAACAACAACGACAATCACAGAGGAAAGCAGCGCCAGCCAGAGCAGTAGAAACAACAACAAGAACAACAACAAGAAGTCGAGACCGCACGAAAAGCGCAGCTCAAATTACGACGCCAACGTCGTCGCATTTGCTCAAGCGCGCCATTTCAGTTTTTTCGTCGCCTCAATGGATACCGCTCTTCATATTAATTTATTTAGCAACAGGTGAGAGAGAGCTAGTTCAAATGAGAGTGAGAGAGCTCTGAGAGGACATTCCACTCCGGCGAGTGTGATTGTTGATGCAGGGGGGGGAGTAGAAGTGAAGATGGAGATGTGAGGGAATACAAACAATTGTCAGGGACATCCAAAGAGTGCCAGCTCTCTGTTGGAGCCGGAGAGCGTGTTTACATGACACCGTTGAAGCGTTCTTGGCACAGTGGAAACTCCGTAAAGGGAACCAAATTAATGTTGAATTACCTTCTTTAAATCGAATTATAAGCTTTATTCGGTACAATTTTAATTATTTATATTAACTTTGTATCCGATAAAGACTAATATATAAATAATGTTATTGTTCAAGTGATTGAAGTTTAACTGTAATTTGGTTATTTGCTGAGCCACATGCATTTTTCGGAGTGGAACATTTGCTGATGTTTTCAAAAGCCCTCATTCCGAAACAAGAGCAACAGGTCACGTGTGTGTGTGTGTGAGTCTTCGGATGTGGCCAAAGGAAAAGTCATTTTGGGGAAAGGAATTTCCATTGATTTCGGGCATCCAAGAAACCCGTTGAACGGGTTTTCCTTGAAGAAAAGTGACTCATGACGATGGTATACCTGAAGTTTGATTGTGTTAATTATCCACTCATTTCTTATTATTGTTGATGGTTGTGTGTGCTCGTTCTTATCGTCAAAATAAAAGGAATGCATGAGAAATCGAACGTCAAATGTATTAGCGTCTTTGATCATGTATTTATTTATATTCGTAGATATTATTCTCGGTTGCTGGGCAGGGTTATTAATCAAAGTAAATGAAGAACAAGTTTGATAGTGTTTATAAACCACTTCATTTTTAAGTTTTGACTCTTTAAATCGATTTTCATAGAGGGAAGGTACATTTTTCATTAAGGTACAACTCGGTTTGCCATTTACAACCCTAAACATTTTTTGAATTATTTATTTCCAAGTCAGTTAGACACAAATATGATATTATTAACACAACCTTCATTTTTAAGTTCCAAAAAGAGTTGAAAGCTAATATAATATTTTTAGTTACATTTTCACGGTAATAATAAACCCGGAAGCATAAATGTGGTGTATCAGCTGCTTTTTGATCAATGTTTTCTCATAACAACTGTTTTTCGCTGCATTTGTACTGTATTTTTAACAATATCTATTATTTGCAAACTGCGAATCTGATTACTCGCATAATGATCACCTTAATTGATTCACAACTCTTTCGCTGACTCATTGTGTGTAATTATCAGTTACATATTGTCCAAGTCTCGATTTCATTGCTTTCTTAGCATTTTCTGCCCTATTTTTTTCAATGGATTGTGCAAAAACGACCTACAAAAATATAAGTTTATTTATTTACAATACCCACACACCGACTGTTGTTACGCACAATCTTATCTTTTGGCCGGAAAGTCGAGTACAACAGTTGCAAAAGCGCGGCCGGCGCAACGTCAGCAGGCCGCAATTCGATAAGGAAAGCCCACATTAAAAAAAGGAGATAGAGGCGGAGAGAGAGTTTTCCAGTTCGATGTTGGGAAAGCCCTGAACTGCAGCATAGAAACTGGTTTTCCTAGCAGCTTCCATCAAAGAAGACAATAACACACCTTTAGAAAGGGTTCGGCATTAGTTCTGTTGAAAGAAAGGCAACTTACCTTTTACTTAAACTTTTAAAAAATAAGTATCTGCTAGTTATAACTATGTAGCTCACTACTGATTCTCGAAAATAACAATATTGCAGCCTAGGAGATAAGTGGTTCCTATATTTTATCAGCCATTAGTTGACTTCACTTAATGATTGTCCGGGAAAACTTACAAAAGAGAGGAGGAGACCGACAGACATAGGTTTTCCATTTCACTGTTGGGAAATCCCTGAAATGCATCACAACTGGTTTAACGCAGACTCCATCATAAAATCCCGACGATCATCAGCGTCATCTTCACTTCGAGAGTGGTGCCTAGCTGGTTTTCCTTTGAATTTCCGCCCTAAACACAGATATAATCCATCATATTCAGGGGAAAATCGCGGCGCAGGTACACACTTCTCTTTCTCTCTGAAAGAAATAGTGGAGGGAATACAACATAAATTATGAAAACTACCTGCATTGCGTTAACGATAACAACACGTGACCTCGCGGGTCAGTGGAAATCCACTACACACTGGCACATAAATGGGAATCGAGAATGGAAATAGTATGCGGGATGGACACACCCGCGTTCTCCGGTGTCCGGTCTTTTGGCCTGGTCAAGTGTTAAAGTGCAATCGGCCGTGACATGGGCCGTGTTCCGCGCTTCGTGGGCCTACGCAGCCGGCCGCGACCATTGCCTGACGCTGGCCATTAGTGCAAGTCGTTAGCCAGCTCTATAAATATAGCCAGGGTAGAACTAAAAAAGAACTGATTTGCCCCAGTCCCTAAAGGTTGGAGGTATTTTATACCCGGTAATCGAAGGGTATATAAGCATATAGGAAAGGATATTTATGTTTTTCTTGATACTTCTTAATGTTATAGAGCTAAAAATTGGGATGTTAATACCAAAGAAGTCCAGCTTGAGATAGGTATGTAGCCTAGAAATGTTACGCAGACTTTTGAAGGATTCCAATGGAACAAAAACATGCTGTGTGAGGGTATATTATGGTCGAGACCTTCGGTATTATTGTTCTTACTAGTTTTTAGTTGCAGCGTTGCCAGTTTTCAGCGACTGCATCGATTAGCCCAGCCACCTTGGGAATTTACCACGACACAAAAAACCGCAAATATGAGAAAATCAGGGAGAAAAATAAAAGCGCCAGACAAAAATAAAAAGATTTTGCCGCTTTCGCTTTTACTTGATTTTATTTTATAAAATTTCCAAGCATACAAATGTTTCAAATTTGTGGGCGTTGTTCAATGCTGTCTCTCCCCAATGTCTTTATCGCCACGATCACGTAGTTGCGTTTTATCTGTCGCTATTTGCATACGCAGAGCGCGCTTGTACCACCAACAACAAATTCCATTGTTGGCATTGACTCACACCAACAACAAAATACGATGGGCTGAAATGCACAGAAATCGGACACAAATTGTTTGGTAATTGCTGTGGGAAATTAAGAGACTGTTCTAGGGCCAATTATTGTAATCAGAATGCGTAGTAAAAATGAGTTGTTAGTGATTGGAGGTGATGATCGCCACATAATGAAATGTATTTCGTTGGATTTTCCAACTACAAAAGCAAAACAAATTAAATAAAGATTTACTAGATTTATTTAAGCGGTTTTAAGGCTTTGAACCTTGTACGGAGAAAAGCTAAGCTCTAAAAATTAGTATATTCATGATAGTAATACAAATATGAAAGCACTCACTTTAAATGTTATTTCTTTGCTAATTATATACAATATAATTAAAATAAAATAAATAAAATATATTACAGATGATCACAAAAATGTGTAGAAAACATATTAGCCTTGTTAATGCCTAAATATAAGCTTTTCTTCGGATAGCATGACTCAATATTTCTCCTTCATCAAAATATAAGGTATTAAAGCAACAGAAATAGTACCTTCGAAGTTCTCCTGAGATTGTTAAGTCATTTCCTGATTTGATATCCACAGTACATAAATATTTTCATAATTACTCATAGCTCTTAATTTATTTTGAAAACCTTTCCGTAGTGCAACGCCCACAGGCTGCGTTTCAGCCGCAACAGTCTGTGTTTGCCCAGACTATGAGTTCTGGCTGTTGGTTCCGAGGGTTCCGTGGGATCTGGTTGGTGGTGTGCAGCTCTTTGGGGGACGCACCGGAAAAGATTCTCAGGCGTGTTTTCGGTTTTGTTTTATTCAACAGTTCATTGCTTTGTGCCAGTTTGTGAACGGGTCTGGCAGCCCCTTTTTTCCAGGCCCACAGAATGTACAAGGGCCGATTGTTGTTGGCCACAAAACTGGTTCCCAGGCGCGCCTGCGCAGAAGAGGCTAAAAAAAACAAAATTAAAGAAAAAATCAACGGCGCCTTTGAGCGGGGGAGAGAGCGACCGACTCCGACTCTATTTCTGAGTGTGCTCAATTCTAAGCATTTATTTTTGGGCTGTCTTCACGCCGTAGATTCAGTTAGCTCTTCCCAGAACGAAGATATTAAAGAATAAACGTTAACTGTTTGTACGTGAATGAAAAGTCGCACAGAGAAAAATAGTCAAGATATTATTTATATATGACCAAATATAAGGAAAAACCATATCAAAGTTTACATAATATAAATAATACAAGCACCTTAAGTCACTCACAAGAATGTGAACAAGTCACACATAAAAACTTAGAATCTACAAAGAATGAAAGAACTCATTTCCATTATGAGATCTGTATTGTTGTCTTCAAAGTTTTCGCACTCGTGTTGCTATCAAAATATGATATTCTCTGATATGGCGATTATTCAGAGTTCGTGCCAATTTAAATTTATTAACCATCTTTTTTTTCTTTGTGCACACTTTTATGAATGTATTGGGACACTCGACTTTTTTCGTGGGTGCGGGCTTTGGGGTTTTTGTTGCTGCTAATCTCCAGCTGTCATGGGAAACGTTTATTTATCAAAACTAATTAGCTTCTGACCGCTTGATTGTATTGTTACCTCAATGTATAATAGAAGCGGTTTTATTTAAATATTTAAAAATATTTCCTCACCGCATTTCTTGGAAGCTATGTTGATGCGGAAATTAGTGTGGGAACGCATTCGCATCTCAGTTTCGTTTCTTTCCGTTCTCCTCGCATCTCCTCAACGAGGTGTTGGTACAAATGATCGCTCTAGGCCAAGTATTCTTCGGGTTTAAAGTGCAGTCAGACATGAAAGAGCTGAAAGTGTGTAAGATTTACCAGGGAATAAAGCACTGGACATGGGAACGAACTAATCTTGGGAAGAAATTAGTCGCCTTTCAGGGAACGCAACAAAAGAACCCATACTCAATAGACATTATACACCTCTGAGGTGTTTGTTTATCGTTTATAGCTTGTGGAAAAGTGCAACAAGAGTTGTTATTATTTTTAGTTGTTGGTTTTTTTTTATTTTCCTTCTAACTTTAAGAAAACTTCCACCATCTATTAAATAGAATAAATATTCATGAGTATTTCTTAGCGGAACGCCATAATAGCTAACCGTGTTTGGCATTAGTTAATTAATTGCAAACTTAGTTTCCGCTCAATATTCATTCAATTTTATTTCGTATTTAAAACTTAATTAGTTAAATAATTAAAAAAAACTACCCAAAGAAAACTGTACAATAACGAAAACTTAGCAAACGATGTTTATTTATGTTCATTTACACATTATATATATTAGTTATTAATTCCACATTATTTCCTTTTTTCTGAAGTAAGGCAAACCCAACTAAGCTTATAGTTAGTTAAATAATTAAAAACTGTTCAAAGAAAACTTTTCGACAACAAAAACGAAGCAATAGATCTTTGCTAACGATCTCCAAATGATCATTTACACGTTATATATAATATAACTCTCCTCGTGTTCATTGAACATCATATGCAATTAAGCCCTCTCGATAATCGTATTATCAACAAGCTATAATTAAAATTTAATCCCGACACGTTTTCACTTTTCCATCTGTAGAGAAAAACCAAACAACAGACACCGAAAACTGAAAACGAAAACGCAACAATTAAAATGCAATTAAAAAATATCGTATTTAATTAGACAATACAAATAATTGTTGTTGTTCGAGCTAACAACAAATTAAATATAGAAACGGAGAAAAAAGTAAAATCGGTCAAAAATAATTTATGCAACTTCTGAACATCCGATAAGCGGAAAGAAAACAACAAAACAAACAAACAAAAAAAAGTTGAGTGCAAAATGAAACTTTTTCGTGGGCGTTTTGTTACACAAAAGCAATGAAAAAGTAAAAAGTATTTAGAGCAAAAATTAAAGGCAGCAACAATAATAAATAAAATAAAAAACACCAACAATATGTGTGGGTTGGTGAGGCAACACAGACGCACAGACATACACATGCACGCAAAACTGAGGTAAAACAATTGAAGTATGACCAAATGCAGAGAGTTGTCCGCACGAGCAAGAGGAAGAACAAGTGCACTGGAAAAAAATCGATAGATAATATCGATCGATATATTATAATACCTCAACTTCTTATTAAATTGTTTAATATTTAATTGATACATTTTTGTATATTAATTAAATTAACTTTGCAAGTTCTACAAAAGTCTTTTAGAACAAAATTTTATGAGTTCCATCCCTAAAATTTTCAGATATTTTATCCTTGAAATAAATTTCTCAATTTAGAAAGATACAATATCTATGAATCTTTTTACCAATTTTTTTTTTTCCTGTGTTCGGAGAAAATGAGAAAGATGAAGCAGTGAACACAATCCCGGGCAACCGGCCAAGTTAGCCCAGTTAGCAACGTACAACGTGCTTTGTTGTGGCCAAACATCGGACCCACGACTTGGGAGAAGGGTTGGAAAAGGGGGAGAAGGAAGAGGTGCAACGTTTTCCAGGGAGGTTAATACTCAAAATGCAATTGCCAGAGTGGAGTGCCAGCAGCGAACTGAAACAACAGCGCTTAGAAAGTTTGGATGAGAGCGGGACACCAAACAAAAACATTATTGAGACGAAAAAAAAAAAAAAAAACACACCAACTAAAAGTCTCGACTGCATTTTGTTTAAAAAGCGGAAAACATGTAAACTACAGTAAATGTGTAGACAGCTGTCATCGTAATAATAGGATTTTAAAACAATTAAGTAATTTCACACTTAACATATAGGGGGGGTTGTTGAGAAAGGGTATACAAGCGTAAATCTTTATACAATCAATACTTAAAAAAATAGCACTATTTAACTGAGTCAGTCTTTTCAAAAGTCAACCGTAATAAGAAAACACAAATTATAATTTAATAATAGAACAAAAAGTGCCGAAAAGCACTAACATAACACATGAGTTAATTTGTTGCAGGGATTGCTCCTTAAAATTCCCAACTAAGGATTCAGCGTTGAAACTGTCAAGGTTGGATATGTCAAAACAATTAGTACTGAAGAGGTACATATGTTAGTATAGTTGTAAAGTTAAACTAATTATAAAATGAATATTAGCTTAGCTGATACTTCAGTGGATAAATAAATGTTTTGTTTAAGATTTAAACAAGAAAAAACGTTCCTCGCTATCTCAAAAGTGTTGCTATTTGTATTAACTTATCTTATCCTTAAAAACAAATTGGTAAATTTGTTCTTGGCAAAGAAAATAAACTTAATGTGCACATTGTGTAGGTTTTTATGGAGTAGAGCTCGTGCTTTAATATATATTAATTCGAAGGGCGATGAAGCCGGCTCTTATGCTGACCGCGAGTGTGTGAGGGCACAACACTCGTTTTTAACGAACTTGGTGTTGTTTTGCATATGCATACACCGATTAGTCATACCAACAGAATGCAATGGAAAAAAAAAACAAAAGCAAAATGCAAAACACAAAATGCACGGGCAAAGGCAAAGCCGGAGCCAAAACCAAAGCGAAGCAATGCAATGCAAGCTGAGCTAATTTGCATACATCTACTTATGTTGTATTGCAAGTGTTGCAATGAATGTTTTTTGTTAACTGGGTCTCTTGGCCCCCACCTCCTTTGGACCATCTTGAGGTTTCAGTGTGTGAGTGGGCGTGCCAGGAATTTGCATTTGTTGTTTCCTTTTTCCAACATTTAGCGTTTTTTTAGCGCAATGCACTTTGCATAAATCACCTTTTTTTTGTCTTAAATAAGATGGGAAGTCCGAAATGGGGGACTTGAAAAGAGTAATTATATCTGCTATATATTGATGAACTCCAGCGTTTTCTCTTTTAAATTGTCAGATTTAACTAAGTGAGATTGAGAAACCAAAAAATATAACAAGCTGTATTTTTTTGTAAGTATTTAATAAGTTTAAAAATAGCAAAAATAGGAAAGGAAATATTTCAGTTATTTAATAATCAATGAAAAAGAAAAAAACATTAACAACTGTATAACTTTCAAGATCTAACAATAGTTCTAAAAAGTCAAAATAAATCTTTTTAAAACCTCAAATGTGCAAGAACCTTTAACTGACAAACGATTACCTAAAAGTTCATTTACATTTGAAAAGGTCTTGGCCATTTGCCACACCCCTGCTCAAGAACCGGCACAAAAGCATCTTTGTCCCCGAAAAACTCCCTAGCGAGACATCATTAACAGCTTAAGAAGCATTTCTTTTTCTTCTCGTCTGAAGACGAAAAGAACCTATTAAACTGTTTCTTTTATGGCACCGCTAAACAGAATCGCTCGCTCTTTGGAGCCACGTTAAGCTCGAGTTTTGCAGTTTCCAGTTCGAAGCCAAAGTCGAGTCATTCATGACTCAAACAGAAAACAAACAAAAAGAAAAGAGAAACACACAGTCAAACGGTTGCCCGAAAACCACTCAAAAATATATGTATAAAAAAAGAGTAAAATAGAGTTCTCGCTATGTGGTTTGATTATGAAATTTCCGTTCCGTTTTTTATGTCTGAGATTATACAAAAGCGCATACCGAACCGGAGGTAAATCGATAATTCAGCTTCTAAATGTTAACACTGGGAGAAAAATTTAAGAAAGAAGAAGTATCATATTAGCCTTAAGCTAATATTTCCCAAAATTCCTAAAAACCATTACTACAGTCGACTTTATACTAAGATATCTTAAAAAGACGTAGAAGCTTTTAAAAGGTGATTTTAAATCTTCGTAGTAAGAAACCACGGTTCATGACTCGACTAACATCTGAAACAAGTGCGAGCGAGACGCTGATATAGGGTTCCCACTTTATGGTCTAATAACTCGAACGTTTATCATCCGATTTTAATCAAACTTTCCGCACAACTGTATTTCTTAGATATACGTACATATTAATTCAAACCAAATAATGTTCAAAATTAAACGATCTCCAACCAAACCTAGTTCAATGTTTTTGCATTTTTTTCTGTGCTATTCAAACCATTTTGGCCTCTTAACTTTTGGAATATTTTTCTGCATAGTTTCGTACGTGAGTATAATATAATTATGAGCTACTTTGCTGGGGGCTTATTTACTTGTTGTTCACTCACTGCGTACACATAGGCTGCCCCCGGACACTCCCCTTTCGCACCTGGCACACACATGGCCACAAAACGAAACTGTCAATGCAAATACCAAATCGCCTTTAAATACAAAATAAAATGTTTGCGAAGAGTGCGCAAGAGGAGGCGGCAAAATCGATGGCCTCATAAAGTATTGTATTTGGTTTCCCGCCGTATGTTAACGTCGCGGCGTCGTTCAGGTTCCGTCGAGGTCTCCCGAGCGCCTTCTAAGCCCGTGCCGGCCATGGGTCAGGGCAGCCCAAAGGGCACAGCGGACCAGCGACGGGTTCAACCCAGCGGCCAGAAGGTGCTAAAAAGATCTTTTCTCGAGAGTGATGTGAGAAAAAAACAAAACAAAGTGCCAAAAATTGGTTTTTTGGTAATTTACTTAAGCGATGGCATTGAAATATCTGAGGTAATCTTCGTTTTTGTATGCCAAAATGAGCTTAATAAACAAGGCTTCCATTCATTAAAATGTCAATTAAGCAAAATAGGGTTTTTAATGCAAAAAATTTTACTAAAAAGTAATTACAATAAAAGTAGATAATGGATATCATCTTTAAAATTAATTTAATTGGCCAAAACTTTCTTAAAAGCTACAGAAAATTACGAACGTACATATAAGTGTTTATGAGATTTGTTAATTTAAGGATGATCTGCTTACAATCTCCGTAAAAATCTATGGATTACCAGAGAGTAATTATTTTTGAAGCGCTTATAAATCAATTAATTATCTGAACAAATTAACATTTAACAACAAATTTCCTTATTTGTTTTTAGAGCTTATAACTTAATATACCTATTTAAATAAAAATCCAAGTAATTTCCCTATTTTTTTCTTTTAATTTCCTTTCTCTAATCACTTTTTTGTTTTCGATTTTTCTCAGCAATCTTTATTGAAGAAAACCAGCTTATACACATGCAAGTCTGTTTATTTTTCATGTACATTCATATTTAGTTTTTCTGCTGATTTTTACGCCTTGTGCACTCGGACCAAGAAAGCTCGTTAATTTCTGTGCCGTGGCTTCTCTTTCGTTTTTGTTTGAAAATGTTGCAAAAAGCACTCGGGGAGTCTGTTATGGAGTTTTCTGTTTTATTTTTTTATTTACATCTTTTGTTGTTTTCTTCCAATCGATTCTGCGCCTTGGTGATCTGAGCAAATGAAAGTTGGAAAGAAGGGGGCCTTTAACTGATTACCACTTAAGTGGCATGTGCCGGGCCATGGCAACTCGTCTAATTTGGTCAATGCTACTCGAAAAGACAAAACACTTTCTTAGCCAGAAAGCCGGAGAGCCGGCAATGGGCGAAGACGCGGCGAAAATGCTGAAGCAGACAGCGCAGTGGGAAAATGTAAGCCAAAGTAAACCAATTGGCCATTTGCCGTGTGCCAAATACGCGAAATGAGGAAGTCTACGGTTACAAATGCGTTGGCCAAATGCGAATGAAATGCGATTAGTTAAATGGGAGCCCGACTTGGCCCGAACCGACCTGGCCTTGTCATGCTTCTATTTTCATTCATTTCCACCCATCAAGTCTCTTACAATCAGCAGAAAAATTGTACTGAAATTTAATTAAAGGATGATTAAATTTCTTTGATAAAACTCTTTTCTGTCTAAAACATTTTAAAAACGAAAATGGTTCGTAGTAAATTTATAATATTTTCTTTCTTGGGTGCACTTAGTAACTAATGGTAGTATAAACATCGTACAAGCTTCTGCCCTTTTTTATTTGAGTGTACTTTTTAATCCTAACCCTGACAATCTTGATCTTCTCTTGCAGATGTCGCCTCCGTGGAGGTGCAGACCAAGGAGGCGTACTTCAACGGATCCACTTACCTCCGCCTGACCACACCGATGCCCATTTGGGACCATTCAGCGATTAGCTTCCGCTCTTGCCGCGGCGGCGAGATCCTAGCCCAGCAATACAACAAGAACTCCATCGTAATCTCAGTGCTCAACGATTTCCTGCAGATCTCCCTGGCCGGTCCGGCCGTCCATGGGCCCAACAATCGGTTGGATGTCAAGCTGCCGTACCAGCTGCTGGACAACCGCTGGCACACGCTGCAGTTCAAGTACGAGTACGGCAATCTCTACCTGCACGTGGATCGTGCGGCAAGCATATTTGGTAAGTCAAAATCCCCCCAAAGTTGCAACCCACTCAAATGGGGTCGTGTCCGGTCGGTCTGTCCGCAAGCAAACGTGAAATGTTGCAAGACAAATAAAAGCGAATCACATCACGAGGCTTGGAGCCATGCAATTGTACTGGAAAAATAGGACAGCAGGACGGGTTAATGGTGAACTCATTTGTAAAATCAATTTAACGATTGAAAAGAGAACTATGAGTTCATGAAATGAGGAAGAAACAAGATAATTTACCTGGAATTTGAAAGGGCTTCTTAAGAGAATTATTTAAACTTTAAAACAGGGGTGCTGAAATCTAACTTAAATTAACACAAATACCATAAGCAGAAGTAGTGCAAAATTGTTTGTGTATAGCGGGTTTACAAAAACAAACGTTCAGCGTACGCACCTCTGATCTAAGGGATAAACTCTAGCTTAAATTACAGCACTCCCATATTAATTAATTCCCATTTTCCTCCCCTAGCCAACTCCACGTACAACAGCCAGTTCCTAACGAATCAGGACATTGGCTACAAGGATGCCATCTTGATACTGGGCAACTCTTTCTCCGGCTGCCTCTTGGATGGACCAGGACTACAGTTTGTCAACAACTCGACCGTGCAAAATGTGGTCTTTGGAGCTTGTCCACTGACTCCTGGACCTTGCAGTGATCATGATCTGTTCACCCGTTTGCCGGATAACTACTGTCTAAATGATCCCTGCATGGGTCATGGAACCTGCTCCTCCAGTCCCGAGGGTTACGAGTGTCGCTGCACGGCTCGTTACTCGGGCAAAAATTGCCAGAAGGACAATGGATCGCCGTGCGCCAAGAATCCCTGTGTAAATGGCGGCTCCTGTTTGGAGAACTCTCGCGGTGATTACCAGTGCTTCTGCGATGCCAACCACAGTGGCCAGCACTGCGAGACGGAGGTCAACATCCATCCGTTGTGCCAGACGAATCCCTGCCTGAACAATGGGGCCTGTGTGGTCCTTGGTGGAAGTGGAGCAATTGCCTGCGAGTGTCCCAAGGGATATGCGGGGGCCAGGTGTGAGATCGACACTGACGAGTGTGCCTCACAACCGTGCCAGAACAATGGAAGCTGCATCGATCGGATCAATGGATTTAGCTGCGACTGCACTGGCACCGGCTACATGGGTGCCTTCTGCCAGACGAACATTGACGAGTGCGAAAAGAATCCGTGCCTGAATGGGGGCCAGTGCTTCGATACCTACGGCTGGTACATCTGCCAGTGTCTGGACGGCTGGGGCGGTGAGAGCTGTGAACGACCGATGACCTGCCAGACTCAGCAGTGCCTGAACGGCGGCACCTGTGTGGATAAGTCCATTGGCTTCCAGTGCATCTGTCCGCCGGAATACAGTGGTGAGCTCTGCCAGCTGGCACCGAGCTGTGCCCAACCGTGTCCCATCGATTCGGAGTGCGTCGGCGGCAAGTGCGTGTGTAAGCCAGGCTCATCGGGTGAGTTTCCAAGCTTAAATTTCTTACGGTGGCGGGGAATGCATGTCATTACAAAAATTTATTATTCTTTTGCTCATTTTTGGGTTAGTTGGTTATGGCTTCTATCATTTAATATGTTTTATGTATGTACAAAAAAAAAAGCTTCCGACTTGGAGCCGCTGACTCCTCTCGAGATGGACATGCTGGACTCCACGTTGTGTCCCAGCGAAAAGAAGAAGCGCTACATATCGCCCGAGTGGCTCAAACGCAAGCGTTGTGAGCTAAAACTGAGTATGTGGGCCAAGTTCACAAGGGAGCCTCGCTTTTAATGGTCTAAAAATTGCTTAAAATATAGTTTTGCATTTTATAAAACTCCCTTGAAAACCCCAACAAATCTTAGTAGAATTTTCATCCTGCTTTGTTGATAATCCCACAAAATCCCACACAAATACTAACTTGTAAATATTTCCCCCGATATATTCGCTATAACCTAATACCCTTAATCTTATATTGTACAAAAAAAACAACGCTATGATGTAAATGGGAATATGGCTATAATGGTTTTTAGGCCCCATTGGTCACTGTCTGCCAACAACAACTACACCAACACCAGAACCACAGCCAACAACAACAACGACAACAACAACTGCTACCGAAATCCCTATCCCCATCTTAACAACAACAAAGATTCCACCAATAATAACAACAACAACGACAAGTAGAGCTACAATTGCAACAACAACAACAACGACAGCAACAACAACAGCTAGCAAAAAAGCACAACAACAACAACAACATCCAAACCAGGCACAACAACAACAACAACAATCACCAACCCAACGCTCGGCCTCCCTGAATGCATGTCCCCAAGAAAACTGCTTAAACGGTGGCACCTGCCTCGGCCATAGTAGCAATTATACCTGTATCTGTGCCACCGGATACACAGGTTTGGCATATATATACCATATAACCATTATGTTACCCCGCGGCAGCAGCGGCACAGAGGAAGGGTTGTCCTAAAAGTGTGTGCATGCCGAATCACTTAAGCCCGCTTAATTGAGTTCAATTTGAATGCGGTTATTGGCCTTAGTAGTTGGTTGTTTTTTCTTTTTTGAATTGGTATTGATCCCGGCTAGAGTCCTGCTTGAATCCAGTAAACAGCACATGACTTAAAGAAGCGTCAAAATGTTAAAAATAGTCAAGTTTTTTTCATTTATAAATACAATATGAGATTTATTCTATTTTATTTTATTTGTTGTTTACTTACCTAAACTTACCCAACCGAAGCCAAACGCCTGACAATGTGTATTGTACATTTTCTTATACCAAAGCACGTTCTTCAAACGTGTTTCCTTTTAAATATTTCATTATTGAACCTTTACACCATAAAGCTTGCATATCAGCATAAAACAGTTGAATTTCATTAAATATTTATACAGGGTTGTTACAGATATTGTTGGTGTTTTAAAATCGTTTGAAAAGGTGTTAAAAAGCAGTAAAATATTTGAGGTGACGAATTCCGTGCACAATTTGTCGTTTTTTCAACAATTTAACATTTTGTAGCATAACTTTAAAAAACCAAGACATCTTAAATTATTACCTACTAACTATAGCTTGTTTGGAATTTAACAAACCTTTTTTTAATTATTGTTCAATCTCTTGAGGTTCTTGACAGGATTGCTTTCTTAATAAACAGAAAATATATAATTTAATTAAATAGAAAACGAGATATTTCCAAATCTACTTCAGATATATATGGGTTGGCTACAGAATTGACTAGGTGTTTAGAATCTATTTAACAGATGGTTAAAAGTATGCAACAAAAGTATTAAGGTACCAAATTTAGTAGAAATTTCTTTGGTTCTTTTAGATGTAACCTTTTGTAGCATTCTCTTTAATTGAATAATTTTTAAGAGATTTCAAAATCTTAGCGTATTTTTTAACAACTCCAAATACCTTTTTTTAATATAGTTAAAATGTTTAGGTGGCCTAACTGTTGTTTCTTGGATTCACGTAGAGCTCAGTCTTAATTCTAATGTATATTGTATAAACTTTTAGTGCAACCCCAACCAATATTAACTGTATATACGTAGCAAAGTAGATTTATATATATTTATACAATTGATATTTGGTAAACACTTGAAATTCTTTGACTTAATTACTTAATCAACTAGAAATTACTTTCTTACTATGGGTCATACACAATTTTCGATCATAAACTAATCTTTAATCTGAAATATCGCAGGTTACAACTGTCAAACGAGCACCGGCGATGGTGTGGCCGCCTTGGCCTTGACTCCCATCAACTGCAATGCCACCAATGGGAAATGCCTGAATGGCGGCACCTGCTCCATGAATGGAACCCACTGCTACTGTGCCGTGGGCTATTCCGGCGATCGTTGCGAGAAGGCCGAGAACTGCTCACCACTGAACTGTCAGGAACCGATGGTCTGTGTCCAGAACCAGTGCCTCTGTCCGGAGAACAAGGTGTGCAATCAGTGTGCCACGCAACCCTGTCAAAATGGTGGCGAGTGTGCGGACCTGCCGAACGGGGACTATGAGTGCAAGTGCACCCGAGGATGGACGGGGCGGACGTGCGGCAACGATGTGGACGAGTGCACCCTGCACCCGAAGATCTGTGGCAATGGAATCTGCAAGAACGAGAAGGGATCGTACAAGTGCTATTGCACGCCCGGCTTCACCGGCATCCACTGCGACTCGGATGTGGATGAGTGCCTTAGCTTTCCCTGCCTCAATGGAGCTACGTGCCACAATAAGGTAAGAATTCTGAGTCCTGGTGTTCTTTGAAGGTGTATCTGTTACTAAAGTGTACTAGTTGTTTTTCTTTAAATACGGAAAGCATCGGATATTGAGACAAGTGAGTGGATGCAGTCTCCCGGTATTTCCCTTTATCCTCAACTGCTTTTTAGTTCCTTTAGGGAGGTCCTAGTATGCGCTTCTATCCGAATATTCCCTATTGAAATAGTTTAAAATGAATTATTAATTATTATACGGATATCAAGTTTCGACAATAGATCCGTGGAAAGATAATACTTTTAAATAAACCTTCTTAACCTCCTTGATTCTCCCAGATCAATGCCTACGAATGTGTTTGCCAGCCGGGCTATCAGGGCGAGAACTGTGAGGTGGACATTGACGAATGCATCAGCAATCCCTGCTCGAACGGTTCCACCTGCATTGACATGATCAATAACTTCACCTGCAACTGCATTCCCGGAATGACGGGTCGCATCTGTGACATCGACATCGACGATTGTGTGGGGGATCCCTGCCTGAATGGAGGACACTGCATAGATCAGCTTGGTGGCTTCCGTTGCGATTGCAGTGGCACTGGCTACAATGGGGAGAACTGTGAGCTGAACATTGACGAATGCATCTCGAATCCCTGCCAGAATGGGGCCAAGTGTCTTGACCAGGTTAAGGACTACTTCTGCGAGTGTCATGCGGGATACAAGGGCAAGAATTGTGAGCAGGACATCAACGAGTGCGAGAGCAATCCGTGTCAGTATAACAGCAACTGCCTGGAGCGATCCAATACGACACTGTACCAACTGAGTCGCAACACGGATCTGCCCAAGGTGTTTAGCCAGGCGTTTAGCTTTGAGAATGCCAGCGGGTGAGTCGAGAGCTTTGTTTTTAAACCAATTCCTTACCTAATACTAATCCCTTAAAATCCTCATAGCTACGAGTGCGTCTGTGTGCCCGGAATCATTGGCAAGAACTGTGAGATCAATATAAACGAGTGCGAGAGCAATCCCTGCAGCAAGCATGGAACCTGCAATGATGGGGTAGGTGTCTTCTCAATCTGAGAAGGGTTATTTAAGCATGACTTATGACGTTTATCCTCTGACAGATTGGCGCCTACACCTGCGAGTGCGAACCCGGATTCGAGGGCACCCACTGCGAGATCAACATCGATGAATGCGATCGGTATAATCCTTGCCAGAGTGGAACCTGCTACGATCAGATCAACGACTACGACTGCGACTGTGATGCCAACTTTGGTGGCAAGAACTGTTCGGTGCCTCTCAAGGGTTGTACAACGAATGTGAGCCTTACTTACAGGGATTTTTAAGGCATAAACTTAATAAATTACCTATATTTCAGCCCTGCTTAAATGGCGGCACCTGCCTGCCCTATTTGGTCAACGAGACGGTACACAAGTACAATTGTACCTGCGAGAATGGGTTCCAGGGCAACACCTGCGAGAAGACAACCACTCTGTCCATGGTGGCAACCAGCTTGATTTCGGTGACCACCGAACGGGAGGAGGGCTACGACATTAATTTGCAGTTTAGGACAACGCTGCCCAATGGAGTGCTGGCCTTTGGCACCTCCGGCGAGAAGAATGAACCTGTGAGCTATATACTGGAGCTGATCAACGGCAGACTGAATCTGCATTCGTCCCTGCTGAACAAGTGGGAGGGCGTGTTCATTGGCTCCAAGCTCAACGACAGCAATTGGCACAAGGTTTTCGTGGCCATTAATACGTCGCATTTGGTGCTGTCGGCCAACGATGAACAGGCCATCTATCCTGTGGGTTCCTACGAAACGGCCAACAATAGTCAGCCCTCCTTTCCGCGCACCTATTTGGGCGGGACCATACCCAATCTCAAGTCGTATCTGCGGCATCTCACCCACCAGCCATCGGCCTTTGTAGGCTGCATGCAGGATATTGTGGTAAACGGAAAATGGATCTTCCCCGACGAGCAGAGTGGAAACTTTTCGTATGGCGACACCAAGCTGGAGAATGTCCAGAGTGGTTGCCAGCGCATGGAGCAATGCAAGCCAAATCCCTGCCACTCAAATGGAGAGTGCACTGATCTGTGGCACACCTTCGCCTGTCACTGCCCTAGACCCTTCTTCGGACATACGTGTCAGCACAGTAAGTGGACCCTAAGGTGCTTATAGCTTGAAAATTCTTTGATTTAAACCTTTTTTTCAGACATGACAGCCGCCACCTTTGGCCATGAGAACACCACCCACTCGGCGGTGATTGTAGAGACCACAGATGTGGCCAGGCGAGCCATTCGTTCTATACTGGACATCTCCATGTTTATAAGAACACGCGAGCCAGCCGGACAGGTCTTCTACTTGGGCACCGATCCACGCAAGGCGCCCACTAAAAGTAAGTTGGCAATATCCCTTTTAAGATGCCTTCCTGACCTTCTGCCCCCCTCCCTAGACGTTGGCGACTCTTATGTGTCCGCCAAACTGCATGGCGGCGAGCTCCTGGTGAAGATGCAGTTCAGCGGCACTCCCGAGGCCTACACCGTTGGTGGTCAGAAGCTTGACAATGGCTATAACCATCTCATCGAGGTGGTGCGCAATCAGACGCTTGTGCAGGTCAAGCTCAATGGCACCGAGTACTTCCGCAAGACGCTGTCGACGACGGGTCTGCTGGACGCACAGGTGCTCTACTTGGGCGGACCTGCACCCACACGGGAGTCCCTGCTGGGAGCCACTACGGAACCGGGTCCTCCAGCTGGGGCAGGAGCGCCGACAGAGGACACCACGGTGTCCAAGGATGCGGACGATAGCCGGGACTATTTCAAGGGCATCATTCAGGACGTGAAAGTGAGCAATGGGTCACTCAACCTGATCGTCGAGATGTATCCGCTAAACGTGACGGATGTCCAGGTGAATGCTAAACCCCTGGGCGCTGTCTCCATCGATCGGGCATCCGTGCTCCCAGGCGAGGTTTCTGACGATCTGTGCCGCAAGAATCCCTGCCGCCACAACGCGGAGTGCCGGAACACGTGGAACGACTACAGCTGCAAGTGTCCCAATGGGTACAAGGGCAAGGATTGTCAGGAGATCGAGTTTTGTCAGCTGGTCACGTGTCCCGGTCAGAGTGTCTGCCAGAATCTGGACGATGGCTACGAATGTCTGACGAATACGACGTTTACGGGGCAGGAGCGCTCTCCTCTGGCGTTCTTCTACTTCCAGGAGCAGCCCTCCGAGGAGATTGTGGGCGAAACGGCGCCCAAACAGACTCTCAAGCCGGTCATCGATATAGCATATCGCACCCGTGCTGGAGGCACTCTGCTCTACATCGACAATGTGGACAGCTTCTTCGAGATTGGGGTAAACGGCGGCCGGGTGACCATCACCTGGAAGCTGAGCCAATTGCACTTTGGCGAGTCCACGCGCTTCGAGAAGGAGAACACGGACGGGGAGTGGAGTCGCATATATTTGAGGGCTCACAATGGCAAACTGGAGGGTGGCTGGAAGGGCTGGGAATCGATGGTAGATCCGGCACCAGCCTTCTCAGTGGACATCGACCAGGCTGCCATCCAATACCTCATAGCCAGCAGCACTCAGATATACCTTGGCGGCATGCCGGAGTCCAGACAGGCGCGAGGATCTACCCTCTCCGCCCAGCAGGGCTCCCAGTTCAAGGGCTGTGTGGGCGAGGCCAGGGTGGGTGATCTCCTCCTGCCCTACTTCTCCAATGCCGAACTCTATCCGCGTACCGAGAACGTGTCCGTGCAGCTAAAGGCCCAGTTCCGTCTGAATGCCACCCGACCAGAGGAGGGCTGCATCCTGTGCTTCCAATCGGACTGCAAGAATGCCGGCTTCTGCCGGGCCGCATCGGATGAGTATGCCTGTACCTGCCAGCCTGGTTTCGAGGGCGATGACTGCGGCACGGATATCGACGAGTGCCTGAACACCGAATGCAAAAACAATGGCACCTGCATCAACCTGGTGGCCGCCTTCCAGTGCCAGTGCCAGCCGGGCTTCGAGGGCCTTCACTGCGAGCAGAACACCGACGAGTGTGCGGATCAGCCGTGTCAGAACGGTGGCAACTGCACGGATCTGATAGCTGCCTACGTGTGCGACTGTCCGGAGGACTATACGGGGCCGCAATGCGAGGTGCTCAAGCAGATGACGTGCGAGAACGAGCCGTGCCGAAACGGATCCAGCTGCGAGAATGGTTTCAGTGAGTACCGGAAGACTATCTATACTTATTATAAAATAATATAACATGTGTGTTCCCTTGCTTCAGATGCTTCCACTGGCAATAACTTCACCTGCACCTGCGTTCCCGGCTTCGAGGGACCGCTGTGTGACATACCCTTCTGCGAGCGAACGCCCTGCGACAATGGCGGTCTCTGCCTGACCACGGGACCGGTGAGTATTTAGCATTAAGAGGGTTAAGCATATAACTTACTAAGTCTATTTCAGGCACCCATGTGCAAGTGTAGCCTGGGTTACACGGGTCGCCTGTGTGAGCAGGACATCAACGAGTGCGAGTCCAATCCCTGCCAGAACGGCGGACAGTGCAAGGATCTCGTTGGCAAGTTCGAGTGCGACTGCCTGGGCACTGGTTTTGAAGGCATCCTATGCGAGAACGACATTGACGAGTGCAGTCTGGAGAACGAATACTGTGGGGGCCTGGGACGCTGCTTCAACAAACGGGGCTCCTTCCAGTGCATCTGCCAGAAGCCTTATTGTGGGGCCTACTGCAACTTCACGGATCCCTGCAATGCCACAGATATCTGCGCGAATGGCGGTCGCTGCGTAGAGGCGTGCGGCGCCAAGCCGGACTACTACTGCGAGTGCCTGGAGGGATTCGCGGGCAAGAACTGCACGGCACCGGTAAGAATTTGGATAATTTTTCAAGCCAAAAGATCATGGAACTAATCATTGTTACAACCCTTTTAGATAACGGCCAAGGAGGACGGCCCATCGACCACAGACATTGCCATCATTGTTATACCGGTGGTGGTGGTGCTGCTGCTGATTGCTGGCGCCCTGCTGGGCACCTTCCTGGTGATGGCGCGCAACAAGCGTGCCACACGTGGCACCTACAGTCCCAGCGCCCAGGAGTACTGCAATCCGAGGCTGGAAATGGACAATGTGCTGAAGCCGCCGCCGGAGGAGCGACTTATATAGTTCGAGAGGCGACGATTAGCAAAGCGAACGAAAGATATTTTAAAAATCCGCCCATATACACCACTTAGCTGTAGAGAAGTAAAGCAATGTTTCGTCCTAAGTTACGTCTTAAGGTGCTCAAAGCAACAGCAACAGCAGCAGCAGCCTCCGATTGATCCTCCCTGCCTACGCTTTAGTTAGTTAATAATGCCGTTGTCTATTTATTCTAGTACACAGGTGTGTACCACCCCCCTATAGTATATGTAGTTACGTTCCGTTAGTTTAGATTCAGTATTCGATTTCTCGTAATATGTAATCCTAAAGCTGCGAACAAAGTTGAGTTCTGAGACCGTGTATTCCCCTCCTAAACATTCCCAACCGAAGGAAGGAAGCCCATCAAATGTATTGTACGAGTATTTTTGTAAATAGATTTGTACGCCGACTCTTTAAACTAAATTAGCTGAGCTAAACCTGAAAATCCTATATATGCCTATATATATGCGAGTATATATATCAGCAAATGTGGCCTTATAACAAAAAAAAGAAACAAAATGTAGTAACAAATAGCAATGGCAACTATCAAGAACATGAGAAACTATTGGATAAGTTAATCACGTGAAAGACATATTTTGCTCTAGAATTTCTAAGCGTAAACGTAAGAGACTGTACTATATAATAAATATTAAATATTTCGACTATTTTTTATTGTTTTTATTACTAGATTAAAGGGGAAACTTAGCAGCAGGGAATAAATGCTGCACATTTGTTTTTGTTAAGGCACGTGGCATAGGGATTCCTGTGAAGCCGTCAGATAGGTAAGCTTTACACAAACAATTTTGCACTTTGTCCTTTCTGTTGGTGTTCAATGTTGGTAAGACGGAATGCCAACAACAATTTCATTCAAATTTAAATTGTAAATTGAATAACCTTTGTTTTTGGCGTTTCCTCCACTATACATTCATAGTTTTATTTATGGGGTTTAATTCACTCCTTTAAAACTATAACTTTAGCCTTGTTAACCACTAAAAAGTTGTTGAAAGACGGTCACCAATATTTTTCGGAAACTACTGCAGGTAAATTTCGAGAAATTAATGAAATCCCTTTAATTTATAGTGTTTTTTGTTATGCGCAATAACTCCAAGATTATGCATAAATCGTTTTATAAACTTTTTTTAATTTCACCATTCGGTGAAAATATAATGTCTTGCTTATCCCTCTGATTGAGTTATAGAATGAACATAACTATGCAGAGAATACTTACATCCCTTCCCGGAGTCTAAATAAATCAAAGTAATGTTTTAATTTGTAGCAACTATTGCTAAATTTATTCGTCAACGTAGGCATGACGTGTACTTGATGGTTTGAATGCAAACAACAAATATGGGTTTTGTTTTGTTTTGTTTTTTTTTTTTTTTCAATGTTTTTTTTTAAGAGAGCTGCTAATGTCTAATGTAAAATTGTTTTTTAAATAGGTTTATGCATAGTATGAATGCTAATAAAAGTTGGTGTACAACTCAGGGTGTACGCGAAACTAATTCAATTCCAAGCTCGCCTGATTACACAATTTGGTGAAATAATATATGTATGTAGGTTTGAATAGCTGGTTGAGAGTGTTAGTAGGTCTTGGCTAAATATTATTAAAATGTGCTTTGTGCTCAGCCCAAGGATGCCACCCACTTGAACTTGCTCTGCATCTCCGGATGGTAGAAGATGCACTCCAGCTTGTTCACACAGTTCTTGCCAAAGCGACAGGGCTTCGGGTGATAGAAGGTACAGCCCAGCTTCGAGCAATTGGGATAGTACTTGCACATCGTCGTGGCCGTCGTGGCAGTCACTGGCGCCGATATTGACTTGTAGTTCTGTACTGGTATGACGTGCGAGGCTGTGGAGTATGAAATCAAATTAGAGTTCCCCTTTAAAATCAGACTGAGGTACACTTACATAGAGGCGGCGCTGTGAGCTGCACATGGCTGAGATCCCGCTGGCCGCTGTGAGCATAATTGCAGTCAACACTCATGCAGGACATATCGAACTTGCACTTGGGATGCGAGTACATGCACTTGTCGGCGAACTTGCAGTTGGGGAAGGACTTGCAGGGCGCCGTCGGGTGATAGTACTCGCAGAACTGCTTCGTGCAGCTCGGATGGTACTTGCAACGCTCCTTGGGCTTGATCACCTTTAACACGGTGGAGTCCACGCTAACGGCGCTCACTGAAAGGATTCAAAGGATTTAATGTAATGTTCAGAGCGAAAAATACTAAGGAAAGTTAATAGATTCACTCACATGCCGGTATATTGTCGTACTTTCTGTCCTCGGCATTGCGTATGGGTATCCTGCGCTTCTCCCCATCCCTTTCGGGACTGTTGGAGCGTTGCTTCCTCTTTGCGCTCGGCTCATCCTCGTTCTCGTTCCTCAGAGTGAAGCGAATGGGTGTATGCTTGGCTTTGGTAGCTGTAGTGGAAGCCGAGACGCCGGCGATGATCTCTGGCGCTGGTTCAATGCTCAAACTAGAGTTTGTGTTCTTCTCTTTGCTAACCGGTCGCTTCTCTGCCCGGAGCTTCGGTTTGGTCGGTAGTGGGGGCGTGGTCGAGCGTTCCTCGATCAGAGGAGGTTTCGCCTTATTATCCTTGTGGCCGTTGGCCGACGACGCCAACGTTGCTGTGTTCTGCCGCCTGTTGGACCCACGTTTCTTGGCCAAACCGTGCTTATCGTCATCCTCATCGGTGTCGTTCTTGATGATGATCTTCTTGATCTCCTGGGGTTGCCGGAGCACTTCGCTGCGATTGAGGCTGCGCGATGTTTGGGGCGAGGCCATGCTCTGTGTGGGCGAGGGTGTCAAGCTTTTATCCGGCTGCGATCGCCGTCGCTTTTCCGTTGTCGTGGACGTGGGCTCAACGCTGGAGGAGGACACTTGTGGGGTGGACACGGGCGAGGAGGAACGCTTGCTCGGTCGCTTGCGATAGGAGGAGGAGCCGCCGCCGGCTCCGCCTCCTTGGCTGCCGCTGCCGCTGCTGTTCCCGCCGCCCAACGATTTATCCCCGTTCAGGGTCACCACAAACTGTGTCTTGCGCCCTGCAGACCTGGGACTCTCGTCATCCTCGTGAGAGCCTATGTGCAGGTCTATGTCCTCCACATGGGTCACCAGCTGCGGCACATAATCTTCAAACTCGGTCGCTTTCAGACTAGGGGCATACTCCTCCTCTACCACCTTAATATCGACTTGACTCGCATTGGAGCGCCGCGATCGCTTGCCATCCCGATTCGTAACATTCACCACCAGCTCCCTAGTGCTGCGCCGGAAGAGTTCGCTGGTATTTTTGGGAGCACTCCGCCTATCATGATCCCTGCTGCGATCTGGTTTGTCCACCGATTTCCGCTTGCCCACCGATGAGGGCCCACTGACCTTGTCCACCACCTCCTGGCTCTCCTTCTTCTTGGAAGACTTGGCCAGAATCGTGGAGCGCTGGGCATCGGCAACGGCTCGCAGGAGGAGATTCTTGCAGGCCTGCCGCCGTGGAGAGACCAGCGGCCTGGGCTTGATCTTGATAACCGAATTTAATAGCTTATCAGCCAGATCCTCATCGTCTGAGGGTTCCAGGGGTTTCTGCACGGCCACAATCACCCTGGAACCAATGCGTTGCTTGGTAGTGGGTGTCTCTGGACTGGGCGAGCGACGTGGGCGGTGACTGCGGTCCCTGGCGTCCCGGGAGTTATCCCGGCTAGAGCGTGGTTCTCGGGAGCGTTCTCGCTGACCCCGTTCCCGGCTAGACTCCGGTTCGCTGCGTCTTCGATGTGCTGGCACATATATCTCCTTTTGAGTGCGTTGCGGTCTTTCTGGTGGCAACTGGGCCTTGGAGCCGAGGCGATCGTGCACGGAACGCCGCTCCGAACGGTCTTCCTTGGGCTGCGGTTCCGGGTCTTCCATTTCTCCCTCCATCTCCTTGTCCTCCCTCTCCTCCTCCTCCACAACATGCTGATGAGAGTTAGTTTCTGGCTCAGCTTCTTGTCGCTTCTCGGGTGTCTTTTCACGTCTGTTGAAAATAATCGGACTCTTGACCTTCCGTGGGGGCGCCTCTTTTTGCGGCGGCTCCTCGTCGACTTCCTGCTCCACGGACTCCTCTGGTGCGCTTAAGTTTAACAAATCCTCGTCGCCCTCTTCGTCGCTCTCGTCCCCGATTTCGCCAATTTGGCGTAAATGCTTCTTGGCTGCATGGATTTTTTTCTGGATCTCTGCGAGCTCGGCAAGATCCTTCTGCCGATTGACACCGCCGCAAGTGGTCGAGCTGATCTCCGACGTGTTGGGCAAGTCGCTCTCCCTGGCTGCGACCTCCTCCTCGGTTGACCTTTGCTTCTTCTTCTGTACGATTTCATCCTTGGCGTTGAGGTTAATGTCGAGCGATTTCTTGGCCTTCTCCAGGAGCTCCTCGGCAAAAACGTCTGTGATTGAACTGATGACGGGCATGGCGTCCGCAGAGCTGGATTGCGGCTCTGGCATCTCATCGCGGTGCGTCTTTCTGTCCTTCTTGGACACCTTCTTGTCCTTTTCCTTGGTCTTTGCTGCTTCGCCCTGGCCGCGCGACTTGCGCTTCTTGCTGGAAGCTAATGAGAAAAGTGGGCGTTAATTGTGAATCCCTCAGGGGAATCCATGAACTCACCACTGGATGTGGGCAGCGTGACCTCCTGCAGCTTCTGCAGAACTTCGTGCAGCCAGGTGACAAACAAGTCCGTCTGATCGCCCAAAAACAGGTTCAGCTCTGCGTTCATCTGCTGCTTGGATCGCTTATTGGCCACCATGACCATCACGTAGTCGGGCAGCTCGTCGTCAATAAAGCCGGAAGATCCGCCGGTGCCCAGCTCCAGCAGCTTCGCCTTGACGGCGCTCTGTGGGTGGAGAAATGGAAACAATTTTTTGCCGATTGCCTTTAGAGTTGGATTACGAGTTCATTGATTTTCCACGGCGACTTACGCGCATCTTCTGGCCAATTTCGCTGCCCAGGTTGCACTCCATTTTGGCTGTTTATCTATCCGTTTTGTCCACAAAATATCATGTATATTTATTCACTTCAACTTCGTAAAAAAACTGAATTTGTATTACATGAAAAACGGGCAAATCTGCCAAAAAAAATAATTATCGCAGCTGCTGCTCCGATATCCAAAACTAGAGATGTGAGGTCGGCGGCAGTGTTGTCTATCTGACAACACGGCTAGTTCTAGCTATTTTATGGAAACTCTTCAGGAAGCCGTTTAGGCTCATAGGAATTATACTGTTAAGATAATTACTTTTCAAAATGTATAATAGAATAACGATCTTGCCTTTCATTTATGTGACGATAATCGTGGCAGCACTTGTCGTTGTTCTCGGCCAAGTAACGGCAAGACTAACAGCGAGGAGAGACAAAAAAGAAAACAACTTCCACCACTGCAACCCATCGCAGTCATTGGACAGGTAGAATGTGCTCGCAAAGTAAAAAATTATTAAATATCGCGTCTCAAATTCGATATTTTCAATTTCCGAAGTTATTTTTATGTTCTTTCGTGCCCGCCTAAGAAAATTACAACTTATTCACCCAGTGCAGGCTGTTTTTGCAAAGTCCAGATCGCGTTCGTCCGGGACCTTTTTTGTTTCCTCTTTGAGCGCCCATCGTGGATCTATTGTTTTGTTGCTGGCTTTTGCAAATATTAACACTTTAAAAGCTATCTAGAAAACAGCTTACAAAAATAATTCGATAGGATTCGCATTAAAATAGCCAATATTATGAACTTTATTATGAATGGTCCTCGACTTTGGAGTCAAATATAGTAATTAAAAAACTGGCGTATATTCATTTTTTAATGATAAATGTAATATTTGTATTATATATATAACTATAAGAGTAAAATCATATAGAATAGCAGTGAAATCTATGCCAACTTTGCGAACATAGAATTACTAAGCATAAGAAATTCGAAAATAAAACTCGAATCCAACTATCGTATATAGGTATCGATACATTTACGAGCTACAAGCGATAGCACGTACTCGAGACTGCCATATCGATAGCCCGTGAGCATCGATGGTTGCGAACCTTCCCTGATAATGTCAAAAAAAGAAGAAGCGAGAAAAGAATTTTAGAAGAAAGCAACTGCAATTTTGTCATAATCGAGGTGCAATTCGCAATGAATAATGGAAAATAGACAGTCCAGTGCCAGTGATGTGATAGTGCCAGGTGCGTACCACCCACAGGGTGTGTGTGGTGTTTAAAAAAAGGCCCAATTCGAGGCCCTCGGCCCTGCTGCCTGGGCAAAATGTGTGTCTGTGTCTCGCTTCGCCTTCCGTTCCGATGGCTGTGGAAGCCAGCCAGTTGGCCCGTGAATTGCACGGCCCCGGATTGATATTGCATTTTGGCGACTTCTTATGCGTATGCCCAGCCACTTGTTGCACTCATGGTGTTGCCTTTCGTTTCCTTTCAGAGCTCTACTTCCTCATCTCCAAGTTCCTGGCTGCGGGGCCGCTGCAGGAGACGGCAAAGGTCGGTATACAGAGGAGGCGGGATCGGCTTGCTGCGGCAAAAGAGCGCAATTTTCAGCGGTCGCAGCTTGCTGGCGGCTTTGTTTACAAACATTTTACTAATTTGGCCTTTCGAAAACCCCTTCCTTACAGGTGTTAATCCGCGAGCTCGAGGAGAAGAAGGTGAGTTTTCGGTCTTGGGCTAGTTCGGGGCTTGATTCCTGTCGGGGGGGTCGTAAAAAAAAAAAAAAATCGAATCTCTGGCACCGCGTTTGTTTATACGCTTTGTTTTGGTTTTGTTGTTGTTTTCGCTGCCGGTAGCGGACGGCGACAAAGCCTACGTCCGCTTGTCTCAGAGTTGGAAATCAGACTGAATTTGGTCTGGCCACGGGATATGACAGAACGTCTGTCCAAGAGTAGGTAGCGGCGGCAAACAAAAAAAAGACATAAAGGGATGCCCCCGCGACGTCATCATAAACGTCATAGAGTGCAAGTGATAACACCTACAAACGAACGCACACACATGCATACATATTATACATTTATTCTCCCCTTCCCTTCTGCCGCCCGCAGGTTCTTCCCCGTCGCATTGATTGGCTGGGGAATGAGCATGAACAGACCTTTGCCGAATTGGTGAGTATTGCCAATTGCCTAATTAACAACTAATGGACGCTTAACGCCAATTCAACTGATTTTGATCGTCGCTCCGCCATTGCGTAAGTGTGCGCGTATTTCTTTTCCCTCTTGTCGTGCGTGCGCTTCGTGACGTCACCGGCCGAGGGGATAGAGAAAAAACATAGCGCATGCCAATTTCTTTTTAAACTTTTTGCCCTAAAACATTAAAAGTGCAGCTATCAATCATTTTATCACTGCAATTAATAATCAAATAAGTAATTATTTAACAAATAAAACGTAAAAAAAATTAACAAATTACAAAAATCTTAGGAACAGAGTGCAAAAATTCCCAAACTGTTGGAAAAGAAGAAAATTTTGAAAAACAATCATGTTTAAACAAATGCGATGTAATTTTAGTTAAAACAATTAGTTGCAGCCGCCGACATTTTGCTTTCGCACACATCGGCAGTCTGCGCGCACACACCGACAGGGCGCAGCCACCACTTTGCCCTGACTCGTGTGCGCCAGAGCGAGACAACCGTATGTTGGCCTTGTGCTGGCAAACAGCTGCCTTTATTCCCGTTCAAATTATCGATAGGCAATCGTTAATTTTTGTACTGAATTTAAATCATTAGGAACAAAAATATTCGCACATTGGCTCCCATCATTTGTTGGAGATATGCAGCCGCCTGTGCCCGCTTGTGGATCGCGAGCTGCCGCCCAGTGTGCCGGGAATAAACTCACTGTTGGGCCGCGGGCGACAGAATCTGCTGCGCACCAAGGAGACCGTTTACAGTCACCGCTCGCTAAGAGACTACTGCACCACCTTGCATGGCGCCTCGCTGCCGGACTCGAGCCTGACCAAGACCACCCACAACTTGTGTGAGTAGCCCACAATGCTATAACCCTAATTTGCATAAAATATATATATATCGATCCCTTCAGCCCGCGTTCTTATTGGCCGAGAACATGGCTGCAATGTGCGACGCAAGATGCTCGTGCCCACGGACATCTACCGCAAGACAAAGCTCCTTCGCCGCACCGTTGGCCATCTGTCTTCGGTGTACTGCGTCCTGTTCGACCGCACTGGGCGCTACATCATCACGGGCGCCGATGATCTGCTCATCAAGATCTGGTCGGCGGCCGATGGTCGTCTGTTGGCCACCTTGCGCGGCGCCTCCTCGGAGATCACAGACATTGCCATCAATCTGGACAATACAATGCTGGCCGCCGGTTCGCTGGATCACATCCTTCGGGTGTGGGATATGCAGACCACCTCACCGATTGCCGTCCTCTCCGCCCACACGGGCATGATAACGTCGGTGAACTTCTGCCCGTCGCCGCGCAGTGATCTCAAATATCTGGTGACCACCAGCACGGATGGCTCCATTGCCTTCTGGCAGTACTCCACGCCGCGCGGCCAGAAGATTACGTTTGCTCCGAAGCCGACGCAGTATCACGAGAAGCTGCGACCGGGCCAGGCACAGATGATGTGCACAACTTTCTCGCCGGGCGGCATCTTTCTGGCCGCCGGCTCTGCTGATCATCATGTGCGCGTCTACATGATGGGAGAGGATGGTCCGAAGAGGATTCTGGAGACGGAGGCTTACACGGATGCGGTGGATTCGGTGCAGTGGTCGCACCGCGGCCTGAGATTCATTTCGGGCAGCAAGGATGGTACCGCTCACATCTGGACGTTCGAATCGCAGCAATGGAAGAGCGCCAAGCTGTGCATGACCGAGCGCCTGCCCAGGTGAGTTTCTGCGGGGATTTAAGAGGCAGGAATGGGTTAACTGATGTTTGGAAATTACAGCTGCCCGGAACCGGAGGAGGGCAAGAAGCTGAAGGTCACCATGGTGGCCTGGGATGCCTCGGATCGTTATGTCATCACTGCCGTCAATGATTTTACCGTGAGTCATCCTTATAATCCTTCCAGTAATCAGCGGAACATCCTCTAATATTTCTCTTTATTTCTCTTCAAAATAGATTAAGATCTGGGACTCGAAATCAGCCAAGCTGCATCGCGTCCTTCGCGGCCACAAGGACGAGCTGTATGTTTTGGAATCGAACCCCAGGGATGAGTATGTCCTGCTCTCAGCCGGCCATGATGGCCAGGTAATCTTGTGGGACATTGACCAGGGCGTTTGTGTGGCCGACTTTGTGAACGACATCGATGGCCAGGGTCATGGCTGTCTATTTGACGCCAAGTGGTCGCCGGATGGCACAATGATAGCGGCCACAGACTCGCATGGTCACATCCTCATCTTTGGCCTGGGAATGTGCATTGAAAAGTACAAAATGGTGAGTTGGCGGTCTTCTTTATTAATATCCTTCCACGGTTTATTAATTAATTTATTTGTAGCTACCCACCGAGCTTTTCTTCCACACGGATTTCCGGCCCTTGCTGCGCGACGCCCAACACCATGTGGTGGACGAACAGACCCAGATAATGCCGCATCTCATGCCGCCGCCGTTCCTGGTCGATGCCGACGGCAATCCGCATCCCTCCAAGTACCAACGCTTTGTGCCGGGCCGTGAGAGCTGCAGCGGAGACCAATTGATACCCAATCTGACGGTGGGCGTGGATGGCGTGGTGATCGATGACAATGCCAATGCACCAGTTGCTCCTGTTGTGGCGCCTGCTCCAGCCTCACCCGCCATCCTCCCACCTGTGGGAGGAGCAGCTGGAGCCAACTATTCCCACATAGACCGCATGATCGCCGCCTTGGCCAATCGCCAGTCGGGCAATGCCAGCGGCAACGATGCCAATCCGAGCAATGCCAATCAATCCTTTGAGCGATTGACCAACCGCCAGCTGCCCGACTCCAATGGCAGGCAGTCCTCGCGTGGCAACGTTCTGGGCAGCCGGATGAGTACACCACGCCAGGGATGGGGAGCTGCGGCAGATGCTCCAGCTGCGGCTGTGGCTGCCGAAGAGGCACAGCCACCGCCGGCAGAGGCTTCGGGCCAAGCGCCACCAGCTCAGGCCTTGCCGCTGAAATTTGTGCGCCGCACCTACGTGCGTCCCATGAAGTACGCGCAGCTGCAGAACCTCAAGCAGACCATCTACGCTGCCGGACAGTTCGAGAAGCAGGAGTACAAGCGGGAGATGCGCCGTCGACCCATCATGATCAACACGGCCAGTGCGGCTTCATCCCAGCAAGCTGGCGTGGTGGGCAGGCCAAGGAATACACGAGCCAATGGAGGCGGAGGAGGAGGTGGCGGCGGAAGACCGGCCAGAAGGCGTGGAGCCCAGGCTGGCACCGCACAACAGCAGCCGGCATATCGTACGCGTGCTGTGCGAGATCAGGAGCCGGAACCATACGACGAGGTGGCGCCACCCCACGAGGAGGAGGAAGATGACGTCTCGAGCAACTCGTCCGGTGACACCAGCTACTCGAATGTGGAGGAAAACCTAGAGGACAGCAGCGACGAGTCGGATACGGACAGCTCTGATTACTCGGACTGGGTGGCGGACACACCGGGACCCAATTTAGAGCCGCCCAAGCGCTCCAAGCGCAAACCCATCTCCCGCCGACCTCGCAGCAGCGATGACAGTAGCGATGATGAAACGGCAGGTGGAAGGGCGACTGGTGGCCAGGTGCAGGCACGCAAGGTGGGACGCAAGACGGTTCTGTTTCCGCCCACAGATGCTAATGGGGAAATACCCGAACTGTATCGTCCGGCTGAATGGTTGTCGGAGGTGATTCCACGCAAGGCGCCCTACTATCCACAAATGGGCGACGAGGTTGTGTACTTTAGACAGGGACATGCAAAGTATCTGGACGCTGTGCGCACGAAGAAGGTGTACAAGCTGTCGCACAGCTCGGAACCCTGGAACTTTCACACGCTGCGCGACCACGAGCTGGTCCGTGTCATTGGCATTAAGTACGAGATCCGGCCGCCGCGTCTCTGCTGCCTGAAGCTAGCCATTATCGATGATGAGGGCAATATGACGGGGACATCGTTCAAGATCAAATACCACGACATGCCCGACGTCCTGGACTTTCTGGTGTTGCGCCAGACCTTCGATTTGGCGGTGCAGCGCAACTGGAGCATTGGCGATCGCTTCCGCTGCATGATCGTCGACGGCTGGTGGATGGGACAGATTGAGTCGCGTCACGCCCTCGCGGCGGACTTTCCCGAATCCTCGTTCATGTGCTTTCGCGTGCGCTGGGACAACGGTGAGTACGAGTTCATGAGCCCCTGGGACATGGAACCGATTGATCAGGAACGCGTGCCGGACGAGGTCGGAGGCGCTGTGCCGGTGCTGCCGGAAGAGATACGCGCCACTCTGTACCAGCCCAAGTCGGAGGAGTGGCACCGTGGCGATCGGGATGGCACCTGTCGACGTATTATCAATGGCTTGGAGCAGGTGAGAAGTGCAGGGAGTCTTCCTGGCCGTAGATTTTTGTAATATGGAATTTACCTTTGACAGGTCATGCGTCTGTCCATCGCTGAGCACTTTCTGGCGCCCGTCGACCTCAACATATATCCGGACTACGCCTACCTGATCGAGTATCCCATCGATCTGACCACGGTCAAGTCGCGCTTCGAGAATCACTTCTATCGCCGCATCACCTCAGCACAGTTCGATGTGCGCTATCTGGCCACCAATGCGGAGCAGTATAACCGCCGCCACACGATTATCGTCAAGCATTCCCGGATTGTCACCGATCTTTGTCTGAGGATCATCAGGTAAGACTAAGGCTTAGAAAATAGCAATATATCGTTACTGGATCAATATTTTACCCAAAAGTTGACTAAGTCTAAAAGGTAACTTATATTTTACAGAAAAGTTCAAGCTAGGTCTATATATATCGATATTCTAACTTGCCAAAAATCAATTTTCTATTTAATATAAAATTAATAATAATTCGATAACATGTTAAATAACATTTCTCGATAATATCAATATTTAAGTTCGATATTTTTGGATTTTTAAATTGTTATATTAAAGATTATGATGTTTTAAATATGTTTAAAACAATATAGTTATAGTGTAACGATATTATAAGTCGATAGTTTTTAATTTCAGATTTATTTGTCACAAATCTATATTCTGTTTGAGATTAAATTATAAATTCATAGAAATATTTTAGAATATCGATATTTTAACATAAAATTCGAAATTTATAATTTGGATATATCAAAAATAATAATATATAATATATAATTAATATATAAATTTTAATTTTCGATATATTTGCCCTAAATCGATATTCTGTTTGAGATTAAATCATAAAAGAGACGTTAAATACAAATATTCCATAATATCGATATTTTTCCGCTTAATGCGATACTTTTCGATATTTAATATTTCGATATATCAAAGTTTACGATATTTTCGATATAATATTGAAAGCAATTGTCGATCATCAGACTTATTGAAATATATCCTTGATAAAAATAAATCCTATTGCAGGGAAGCGGATGAGATAGATGTGGCTGCCGTTTACCACCAGCTGGTGGATGTTTATCACTCGTCCGAGTCGGAGAACGAAGCGGATTCCGATGTAGTGCCATCGACCAGCACGGGGCCCACAACATCGGCAGCCGCAGCAGCAGCCAGACAGAGAGTATCCTCCACGCGACGGTGAGTAGCATTAGCCTGGTTTTATTTCTGTTCAACTAAGTGATCTGTAACCCTGTTTGAATTGCAGCTCTACTCGTATGCACTCGGAGGGCGATTGGCGCGCCGACTGCCGGCAATTGCTGGATCTGATGTGGGCACGCACGGATTCGATGCCGTTCCGTGAGCCCGTGGACACCATTGAGTTTCCCGACTATCTAGAGATCATTGCCACGCCCATGGACTTGCGTACGGTGAAGGAGGACCTGCTGGGTGGCAATTACGATGATCCGCTGGACTTTGCCAAGGATGTGAGGCTGATATTCCAGAACTCGAAGAACTACAATACGAACAAGCGGTCGCGGGTGAGTGTGAGCAGTCTGACAGATCGTCCCACAGATCGTCATTCCCGGACTGAGATCGGCCCTCTTTCTCAGCTGCTTCCTTTCCTTTCCTTTCTTTTTCGTTTTAATCCTAACCCTCCATTGATCCTCCCGCACCCACATGGACACCCACATATATTGCAAGCTCATCAATCTGCTCTTTACGTTTCTTTTGCCTTTCGCGTAAACATGCATTCAAACTTGATCTTCAAATTAACAACCATCCCAACTCATGACCCATCAAACATATTGATAAACTGACTAACCAAATGAATGACGATCTCCGTGACAATCATCTAATATAGGATATTCTAGCGGTAAGGTCACCTCTATCTCTCTCCCCTACCCGGGCTACTAACACAAGCTGCCTAATGGCACCTCCCTTGCTATAACTCCTTCTCCATATTTCCGCCTTTCTTTTCCAGATCTATGCCATGACCCTGCGCCTGAGCGCGCTCTTTGAGTCGCACATCAAGACGGTGGTCACCAGCTGGAAGGCGGCCTGCCGTCGCGCCAATAAAACCAAGTCGGGCAGCAGTGGTGGCGGCACCGGCGGTCGTGGCGGCTCCAGTAGCAGTCCCAGCAAGCGATCGGCCAACAAGGAGCGTTCCACGCGTCGTCGCAACCAGAAACCTTCAACTGCCGCCAGAAGATTACCCCTGGCACACTCCAGCGAGGACGAGGACGAGGATGAGGATGACGATGACGATGACGATGATGATGAGGATGAGGAGGGAGCTACGGCATCAAGAGCCTCACGATCTCGACGTCGCAACGGTGTTGTTGTCACTGCCAGCTCTTCGGGCTCCAATCGCGTCACCTCTTCATCAACCACCGCCCAGCAGCGTCGGCACAAGAGCAGCAGCAGCGAGGAGGATGAGGATGATGAATCCAGTGCCCAGGCCACCTCGGATGCCAGCAGTGACGAGGAGGAGGAGGAGGAGGATGCCAACTCCAATGCCAGTTCACCGCAGCAAATCCGCACACGCCGTGCCAGACAGCGGCAACGTGTCCATGACGATGAGTCCATTGCCAACGAGGACTCCGAGGATAGCTATAATCCCAACGAGGGGCGCACAAGTGGCCGGAGCAGACCGGGAGCCAAGCGCCCGTCCGGCAACCGGAAGAAGAGAGACGGGCACTCCAGCAAACGTCGGCGGGTGGACAAGAGCCCAGCCAATGTTGCCTCCACCGCTGGTCCCGCGCGCCGGACTCGTCGCCTGCTGGGCAGTTCAGCGGAGGAGACCGCCTCCCATTCACAGCACGACGAGAGCACCCAGGACAGTCAAACGGCGGGCCGTCGAAAGGGTCGATCGGCCACGAGTCGGTCCCAGGCCATTGGCAACGGTCCCAGCACCAGTGCTGCGGCGGCAGCGGCCGCCAGTGTCAACCCCAGCTTGGGGAGTCCCTCGCGTAACACTCGCGCCAATGGGAGCCGGACGGGGAGCCATCATGCTGCCGAAAATGATCACAGCTACCACCTGCCAGTGCGCAACGGACGCATTATCGAATCGGACACGGATTCGCGCGGTCCGGTGAGCAGGCCCACTCGCCAGAGCGCCAAGCGAGCGCTAATGGATTGGGGTCGCGGCAGCGACATCGAAGAGGAGGATAGCGATGATGCCGAGGAGGTGAGCATTCTTCTTTGCCTGTCAGATTTCTACTAGAAGCAGTGACTTTATTTATTAATTATTCCCACTTTATAGATCCTGCCCACACCAACGAAGGACGACGTACCGTCGACCAGCCGAGCCGCTTTAGCCGCCGCCTCTGGACCTGCCCGTCAGCTGCGTACGAACCGCAACACTGTCGTTCGACCGGCCCAGAGTGACGACGACGATGACGACAGTGATAACGAGCCGTTGGCCAACAATCAGCAAAGTAAGTGAAGGAGGAATGTCTACCTTAACCCACTTTATATATTAACCTCACTTTGTGCCAACAGAAAATTCACAAACTCCTGCAAAAACAAGTTCAACGGCCAAAGCACCAGCAGCAGCAGTAGCACCACATCCGCTCAGCCTTCGCCGCCGCCTGGCCTCGCCGCCGGAACGAAGCACACACATGACTCGGTCGCATGCCACCTCGACTACCACAGCGGCGTCCTCGTCCTCGGTGGCGGCAGGCTCCCAGCAGCAGCAGCAGGCACCGGCGATAGCCACTCACGACCACAACTACCTGGGCAACCTGAACTCCCGGGCACCGCGACGCATTCTGTCGCGCCATCAGCGCAATGCCGATGAGCTGGACACGAGCCTGGATCCCCTGCAGAGCTCTCGCCTGATGTCAGCCATAGCCAATCACCGGCGACCCACCTCCACCACGACGAATAGTGCCAGCACTAGCACCAGCCATGTGGTCACCCGACGTCTAAGGGGACGCGTCAGTCAGGCCAACTCTCAGGACGAGGACGAGGAGCAGGAGCAGGAGGAAGATGAGGCTGCTGCCTCCGACGAGGGCACCGATGGCGGCTCTAGCTCACAGGACGACGAAGATGATGTTGATGATGAAGAGGACTCCGACTCGGAGGACAATCAGCCACTGACCAGCTACGTTTCGCCCAGCAACGGGCGCACGCGACGCCGCGAGGCGAAAACCTCCACCTCCTCGACAGCCACGCAGGAGCGTCCGTTGCGTAGCACACGCCGCCCACCCTCCGATCAGTCGTTTGCCAACGATAACGATGATGACGATGACTATGTGGTGCCACGCAGTCGGCGCAGTGGCAATCGCAGCGGCAGTCAGCGCGGAGGACGAAATCAGAAGAGACCGCGCTACAACGAGGAGTCTGAGGAGGAGGAAGCTACAGCGGCGGCCAGCACCACTCATCGCAGTAAACGAATTCGCAATGGAGATGCCCATGCCAGCAGTCAGGAGCGTTCGCGATCCGCTGACCAGGACCAGACCGAGCACGATGATGATGAGGAGGAGGAGGAAGGAAACAGCTCGCGGGACAGCGATGATCAGCGTGTGAGCGTGAGCAGTCGTGGCAGGGTGCGCAAGATATCGGCAAAGGCGCGCGGCATGTTCAAGGAGTGACCGCAGACTGTTTTTTGTATAAATTAAATCTAAAGAAAAGAAAAAGAGGAAAAAATGCGAAGCCAACAAAGGGAACGCGAAATGTAACATTTGCCAGCAGCGTCGCTTTCTTATTATTGATTAATGTGTAAGAGTACCGTCATTATCCAGTCCGTGCCACCATCTAAACCACACCACAAACACACACCAATCCCAATCCGTAGCCTAGGCCCGTGCCCGTGCTCATTCCCGTCTGTAATATCCCATATCCATCGTGCATCGTGCATCGTGCATCGTAGTGGCAACAACATATTTTCTCAATCATTGTTCAAGTCCTGCGCTGATCAATTGCATCCGCCCCTACATACTATGTGTAGGGTGGTCACAGCATCAACAGCAACGTCTATATGTATTTCTATAATATATAGGTACTATCATACATATATATTACCAAGGTAGCACTCGGAATCACACTTCATTAAACATAGTTTTAGAATAAAGTATCATGAAAAAACCATTGTAAACTTGTATGCAACTTTTCTCTCTTAATCTCTACTTTACGATCTATTAGTTAAGATGCATGGCGGTTACATGACCGCCTTGGCGTAGTTCTTCACCCACTCCTCCGCCTGACGCTTCACCTTGGCCACCGTCGCCTCCGTGCCGTGGTTCTCCTCCAATTGCAGGTACTTCTTGTAGATTACCTGCATCTTGTTGGGCTTCAGCTTCTGGAGCACGGCACGTTCCAGGACATTTCTGCAAATGGTTAGGTAAATAAGGATTAGCACAAACATTTCGATATATAGATTCTGTATTGATATTTGTTACGAAATTCGATATATAAATCGATGTTTTGTTTAGTATATCGAAGGAAAATAATAAGAAAAAGGAACAAATCAATTAAAATAACATTTTCCGATAATATTTTTTGATATTTCCATAAGGATTTTCGATTTTAAATAAGGATTAGCACAAACATTTCGATATATAGATTCTGAATCGATATTTCTTACGAAATTCGATATATAAATCGAAGTTTTCTTTAGTATATCGAACAAACATAATCGTATAAAGAAACAAATCAATTACAATAACATTTATCGATCATATTTTTCGATATTTCCATAAGGATTTTTGATTTTAAATAAGGATTAGCACAAACATTTCGATATATAGATTCTGAATCGATATTTGTTACGAAATTCGATATATAAATCGATGTTTTCTTTAGTATATCGAACAAACAGAATTGGATAAAGAAACAACTCATTTAAAATAACATTCTTCGATAATATTTTTTGATATTTCCAATTTAGAGATATCAAACTTTTCGATATGATATTCAGTTCGTTATTTTGGTCGATATACCATATCGATATCGATATTCCCTCTCGATATATGTACATATATACCATATATCCCCACTCTAAACTCACCTCGCCGAGTCTATTATATTCGCCTTGACCAGCATGTCCACATACACCGACCAGATGTCAATTCGCTTCGGATAGGAGGTGACCACATCGTCCAGCAGCGTCTGAGCCATGTCGTTGGCCCCGTTCCGGGCATACAGCTTGGCAAAGGCCAAAATGCAGTTGATGTCTGGAAAGGGTAATCAACAAATTAACCTTTAATTAAGAAATTAGTTTAAGTGCCACTTACGCTGCTGATTCGGCAGGACTCGCAGGGCTCGCTGGAGGAGGCCGTGCACCTGGTCGGACTTGCCCAGCCAAAAGTAGGCCTCGGCTGCCACCGACCACACCCTCAGCTCGGCCTTGAACTTGTTAAGGACGGTGGCCAGTAGCGAGATGAGGCGCTCCTTCTGCTTGTTCTTCTTCAGGATATCAATGACACTGATGTAGATCTCCAACGGGTCGTTGGAGTTGAGAGCTTCCTTGAGAACATCATCGAAATTGTTGCTGTAGACAAGCTCAATGTTTAGTAAAGCGCTCCACACGTTCCTCAGCTCCTGGGTCTCCCGGAAGGATATGGTTGCTATGGCCCGGCGTGCCAAATCGCGAGCCTTTTCGATCTCCGTGTTGGACAGGAGGAAGGCGATGTATTTCAGCCAGGATATGCTATTGTTTGGCTGGGCAATAACCAGTCGCTCGTATTGGTCGATGGTCTCCAGCCGCGCTTTGGGATCCGCATTGCGTTCTTCAATCTCCCGGAGCCGTTGCTCCTCCTTAACCTCCGCCTTGGCCTTCTCCTTGGCACTCAAACGCTTTTTCTTCGCTGCGCTTGGCTGCACTTCGTCTGCTTCTGCATCTCCATCCTCGTCACTGGAAGGCTCCTGCTGGGGATCGCTCTCCCAGAAGCTGGACACACCGGGAAGTCGCGTTTTGGCCTCAATTCCATTGGTTTTCGGTGTCTCGGTCTTGGCAATCCTGGCTGGTTTCTTGTCCTCGAAAAAGAGCTGGCCATTCTGTTTCGGTTTCTGCTTCTCCTTGGAAGTGCCATTTGTTAGGGATTGCGTCTTTTTACCGGGTTTGTCTTCTTCTTCCGCCTTTCGCTTGACCTCCGTTTTGGCCTTCTTCTTGGTGGATATTTCTTCCGTTTTTACCTTCTTCTTGGGCGATGTGTCTTCAGCTTTTACCTTCTTCTTCGTCGAGCTATCTTCCAACTTCACCTTCTTGGCCTTAGCCGGGGTTTCCTCTGCTGTCGCCGATCTCTTCACTCCCCTCCACAGGCGCCAAACATTTTCGGGCACCGCTATGGGCAGCGTGTCGTGTATGAAAGCCAGGTGACAGAAATCGCCCTGTCGCAGCTCCACGCTTCCCGAGTTCTCGATATCGTTCTGATGCAGGCGAATGGGACAGATAACCAAGGGATTGGTGCCCTTTTTCAGTGAGCATATAACCACGGACTCCAGCTTCAGCAGCACCTTGGCCTTCATGCCAGCCCGTCCCACCAGATTGGTAGGCAGCTCACCGCTCTTGGCGATATGCTCAATGTCCAGCTTCTTGTTGCTGATCAGCAGCACATCGCTGGAGTAGTCAATCCACAGAACCACCGCCTGATGCTTGCTGCCCACCTGTGGAGCTGGCGCTGTGCCAGCGAGACTGGAGAGGAGCAGGGCGCTTAGATTGTCTCCGTCCACGGTGTATATCCAGTCGTGGGACTGCGGATCAATACCCTTGAATTCCACAGTGATCTTGTCGCCCACGGAGTAACTGGCAATGGGAGCAGAGTTCGCCTGCAGTGCTGCTTTTATCCTAGCCACTTCATCCAGATAGGATTCTACCAGCTTGGCTGTATCGCTGAGATCTCCGCTCCACACATCGGTGAGCCGGGCGGAGACCGTTAGAGTCTTAGTTTCCGCCTCCTTGCTGAGCACCTTGACCAGCAGCAGCTGCTCCGGTACCAGCTCCACGGGTGCATTCTTCACAGCATTCAACCGCAGCATCTTGACGTGCACCTTCACCGTCTTGTTGTAGTTGCGAACGCAGACCATGAGGTCCACCACCTGATCAGTGGCATGCTTGACATAGGCGCGTAGGATGTCTCCAACTTGCACCGATGCCCAATCCTTGGTCAGTTGGCCGCTGAAGTAGGCGACGTCGCGCAGACTGAAGATGTTCTGTTCGATGCAGGCGGCCTCGGTAAAGGTGCCCGCAGGATGGACGCGCATCTGGGCGTGTAGGAGCTCCAGATGATCCGAAAGCAGTCTCAGGGGAACAAGACCCGTAAACTCCTCCACTTTGGAATACCCCTCCTCCTCGTCATCGTCCTCATCCTCCTCTTCGTCGGCGGCGTAGGTGATTTTAATCTCGAGTCCAGCATCCAAAGCATTGGTCACCTCAACGGGACAGATCTCGCCCAGCCTGAACTTGTCCTCGGGCAGAGTCAACACGATTTGATCCTTGCTCCTGCTCAGAATGCGAAACTTGGCGGTTTGTCCCTCGTAGAAGGAGGAGCTCTGATCCTTAAGGTTTTGCCTGTGCAGGACTCCCTTGATGCCATTGCCGAACTTCACGAGCACATAGTTCGCCTCGCACCGGACCACAGTGCCCGTATAGACGTTGTCCACCTGGGCAGCCGCGTAGTCCGTGAGCAGCTTCAAGCTCTTGGACAGGTACTCGCTGCGATTGGTCAGGTAGCAGACCTTGCGATCCGTGTCCACTTCGAGGACCCGGCACTTTAGCTGCTGGCCGACATCGTAGCGGGCGTTGGGTGCCAGGTAGAACTGCTCCAGAATGCCATTCACCTTGCCTATCTTCACCGCCCAGCCCTTGATCTTCGGATCCTTGCGGAACACCTTGGCTGTGACCAGATCGCCCGCCTTGATGTCTTCCAGACTGTAGAGCTTCTCGTTCACCACGTTCGGATCGTCGGAGCAGTAGTAGACGGACTCGATGACGTCGTAGCTGAGGATGCGCACCTTGTGCTTGGTCTTCCGACCATACTTGGAGAGTACTTCGTCCTTGTCGTAGTTGCCCTTGAAATTGGCCCGTATGGAGCCGTAGGAGATGATGCCCTTCAGCTTCTTGTTGAGGAGCAGCACCACACCGCCACTGCCCAAGCGCAGGACCTTGCTCTTCTCCACCACGGAGCCCACCTTGATGGGTTCACCCTCCTCCTCCTCCTCCGCGTTCTCCTGATCTCTTCTTCGGACATCGTCTCCTGCCTTGATGTCCAGGTTGAGGGTCAAGTAGACCAGCTTTGTGAGGGGCATCACAAAGAGCACGCGGGCATTGTAGTCCTCATTCAGCTCATAGGCATCCACGGTGTCCAGGGGATTGGCCAGATGGTGCTCGTTGATGTAGGCGCCGAAGGACTCGTTCATGATGCTGCCCTTGAGGCCGTCCTTCAGATGCTTGGCCACCTTAAAGCGAACAATGCTGCCCGGCAGAATGTAATCCAAATTCGTCTCGTTCTGGCTCTTGATCTTTAGATGGTCCTGCTCCACCTGGACACATGTGCAGGTGCTCTGGTGGGCATCGTGCGTGACCTGCTTGACCTTCAGGAAGGCCAACTGACCGACGTGAAGCGTCTGTTTTGACTCCTCGCAGGCCACAAAGGCCTGTAGTCCCTGCACTCCCGTCTCGATCACGTAGCCGTGCTCCTGAATCTCCGCCACGGCGCCGGAGAAGATGAAGCCCTTCTTGATGCTCTTGTGGTGCAGGCTAGCATGGACATCGGCCGGTTTGAGGGAGAGCAGCAGGGAGATCCGGCCGCTTTCCAGCTTTTCTGTCTTGATCGCCTTGCCGTAGACGATGCGTCCCACCGGAAAGAGTTCTGTGAGGTCGTGGTACTCGCTGGTGTCGCCCGCCATGGCCGACTTGGCCACGCGCGTGTACGCCTCCGATATGTCGGCGACCAGGGTGCGGGCAAACATTCGGCCGGGCAGGGCGATCTGCAGCGAGGTGGCACTCGTCTCCTTGACCACTCCCATGACCAGCATGTCCTCCTGCAGCGTGTCCAGGTTAAGCGTTTCCGCGGAGAACGCCTCCAGCTGTTCATTGTTGTCGTCGGTGGTGAGCTCCTTCAGGTAGTTATCCTTCGGCTTTTGAACCTTTTTCGTCTTCTTCTGCGACGCACCAAATACCTGCACACGATGCGAGTAGAAAAATATGTACCACTTAAGCGGAGATTTATCGATGAAAACTCACTATATTTGAACTGCTGTCGGCTGACTTGGCATCGGCGTGTAGTGTTCCGCCTCGGGGGAAGCTTTTTTCAGTGGAACCCATGGCTAAACTCTGTTATTAAACGTTTTAAATAATAAAAATCAAGCAACGTGCCCACAACTACACGTGCTATGCAGAGTGACCATGTCACAACAGTTGGTTAATACCGCGACACACAAATAAAATACCAGAAATATACCACAAGAAATTACGGTCTGAACGTGTTGCGCCCCCGAGCCCGGCACACATGTGAGTTAAAGAACGCCAGTCTTTCAAAAATGCAGACTTTACGCGAATTTACGCGTAAAACCAAGCGCGGCAACATCCTGAAGATCGTGAGGGAGCACTACCTACGCGACGACATTGGTTGCGGCTCCGATCTGTGCCAGCAGTGCTTCCAGAACGAAGTCTCCCAACTGACCTCCCAGCACGAGATCCGGAGCAGTCTCTTCAAGTTTCCGCATTACCTGGTCTTGGACACTAATGTGGTGCTGGACCAGATCGACGTGCTGGAGGAGGATGTTCTGCGCAACGTAATTGTTCTGACCACCGTCCTCAACGAGGTGAAGCACAAGAGCTCTTCCATTTACAAGCGATTCAACGAGCTCGTCCACGATCGCACCAGGAACTTCTACGTGTTCGTCAACGAGCACCACAAGTGAGTAAAGGGATTCGTTATAATCTTAACCGGAAATACTCACGTTTTCCTTGGCTAGGGATACCTATGCGGACCGGGAGCCGGATGAGACTGCCAACGATCGCAATGACCGCGCCATCCGGCTGGCCACCAAGTGGTATGACGACCACCTGCAGGTCTCGCAATCATCCAAACAGTTTGAGCGTAGCGGCCGTGCTGCCACCCGAGTAGTCCTGCTCACCGCCGATGCCGGCAACCGGGCCAAGGCCGAGGCCGAAGGCATTCTTGTGGCCACGGCCGCAGAGTATGTTAAAGCCCTTGAGGACTTTCCGCTCCTCGTGGACAAGCTGTCGCGCAACACGTTCGACAACGAGAAGAAGGGCCTGCCCCAGTATCCGGCGCACCTCAGCATGAAGGAGCTGCTCGAGGGACTGCGCAACAAGAAGCTGCTGCAGGGCGCCTTCCAGGCCTCCAGGGAGAATTACCTCGAGGGCAGTGTCAACGTGGAGCAGTACGAGAAAGGGGTAGGGACTTCGGCTTATTCTCCTTAGCCTTTACTACATCTTTTATTTATCTTACAGATTTTAATCCAAGGTCGGGAGGCTCTGAATCGAGCTGTGGACGGCGACTTGGTGGCTGTGGAGCTGCTGCCGGAGGCGGAATGGTCGGCGCCCAGCGAGATTGTTTTGGAGGAGAAGAATGTGTATGCGGACGATGTGCCCAGCGAGGAGCGTGCCGCCGACGAGAAGGACATGCTGAAACAAGTCCTGGCTGCTGTCGCCTCCTCGGAACGCACTCCCACCGGCCGCATCGTGGGCATTGTGCGTCGCAAGTGGCGCCAGTACTGTGGCATCCTGCAGCCCAGCCTTATCGAGGATACCAACCGGCACATCTTTGTGCCTGCCGACCGGAAGATACCGCGCATCCGCATCGAGACTCGGCAGGCGGCTCTGTTGCAGAACCAACGCATTGTCGTGACCATTGACAGCTGGCCGCGGAACTCGCGCTATCCGCAGGGACACTTTGTGCGCTCTTTGGGACCGCTGGGCAACATGGCCACCGAGAACGAGGTGATTCTGCTGGAGCATGATGTCCCCCACTGCAAGTTCTCCGAGGAGGTGCTGAGCTTCCTGCCGAAAATGCCCTGGACGATCACCGAAGAGGATTACGCCAAGCGTGTGGATCTGCGGGATCTGTACATCTGTTCGGTGGATCCGCCTGGATGCACGGACATAGATGATGCCCTGCACTGCCGGGAGCTGCCCAATGGCAATCTGGAGGTGGGCGTTCACATTGCCGATGTGAGTCACTTCATTCGGCCGGGCAATGCCCTGGACAAAGAGGCAGCTGCCAGAGGAACCACCGTATATTTGGTGGGCAAGCGTATCGACATGGTCCCAGAGCTGCTAAGCTCGAATCTTTGCTCGCTGGTCGGCGGTGTGGAGCGTTTCGCCTTCTCCTGCGTGTGGGAAGTGGATCAGCAGGCGAATGTGCTGGCCAAGCGTTTTCACAAGAGTGTCATCAAGTCGAAGAAGGCCATGACCTACGAGGAGGCGCAGGTGATGATCGATGACGCCACGCAGCAGAACGAGATAGCCAAGTCGTTGAGGAACCTTAATCGTCTGGCCAAGATCCTGAAGAAGCGCCGCATGGACAATGGGTAAGCTTTGATCTCTCACAACTTAGGATCAAGACTAGGCCCTTCATGGCTTTTCTTATTTACAGAGCCTTGGTGCTGGCCTCGCCGGAGATCCGTTTCCAGGTGGACAGCGAAACGCACGAGCCCCTCGAGGTGGAGGCCAAGCAGATGCGCGAAACCAACTCCATGGTGGAGGAGTTCATGTTGCTGGCCAACATCACGGTGGCCGATCACATAGCTTCGGAGTTCTCCGAGTGCGCCGTTCTGCGACGCCATCCCCGGCCTCCGCCCACTAACTTTGATCCGCTGGTGAAGGCCGCACGCTACCAGGGCTATCAGGTGGACATAGAGTCGGGTTTGGAGCTGTCACACTCGCTGGACAAGTGCGTGAAGGCGGACAATCCGTACTTCAACACCATGATTCGCATCCTGACCACACGCTGCATGATGCAGGCGGTGTACTTCATTAGCGGCAGCCTGCAGAAGGAGGAGTTCTTCCACTACGGCCTGGCAGCGCCCATATACACGCATTTCACCTCGCCCATTCGTCGGTATTCGGATATTATGGTCCATCGGCTGTTGGCCGCCTCCATAGGCGCCGATAGCACCTATGCCCAGCTGTTGGAGCGCAAGGCCAACGAGGAGATATGCCACAACCTGAACTATCGCCACAAGATGGCTCAGTATGCGGGCCGCGCTTCGGTGGCCCTCAACACGCATCTGTTCTTCCGAGGCAAGGAGGAGGACGAGGAAGGGTGAGTTACTACAAGGTACTTAAAGTCTTAGGAGTTCCTATTCCAAAATCTCTTCCTAGATATGTTTTGTTTGTTCGGAAAAATGCCCTGCAAGTGCTTATTCCCAAGTACGGCCTGGAGGGCACTCTGTATCTGAAGTCCGACAAGGATGGCAAGGATGGTCACGAGCGAACCAAGAGCGAACTCGTCTTCACCTTTAACGAGGAGGATTACACGCAGCGCTGCGGCAACGTGGTATTCCACTCCTTCGACCCGGTCACCGTTCGCCTTAGCCTGGACTCCAGCAATGTGCAGCACGAGAAGTTGGTCTTCAGGCTGGTGAAGCCCTACATCAAGGGGTTCAGTGTGGAGCAGGCTACAGCGGCGAAACCCGATCAGCCGCCCTCGAAGAAACCGAAGAAGGATAAGAAGAAAAAGTAATCCTTTAGAATTCCTTTCAAAATATAATTTAAGATAAAATTGAGAACATTTATAACTACAAACTTTTTGTATAAATAAAAGAATTTACTTTTATTGACGAGCGTTTCATTTCGGTAATTTCCCAACGTTCCGGCGGCTCTCCCGATTTCGGAGAACCTTTGATCGGTTATTTCTTTGGGGTTTCGGTATGCCACTTGTGTTCTACATTTTCCCGACTCATTGCAAAGTTTCGACTTAAAGGCGACGGTTGTGCTCAGCTCGTTTGAAACAAAAGCTTTTAGAGGACGTGGAAGAATCAAAAATTTAATATATTATATATAATATAATATAGAACTGTAATTACACGATGGAACCGGGTGCTGGTGCGGTGAATAACGAAGGCAGTAAGTTCAAAATAGTAAAAACTTAAAGAAAGAAAGTGTTGCATATAACCTTACAGTGAGTAATCACATGATTCGTAAGGAATACGATTATATATTATATATATACAAGTTATATATAAAGTGAAATATAATTTATATAGTTTGCAATATAAACGAAAGCTTAATGACATTAGAAAAGTGGTTTACAAGACTGTAACTGCTCTGAGGATCTTCAAAAACCTAATGAGAGTTTGAAATTTCAGTGAGTAATCACATGATTTGTACGGAACACGATTGGATATATGTAAAATGGAATGAAATATATATAAGCTAAATCAAAGCTTAAAGACAATAAAAAAGTGGTTTACCTGATTATAAACTTCTTCAAGGATCGTCAAAGTAAAACTTCTAATTAAACTGTGTCTAGAAACTACTAACTTTCATTTGTTATAACTTTTCTCTATAATTATTTATAGAGTATATATAATAGTATTTAAATTAAGCTTGTAGCCACTTTCAAGGCAATGTTCTGAACTTTCGCTCCAAGTATGTTGTAATTTAGTTCTGTCTATTAATGATTCTCGGATTAGCTTATTCCGTCTTGCTTTCGAAGGGTCCAATGGCCAGGTGGAATGACGTGTGGATTATGCTGAAGCGTCTGCCTCGGCGGTATATAGGCACGATACGGTGCGTTGCGGGTATATAGAAATCAGTTGAGTGACCGCGACATTTAGAAATATTTTAAAATTCAATGCGAGCAAGGTCTCAACTTAAGCCAGTGCTGTAATTTAGTTAGAGCGCCTTAATTATGCGGCCCACCTAAGCAGACTTAAGCATGGGAAGGGAACCCAATTAATCCTTGTCATTTTTCTTAGATGACTCTATCTGCGGCATGCCTGTGGAGGCCCACGATCCGCTGTATCTGCAGGCCTACCGCAAGAGCGTTCAGGATCCAACGGCCTTCTGGGAGGAGCAGGCCCAACTGCTCGACTGGGACCGACCCTGGCAGCAGGTGCTGGACAACAGCAATCCGCCCTTCACCAAGTGGTATGTGGGCGGCTATCTGAATGCCTGCTACAATTCCATCGATCGGCATATCCTGGCTGGGCGGGGCTCCAAGGTGGCCCTCATCCATGACAGCCCGCTAACGGGCACCGTGCGTCGCGTGACCTACCAGGAGCTGTACGATCAGATTGTGTTGTTGGCCGGCGGCCTGGCCAAACTGGGCGTGGTCAAGGGCGATCGCGTGGTTATCTACATGCCCCTGATCCCGGAGACCATCATCGCCATGCTGGCCATTGTTCGGCTGGGTGCCATTCATTCGGTGGTCTTCGGTGGCTTTGCCGCCCGGGAACTGTGCTCCCGGATCGAGCATGTGGAGCCGAAGCTGGTGATCGCTTCGAATGTGGGCGTGGAGCCCGGCAAGGTGGTGCCCTACCTGGACATACTCCACTCGGCCATCAATATGTCGCGCTGGAAGCCCCCGCAGCGGAACATCATCTTCCGTCGCGACAATGTCATTCCGGATCCCAGCAGGCTGGACCCGGAGGCGGATGTTCTGTGGGCCGATGTTCTCAAAATGTCGGAGGGGGAGCAGCCGATAGCCTGCGTACCCATCGAGGCCAACGATCCGCTTTATATCCTTTATACATCGGGCACCACGGACAAGCCGAAGGGAGTCCTTCGCACCATTGGCGGTCATTTGGTAGCTCTCATGTACACGCTGCGCACTATTTACGGCATCAGTCCGGGGGACACCTGGTGGGCGGCCTCCGACATGGGCTGGGTTGTGGGTCACTCCTACATCTGCTATGGCCCACTGTGCCTGGGGGCCACCAGCATTATGTACGAGGGCAAGCCGGATCGCACCCCAGACCCGGGACAGTACTTCCGGTGAGTTAAATGTGGTTTAAAATATGGAAATTACTTTATTTTCACCTTATCTTACCAGAATCATTGACCAGTACAAGGTACGCTCGATTTTCTCGGTGCCCACCTCCTTCCGGGTGATCCGCCGCGCCGATCCGGACATCAGCTATGGCCGCCAGTACTCCACGAAATCCCTGCGCGCCATCTTCATTGCCGGCGAGCACTGCGACTATGAGACCAAGAACTGGATAGAGAAGACCTTCAAAGTGCCGGTCCTCAATCATTGGTGGCAGACAGAGACTGGTTCCGCGGTAACCGCCACTTGTTTGGGCTTCCAGCAGAACCTCAGTCCGCCCACCTACTCCACGGGTCTGCCCCTGATGGGCTACGACAGTGAGTGATGCTCCAGATAGCTTGGTTTAGAAGAGATCTAAAAGTCCTGGGACATCTCTCTTGCAGTCAAGATCCTGAAGCCCGACGGAAACGAGACGCAGTCCATGGAGTTGGGCAGGATTGTGCTGAAGCTACCCCTGCCCCCGGGCAACATGGCAACGTTGTACAAGAACGAGGAGCTCTTCCGCAAGCTGTACTTCCAAAAATTCCCGGTGAGTAGGGGGAGTTTTATGATAAGGGAAAGTAACCTTAAAACGGGTAACTTTCTGGCATAGATTCAGAGATAAATAAGTTTATTTTGAGCCTAATTAATTAGTTATTAATTGAGTAGGATATCTTAACGTCTTTACTAATTTTTTCCGACCTAGGGCTACTACGACACCATGGATGCTGGCTATAAGGACGAACGTGGCTATATTTTTGTAACCGCTCGCGATGATGATGTGATTAATGTGGCTGGTCATCGCCTGTCCACCTCCAGTCTGGAGGACGCCGTCCTGCGGCATCCGGACGTGGTCGATGTGGCCGTATTTGGCGTTCCCGAGGCCACCAAAGGCCAGGTGCCGCTGTGCCTGTACATACCCGTGGAGAACTGCAAGAAGACCGATGCCAAACTGTCGACAGAGATCATAAAACTGATTCGTGACGTGGTGGGGCCCATCGCAGCCTTCCGTCTGATTACCTCCGTGAACAACCTGCCACGTACTCGTTCCGGCAAGACAATGCGAAAAGCCATGGCAGACTTTGCCCGGAACGAGCGTGTAATCCTTCCCCCCACCATCGATGATGCCACTGTCTTCACCGAGATACGGCGGGCTCTTCAGCAATTGGGTTATGCAATGACTGCCCCGGATCCCATTGTGGCCAAGCTGCTGGACTGAAGAAGGGCGATGTCCTGTGCTGTGTCTGCCCCACCCTCATAGTTTGTACGATTCCCGAGAATGGAAATAAAGTTTAAGCAAGTTTTTCTGGGGGTTTTCCTCCGTTTATTTGCGTAGGCCGCAAAGTGGCGAAAATAATTTAAATGTTAATCGCTGGGCACCGTGACCTATTCGCACAGTCTACACATTCTCCCTGAACTGACGCACTATCCATCCATATGTACAACTGAAACCCAATCAGTTTATTCAAATTTTGTGCAAATTTCGTGTGACATTGTTGGGCCACCGGCGTGTGCTTTATAGACACTACTTTCCTTCCCTTTTTCCCCAGTCACCACATATGGATGCCACTGGCATTGCATTATTATTTTTGCCTGATTTGTGCACATCAAAGTTGACAGCAAATGGGAGCTAACTGTAACCCAATTAGTGAACGCCAACCACCGAATGGATGCTCGAGAAGTGGGGGAACTTCGCATGCAATATGGTGTCCATTATCCAAATGGAAAGGAAACTATTCATTGTTGTTAGGGAAATTATGGGAAATTATGTTATTTATGAAAGAAAGATGAATAGGAGGCGGAGATCACTAACCATTGAACATATAGATTAGTCATTTCATACAACATAAATTGGCAAAAACATTTTTCAGTGACAGGCCCCAGGTAACAGGCGAACAGAGAGCAGTAGAGCAACGATGCACTTATCTATGCGGTGACGTGGTCGATCGTTCGCTCTCTTTCTAGGGAAGAGAGCTTAAAAAAAAAATTAAAGAGAGCAGCTCTCGCGAGAGCACTAAACAGTTATAAAATATGTTTACACTGAACGAATCATCCTCCTGCTGCATTCTGAGCGCCTGGTACATGAGATCATGCATTTGATAAAATTGTACTGGGAGAACTCTTTATTGGGAACTCGTCGTTGCCGATTAACAAGAATTTCAGGCTTCTTAAATTTCAATAACAATACAGCATTTAATAAGAGAGACATAGATCATTAAATAATAACATTAAACAGAATTCATAACAAGTGATCTAAAAAAAAAACAAAACAAGGTTTCAAGTTTTCTGAACCACTGAAAAATCTCTAGTTTAATTGTTTTATGGTTAATGCTGAGATACACTAAGTTCTTAGAGTTACCTGAATCTTTAAACATCTATACCTTGACCTGATAAAATGGCGGTAACATAGGTAGGTATTTATGGTAAGATTTTATATTCTAAAAGCTCTAAAAAGATCTATGGTCTACTTTTTTTTAATGTTTTAAACTTTAGTCTCTTGGCTTAAATAAATTAAATATTTATATATCCAAACAATAGTTGTTGAAAGTCCTATTTTCTAGAGAAACTCTTACACTTTCCTCAGAAATACAAAATACCTTCAGTAATAGCTTCACCCTGGCTCCATTACTTACCCTAACGACTTAAGAAACAAATCAATAAAATCTCCCACTTCATAGACGCGGCTGTAGTTATAGCTTTATCCTGATGGCCAAGATGACGGCCTGACGTCACAGTCGAAAATTTCTAGCCAGGATTTTGCATGCGAAACACGCACAGATTCAAATTAATTGCAACGCTTCGCCTGCAAATCCCAGTCTCATAAACCGGAGATTACTCTGCGTACGCAGCCGAAAGGCAAAGTGCAGCTGCCAGGACATTGGGCATTGGCTTTAAACTCAGAGATTAAAGCAGGTCCTGCCGTCCGTAGGACGGAGCGTAAAAGTTCCGAGGTATTAATAAGTATAACTACCTATAAATATCCGATGGCTGCCGGCCACTGATCATAAAAGCGCCAACTTTTACAACATAATTAAGAGCTGATAAACTTATATAATAGATAAACATATTGGGCAACTCGGTGGGTTGCCATCGAAAGTGTGTGCCAAGTGCACACACAATGAGAAGCACCGCATCGTGCTATGGTCGGCGTCCGTGGCGTATGAGCTATGTTTGAGCACGCCCACCAAGAGTATCCTGGGAGGAGAGCGCAACATGTGGTCCCCCGCCCCGTTCATAGGAATCCCGGTGTATTTGTGTGTTCCTTCCCCGTCAGCCAATCAGAGGGCGCCGTGCCATCTGCTTTCGTCCTCGGCGAAAGTAAATAAAAGCGGACTTCCTGGGTGGACAGGACATCATTCGAGTGCTTGCGTTCAACAAGTCTAGCAAACGGAGCAGCAGCTAAACCCCAGTGACAAAAACCCAAGTAAACCATCAAGTTTATCCAACGAAATCTTTGTGGAAACATCCATATCTTAAATCATCTATCAGGTTGGTACTAGTGTCTCAAGTTAAGGAAAATTGTGAATACTTTAAGATTACTTAGGGATAACTGAAGTGCTATTTGGAAGAGTGAAGATATTTAGAACCAAAGACCTTTTAATAACAATAATTTAATAGAACTAAACAACTTTAAGTGAAAATTCGTCAAAAAATAACCGCAATTACATTCCTAATCCATATATATTTATAACAAAGTTAATATAACCGTTAGGATACTATACTATGAAGAGTTTTAAAACTAAACAAAAGATATTTTTCAAAACTGTTATTTATACTGAAACTTTATACTTTAAAATTTAGTTTTCCTAAAGACTTAGCATGTATACATATATACAATTTAAATCATATAAAGTAAATAAAATCTAGTATGTTATCGTGGAATTTATAAAACCATTCTTAAACTTTAAACGTTACTTGAATTATAACTTCGTTTTCTCAAACATTAGTTTAAAATTACTTAAAGTATATAAAGTTACTTAAGTCTTTATAGCAACTATGCATTCTTTAATGCTGAGAAGGAGCCTTAAATGTTTTCTTTTACCACACGTATAGCTCAGATAACTAATTGAAAAACAAGTTTTATATTTCTTTCATTTTATCTCAATTTTAATCTTTATAAAATTCGCTAAAATCTAATACATATTTTCCGAAACACATAAATTAAATGTTAGTTCATTAAAAACCCAAACACATGCCATTGATTTGTGTTTGGGCAGCCCAGTTAAGCTCTAAACAAGCGACAGCAGTTGTGGATCCTTAGAACGTGTCCTTTTGGCACATTCCTCGCCTGCCACCTCATGGCCAACACTTTTAAGCTAAATAGATGAGGGGGAAACACGTATGCATATGGCGCGTATTTTGCATTGCTGTTTGCATGCCAAATGCAGCCCAGTGTCGGCACACGGGGCGTATGAGTCTTAGTTTACCTTAGGGTAGAAGTAATCATTGCTAGCAACGGGCGGGGTGACGGAACACAGATTGCGCCGCCTACTCTGGCTAATAGAAACAAATTGTCTTCCACGTAAATATATTACGGCAGCATTAAGGATGCCTGCTTGGATGGGATTCAAAGTGGAAACTCTGCCGCGAGCCTGCAACGGAGACAACTCCATTTATGCATAATACTTTGTCATGGCAACGCCAGCAGCCAGTGGCAATCAGGCACGTAGCATTAAGATCATTACACTTAATCAAAATTTGCTCTGGGAAGGAAAAGAGCAAGCAGGCATCCTGCTCTAGGAGGGTTGAGTAAAGGGCGTTCTTGCTGACAACCTTTTTGCTAGCGATAATCCAATAAGCCTGACGCCCGCTAACGATGTCAATCGTGCTTCCTGCACATCATTTTTAAACTTGCAGCATGTCCTTCGCACAGTTCTTTGTCGCCTGCTGCCTGGCCGTCATCCTGCTGGCCGTGGCCAACACACAGGCAGCAACCCAGCCACCGCCGCTGTGCGCGGTCGGTATCATCGAGGAGATGCCACCGCACATTAAGAAGGTGTGCCAGGCGTTGGAGAATTCGGACCAATTGTCCTCGGCCCTCAAGTCCTATATCAACAATGAAGCCTCCGGTAAGTTGAAGGCAAACTCTTTGAATTTAATAAACAGAAAGTTTTCGAAGTCAATATATATTTAATTTTCTGTAATTTCATTTAGATATTATTATAAAAAATATAACTCCGATTTAATTCCAGCTCTGGTTGCCAACTCCGACGATCTGCTGAAGAACTACAACAAGCGCACGGATGTTGATCACGTTTTCCTGCGTTTCGGCAAGCGTCGTTAAGACCCCAAAAAGAAAAGGACACTGTAGCTAACCCAATTTGATCCCACGACGACACAGGACCTTGACCAACGAGCGGCGAAATCGTTTCTGTCCCACACACACACAAAGCACAACACACTTTTTGAACTACTCAGCATAATTATGTATGTAAATGTAATCAATGAAAAAAACTCAGAACTATACTCAATTGGAAGCTCTCTAGTTCATTAAATAGCGAATCGATGTGTCCAATGTTTCTATAAAAATCACATACATACATATTTGTACATACTTAAAGACCCCCGAAACGTTCTACAGCAAATTGATAACTTTTCTTTGAAAATTCTTTTGTTGATCTTTGTTTTTTTTATTTTTCCATCTCGTGGACTTTATTAAAGTTATACAAATAAACAGTTAGTAAAGTTAATATGCGTATGCAGCTAAAATATATCACAAGTATTTCCCTAGCATGAAGCACTAATATTAAATAACTTAAAATATGTTTTAAAATCCTACCATGTTTTGAGTTCATCTTTAAATAAAGACAAACTTTTCCTCTCAATATGTGAATGCATGACAAAATGCAATTGAAACTGGTTTATTTTTGGGGTTTTTAAAATGGGAAAAAAAAAAGAAAAACAGATAAGCTTTCTGGCTAATTTGTTTTAATTTTGAACATATAAATCAAGACGTGGTAAATATCTTATAATATTCATATGTTTCAGTTTATAGCCAATAAAGCTCATCAGTACTTATTTTGCTTACAACTTTTTATCAGGAGTTTTATATATTCTTCTCTTGACAGGTTTGCAAAATTTCAGCCATGGGCACGGAGAAGCACTTCAGCTCCGGTGGCTTTTTCCTATGAAAATAATAACAATGCCATCGATAATCTGTCTCTGAAAGACCTCTCGACTTTAGTTGTTTATTTTATTTTAATTTGTTTTGCTCTTCCCGTTAAATTTTGTGCATACATCTGCTATTTATGTCATTTCCATTACTGATCATACAAAATATAATAAACTTTTTATAAATGTTGCATAATAATAATCCTAAAATATACATAAGAAAAATAACAAGATTATTCAGTTTGAAACTATCGTCTTTATTGTATGGTTTTACTTGTAGCAATCCCTGGAATCCAGTTAATATAGACAACTATTATATCTATTTCATCTTTACGGAATAATCATCTTCGGAACCGAAATTAATTTAGAATAGTTATAGATATTTTTAAAATACAAAACCGGTAACCCATTACTTAAATCTCCACAATAAAAGTCATATTTTCATGGCAGGTTTTCTCAACAATTTATTTTCATGTGCACCTTCCTGACTCTGATAACTAAACATAAAAAGAATATCTCAAACAAAAATGTTATTTCTATTTTATTTAATTTGATAGGATTTAGCGGCTGTTGTGTATAATTTTAAATCACGGTGTTTATATCTTTCATCGAAATTAGCACAGTACCTTTTACCTTTAAGATTACAGTAAAAATGGTAATCGATCTCTTTGATAGTAGGATAATATAGCCCGGAAGAACACAACATTTTACATATAATTTAAAATTTTAGTTTTATATATATTCGACATAATATAAAGGCTTGGTCAATTTATAGGTTTTTCTTTCCAAAATTAGTGTTGCTGTACGTTCTTATATTTATGGTAGGCACTTGTGTAACGCTAATTCCATAGGCTTTTGGCAACCAGAAGGTAGTATCATATTTTGTGAGAACATATTTGGTTAATGGGTTCCACAGTTCGCAGTTAATTTCGCTCCGTTCGGTTATATTTTGATTTTCAAAATTCTTTTGCTGAAAAAAATTATCAAAAAGTTTCCATTTAATTGCATATAGGGTTTAAGTTATTGCTGCCATTTTGAATGCATTTATTAAATCAATAAAGAATTAAACAAATAATAGAATAAGTTAAATCAAATTATTTGACACGAAAACGGGAAATAATGCTGTTAGCTCATGTCTATATCTTTATATATATATTTATAAAATGCCAAAGCATGTAAATTAAAATATGTACCATTCACAAATGATTTTCTTTGTCTCTGATTATCTCTTAAACATATATCACTTGATATTTGATATTTGTAAATTGATTTCTGGTTTTGTGGTTTATTTTAATTATTTTGCTGCCATCTATATTTGGACATCCGTTCAAGGATCTCTACTATAAATTTGGAACATATATCGTTTCTTAAAGAGTTCAGTTTAAAATGTTCTTTCTTTGGTAGTTGGAGATTTGATCTCCTTGAAATATCAATCAGCCTTTTCATTTAATAATCATTTATATATTTTCTTAGCTTGGTCTTTGCAAGACTCGAACTAATTATTTGACTTTGTCTTAAATATAACAAATAAAATCATTTTATACATAAATTAAAATATATAAATAACATAAAAGTGCAACATATAAAACAGAATATTTCATAGATTCATAATCTCTTTGTTTTTTTTTTTTTTGTATATATTTTTTTAAATGTATTTTTTGGTTACTTGTTCTTTTGCTGTTGTTTGTTTTGAGATTACCACCATTGGACAAATCCATTTTAGATCGTTTCCTTCAGATTTGATAAGCCTTTAAAATGCTTTCATTTTGATTTCTCTTTATGATTTCTCATTCCTGTAAAAAACAACTAAATGCTACGATTTATATATGAAATGCGTCAAAATGGCCGCATTTTGTTTTATGTAGAACTCAGCAGGTTAGAAGATTTATATAGAAATAAGTACATAAAAAGCAGTGGTTTCCATACGCATGCATTGAAACCTTAGACTGAGTAAGACCGTGCTGTGGCATACAAACGGTTACATTGTCGGTGTGAGCAGAGCTCGGGCAGCGAAACTTGCAAACTTGCGAGTCTATCTGTATAAACTTAATAATAGCGGACAAACAAGGTAAGTTACCGGATTAGATATATATTTTTCTTGGCTGAGTTCATCATATTCTTAAAGTTTTGTATATTATTTGTTTCTTTTTTTTGGCTTTGACCTTAACTTACCAAAATATTTTTAAAATGTTTTACTGATATTGTTTTGTTTGTACTTTCTTTCAGTGCTTTTGTTTTCAGTTTGTAAATTTGTCTAATTTAATTATTATTGCTTTTGGGTACGCTCAATAAATGTTAACGCTCTCAAAATAAAATATATTCGCGACACTATCTCAATAATTATTTGACTGAAGTCGTACGTAGTAGTAGTTAGTGTTCGAAGCGTTTTTCTTCACATTTTTCCTATGATTTATCCTGGGTATTGGTTCAGGTTTTAATTGCACTTTAATTATAGCATTGCGTTTCTTTGTTCTTAGCTTGGTTTTTATGCTTTTTTGTTTTTGTTATCTTGGCAACATTTCGAATAAATTTAATAAATTTGTTGGTTGTAGTTTCATTCATTTGTTTGTTCTATTTAGGATTTTTTGATTGTTTGCTTGCTGTGCTTCTTCGGTTCAGTCTTTTTAATACTTTTCTTCACTCAGTGCTCGACTTTCGATTGCTTAAATATTTGTACGGATTGATTTTTGTTTAAACAAAATATTTCAAATAATAATATGTACTCTTAAATAAGATTAATGCATTAAACACATTTTTGAACATTATTTTATTGACTTTGATATTGGTTATGATTTTTGCATCTTTTGCTAATATATATGTTTTTTTTTGTATATTTCGTTATTTGTTTTTCACAGCTTATTTTATAAGTTACATAATTACGAAATTTTGTTGTTGCTACACGTAAATAGTTGTGGAAAAAAAATATATGTATAAAATAAAACAATATGGTAAATAAAAAGTCAGGCTTCTGTCATTCACGTCAATTTGGTAAAGAATAAAGAGAGAAGAAAAAAAAAAGACATTCTTGCTAAATCATAAATTTCTTTCAGATATAAGGAGTATATATATATATATATATATATATAGGGGGGTTGGGAGCCAACAATCCGTGTGTCGAGTGGCGTTGCGGTTTTGAGCTTAACAACTAAAGTCTATACATTGCATTCTTTTGTATACAATTTGAAGTCATTCACAAAGTTGATAAATTTAGTTTAGTTCATCGAGAAGATCATGTTCGTACTCATTGTTTATCGTCATATAAAAAATATGATTTAAGCATACTTTGGTCACAGTTAAATTGTAATCGAAAATGAAACTGAGGAGCACATTGGATATATAGTTTATAGGGTAGTTTGTCTACTAAATAAAACATTAAACAACAGGCAATGCTAGGTATTTTTTCATATTTTCAAGTCGGGATTCGGGGGAGACGGCACAAAAACGAATAAAGAAATTAATTTGGGCTTGGGGATTAGAGGGTTATATATAGAAAGACGTAGCAACACGAAGGATGGTCTTAAATGCTAAGAAAAAGAGAACTGCATTCTTAAAACTACAATTGTATGCTTTTAGTGTCCGGATGTGTATTGTGTGAGTGTGTATATAGCAAGATATTTTATCTGTAAAGATAGATATTCCCCTTTCGTTACTCGATCTTGCCTGCCCTAATCCCTTCTATTTGGTTTCTTGGCCTATAGGAGCACGCGCAGCGTTCTGATCTCGGTTCGGGGAAGGTTGGAGGCGGTTGTCTAGTAATAAGCAGCTGCATTCGAATAGTTCTGCGAGTAGGCCTGCGAATCTGCAATGAGACACCATCGATGACGGGCTGACCATACTGAAGAGTTTTCGCATCACCTACCATAACCCGTATAATTTCCGCGCTCATCGTATCCTGTGCTCGCCTGTCCATGCTGGCTGTAGTCCGCCTGCCCAGCGGCATTGTAGTCCACGGCCGCCGAGCCGTACTGCTGGCTATAGTCCTGGCTGTACGACTGATACCGTGTGTCCTGCTGGGCGGCATAGCCGGTCGAACTGCTGCGAAACATATCACAGCACCTGCTTAGCCGCCGAATCGAACAAAAATAAAAAAAGGTGTGTCCAAACTTACTTGTAGTTCTGGTACTGGCTCTGATCGTATTCGGTACCGTGGTGAGCCGCATAGCTACTGCTGGCAGGAGCGCCTGTTTGCGATGTGTGAGCCGCATAGCTGCTGCTGCCGCTCTGGCCATAGCCATTGTATCCCTGTTGGGTGCTCTGGGTACTGTAACTGCTCTGCGCATAAGGATCCACTTGCTGGGTCTGGTCGTGCGCCTGATAGCTGTGGTGGCTTTAGGGGAATGATAAATATTTGTATAAATTGGGTTTTTAGGAGTCAAATGAGGTAGAAATATGGTTTATAGAGAACCCCCCCTATATAATCAAGAGTAATTATTAAAGGAATCATACAATTTGTTAAAAAAATTAAAATATTACAAAACAGAACTGTTTTAAAATATATTTTTATAAGAAAGGACCACCCCACTCCTCTAATAATGAAACATAATTATTTTATTGACCTCCTGCCTCCCCCTAGGTAATTAAGAATAATAGGGACAGCCCCTAAGCTCGAGTATCTTCTTTCTTCTCCTTACTTATATTAAGATATTGTTTCATTTACATAACCTATCACAAATCCTACACAAAAGTAGGCTAGAATTTTAGTAAATTACTTAATGAAATTCAAGTAATATGTGTAAGGGAACTGCTTAAGGTTCAAACTTATCTTTAATTCAAATTCTTAACAATGAGGCATGTACTACTTATATCCTATAAAAAACTGTAATTAACCGCGTCAACGTCTCCACTTGCATAAGTTAAAAATTGTATATTTTATATATGCATAAGCCTCCTGACTATGTTAAACCCCCTGAAATGATAATGTCTTACCTCTGAGCTGGCGCATGGTGGCTTGGTGGCGAACCGTAGGAGGATTGCGGGGCCATGCTGCCGCCACCGCCTCCGCTGTGCTGGGAGGAGTGGTACTTGGGTGTCATCGGCCGCTGGCCATAGGGACTGCCCTCATAGCGGCCACGCTTGGGACCAGGACCACCGGGAGCGCCGCGTTTGAGAGCTGGTACCGGTGCGAGTTGTGTATTGGGATTATGTGCCTGATGGTGATGCAAGGGTGGCCGACTCATACCTTGATTGTAGCCGCCCCTGCCTCGCGGTGCTCCGCGTCTTGGCATCGAGCCATGCTCTCCGCCTGGCCCGCCGCCCAGCGAGTTGCTGTGATGGCTATGGGGGCCGCCATACATACTGCCGCCACCGCTGCTGCCGTTCATGTGCGGATTGTAGCCGCCCCCGCCGCGACCTCGTCCACTGTAGGGACCGCCGCGTCCACGTCCACGACCCAAATAGGGCGGAGGACCTCCGTTGCTGCCGCCAGGGGCTGAGCTGCCGCCATGAGAATTACCTGAGGGAGCACTCGATGCTCCATCGGCACCGTCTTCGCCGGTTGATTCGACTGGCGGTTCGCCGCTTACCGTGGAGGTGGGCACCGGCGACACCGTTTTGTTGTTATCGGCGCCTGTGTGTTGTTTGGGAGCTAGAGATTGGGTTGGATCTCGATTTACAAGGGGTGCTTGGGGTTAGGGGGTAATGGGTACTCACGCTGCGAGTATAGAGGCGGTCGACCGCCGCGCATGCCCATCGGAGCACCGCCACGGGGCTGGTAGCCACCACCGCCACGTCCTTGATAACCCATGCCGCCGCGGGAACCGCGCATTCCGCGCGGCGGTCCCGACATCATCCCTTGCATGGGCGGTCCGCCGCCCATACCACCGCCTCCGCCGCCACCACGCATGCCGCCACCCATAAAGTGGCCGCGTCCGCGACCACGGCCTCGATCAAAGCCGCCCCGCATGGGGGCGCCACCGCCGCGACCACGGAAGCCGCCACCGCCGCCGCCACGGGGGCCGCCGATCGAAGAGGAGGACACTGGGGCTCCTTCCATGCTCCTCGCTCTCTCTCTCTCGCTCAGTTGGTTATCTCACACGGGTCACACACGCACAGAGTTGGACACACACTGCAGCAGGCGCAAAATTAAGGAAGAAGAAGAAGGGGAGCTCAGATGCCGGAGACTAACGATTTGCGATTCAGGGAGTATTAATGCTCGCGCCCGAGGATTGCGGGTAGTCAAATGGTCACTGCACTGCCGGGAACCCGATGCACTTTCAACAATATCTTATTATTAATTAACTTATTTATCTAAACATATTTTTTATGTGTCCCGGAGCGCGTTGGTCGTCGTCGAGTGAAAAAAATATGGCGGCGACTATTGATTTTTGTTGCAGGCCTGCCAACTTGTCGATGTGCGTAGGGTGAAGCAGGGTTGTCAACCGGCGCGATTGTTTGGAAAAAGTATCATTTATAATAACAAAATGAAAAAAATAGGTTTTTTTTTAGCAGTAAACTTATGTTTTTAATTATGTTAAAGTTAGAATTAAATATTATTTTATTTAAATTCCATAATTATTTTGCCTTGGTTTTGGTACAACAATTTAAAAACGCTATAAGAATGTAATTTAACTTTTAATGTTAATTTAATTTTAATGTTTAATGTTACCATGCAATGATCCTTATTCCACCACAACTCCAACCATATCGACATGATAGCCAGCCCCACAAGTTTAAACTCCCAATGTATCATAAAGTTCCCGAGCTGAAGGCCTAAGCTTCTATTGTTCACAAAAACCCAATGTAAGCTATTAGTTTAACACTAATTGTTAGCTTTAGATAAATATAAATAAATAAATAAATAAAAATGGAACGGCTATAGGTAAGATTTATGATTTATGGCCACCTGCAGGAATAATCGAAAACTAGTCTGAGAAGTGATCGGTAATTATAAATATAGATAGGTAAAAGGTAACACATTTTATAAAATATATATAAATTTGTAATGTTTTTTAAACAAATAAATCTTTGTATTGTAAATGGATTTTAATAAATTTATTACTTAATTTATCAACCAAACAGGTTGAGTATGTCACCTCTGAGGAGGATTTGGCCAGTTCCCGTTTGTGGTCACACTGAAAATCAAGAGGAAAATGGAAAACACAAGTTAAATCGTGAAGAATTTTGGGCGAATCTTTGTGGATTAAATCTGGTGAAAAGGGACAGGCGACAGCGACAGGATGCCAGGCAAGGTGGGGGTGAAGATCAAGGCGGCGCGCAACCTGCCGGTGATGGACAAGAGCAGCGAGACGACGGACGCGTTTGTGGAAATCAAACTGGCCTCCGTGACCCACAAGACGGATGTGTTCCGCAAGAGCTTGAATCCCACTTGGAACACCGATTGGTAAGAGATTCCCTTTCCACGGATTACATATTAAGTTACCACTACAATTCCTGACAGGTTTCGCTTCGAGGTGGACGATGCAGAGCTGCAGGACGAGCCACTGCAAATCCGACTGATGGACTATGATACGTACTCGGCCAACGATGCCATCGGCAAGGTAAACATCAGCCTAAATCCTCTGTGCCTGGAGAGCTCTAGTCAGGCGGTGCACGGAAAAGGCACCGTGCTGTCCGGCTGGATTCCCGTATTCGACACGATGCACGGCATTCGCGGCGAAATCAATGTCATCGTCAAGGTGGATCTCTTTTCGGACGTCAACAAGTTCCGGCAGAGTTCCTGCGGCATCCCCTTCTTCCACTGTACGTACTCGTTCAATCAAATACTTTATTTACTTAAATTAATTATACCTAAATGTCCCTCACAGCCCAGTGTGTGCCGTTTGGCTACCGTGCCCAGGTGATTCACGGCTTTGTCGAAGAGCTGGTGGTCAACGATGATCCGGAGTATCAGTGGATTGACAAGATACGCACGCCGCGTGCTTCCAACGAGGCCCGACAGGTCGTCTTTCTCAAGTTGTCCGGCCAGGTACAGCGTAGAATGGGCCTGAAGGCCATTAACATGGGCGCTAATGCCGTAATCGGCTATACCCAGTGCTTCGATCTGGAAGGTGATGTGGGTGTGGTGGCACGAGGAGTGGGCACAGCCGTTACGCTCATCAAGGACACCAGCAGCAGTCAGCCGAACAGCGCGGATGTGGCCCTGATCGAGGAGTGAGTATTCTTTGCAGGCGATAGATTATATGAAAAGTGTAAATTCAGAACGTGATATGACTCATATCTAACGAACAATTCAGTGAATGATAATACTCTTGCAGGGCATTTGTGATTTTGAAGAACAATTTAAGTTTAAAGGGCTTATGTAACCTACTGCAGGTGTTATATAACTAACAAACAACGATTAAGACATATAGAAATTCAATTGTTTAGTTCGTGGAGAGATATCTTGTTTCATAGTCAATAATAATTGATGTAGAACTTTTAAAAACAAACATCGTCTTCTGTAAACTCCTAATGATGGAGTTAAATATAGATAGATCGATATGGTATTGATATTTGACTTGAAATGTCATATAAATCGGTATTCTGTTTGATACATCGGTTTAATATGATCGAAAAAGCCACGTATAAATGAAATACGATTTTTTCTGATGTTTTTTGGTATTGTCGATAGTTATTCACCTTTTAGAATTTCGATATATTGAAGTTTTCGATATATTTAATATGATATTGAGCAATATATCTGTAGTTAATCGATATTTCACACGAAAGCAAATAAATAAACATTTTAATGTTGCAATAAACATGCCTTTAATCTATATTCTGATTGATATAAAAATAAAAATACTTAGAAAAGAAATACAAATAAATTAAATACAATTTCTAACTATAAATGCGATATTTCTCCATATATTAAAGGATCTTCTCCATTTACAACCCTAATACAACTTAAAAATCAAAATTACAAACCTGCCAGAGCTACTATACCACTTTCCCTTCCCCATATACGTAGAAAATCTATATTATTCTATTAATCGACTGTAGGGTGCTAGTAGGAAGCCAACTTTAACATATTTTAAAGCAACTTTTCTCTTCTCTTGAACGTTCTCCACCCCCCACACCAAAATACCTACGACGATGCTCATCCCTCGATATCTCTTTAATTTCGCTCCTTGTCGCATCGTATTGCACGTACCAATCGTTGTTGTTTCGTTGTTGTGTCGTGTTTCTGTTTATAAAAAAACATTTACGTACCACCTTCACGTCCCCACAAAACGGCTAGGCTGGCTCAAAAGTATCTAGACTTCCTCAACTGTGCGGGAGCGAGCAGCTCGAGCCTGCCGCTCTCCGGCCGTACGCCCCAATATCGTCTCAATATATACAGGGAGCCCAGCTCGTCGGCGCCTTCATCTGCGGCAACGGCGGCGGCGGAGGCAGCAACGTTGTTTTACCTAGAGAGTGCCAGCAGCGACACGGAGGATGCGGATCTGATGCAGGATCTGATTCGGCAGGAGGACGAGCGCGGCGACAGGAGTCGCGAGAAGAAGCTAAGACATCGAATGCGCCGCTTGACCCTTTCCTCGAGTAAAGTGTTCTCACAGAAATATGCCACGATAATACGTCGCATAGAGCCTAAGATACCGGAAAATGCCACTCAATCGCTGAGCAGCATCTTTGGAGGAGGATCAGCTGCCACCCCTGCGAGTTTAAGGCGGCGCCGCAAGTCCCGCTTTGCTCTACCGAGCATCAAGTCCTCCAATGCTCCGTTTATAGTACGTTCGATTAGCAACGATACTGGCGTCCGTCCTGGCCATGTTTCCGCCCAGAGTTTTCTCACCGTGCCCGGTTTGTCGGAGTACCAGGAGAACACTCGTTCGGCGCCCGATCTACCAGTAGATGAGTTTCAGGCCAAGACTCGACCTGCCTCCAATTACTCTACGGACTCGGAGGAGTCTCTACAACTAGATCTGGAAATAGGTCTGCCCGACAGCAATGTGGAGGAGTCCCAGGACGAGGATAACCTGCAGGACAACTGGATTAAGCCGGGGGAAACTCGCAGCTGCGAGAACAGCCAGCAGGATCTGGGACCCAGACACCACAACTTGCTTGAGGACCTGAAGAGCTTCTCGCGCCGCCTCCAGAAGCTGATGCATCTAGCGCCCAAAGATAATGATTTGGAGAACAAGCCAAAGCATCCCTTTGTGCCCTCGCTGGAGCGTAAGCCTTACTACAGCTCCCAGCCGGAGTTGCCGACCTGCAGCGAGGATTTGGCTCCAGGCGCCAGTCTCAGTGGCTCCTCTTCCATGTTGCAGCTGAACTTTCTGCCCAGCTACGGCAAGAGTTTGCAGCGCAGTGCCTCCCTGAATCATCTGGTGGCCCCCGTCGAATCTTTTGTACCTCCACTACCACCCAACACGTTGCTGCTGAAGGCGCCCGAGCTGCGCGTTTGCCCCTCCACACCCACGCCCACCAAGTCCGAGCTAGTCGCCTTCGATTACATTAACTGTTCGCCCCCTAGTCTTGCCCAATTAGATCGTTCTGTAAATATCTCTAATAGTACTAACCATAGTAACCAAAATAATGAATCATCACTGCTTGCTCCATTCGCCATTCGCCAACAACAACAACAACCACCACGCGATCTTAGATCCAGCACTGAACTCCAACAGCAGCCGGTGCCAGTGCCAGGAGGAGGAGCAACAGGACCATCAAATATACCGACCACTGTGGAGGGCAGTAGTCCCAGCCTAAAGCGCTTTGCCTCGCCGGTGGGCAGCAATCGCTTAAAGCTAACGCCCAGTCCCTCGAAGAGCGGCATCTCGGCAACCACGAATGCCGACAGTGCCTCCACATCGACCGCATCCACGGCCACCACGATGGTGCCCACGACAGTTGGCGAGATCTGCCGGCGCTCCTCTGACTCCGATCTGAGTGTCACGCCCAAAGGTATGTAGGGGAGTGTGGCAAGAATAACAGCCCTGATTCCATAATAAATAATATAAGGTTTGTCAGTTCTAACGAAAAAACAGAAGCTTCTTAATCTTAAAAGCTTTTTTTAACATAATTTTTTGTCTCCAATTGAGAAGGGAATCAGGGCTGATCTTTTGCATCTGTAGTTAAGAATTTAGGCTAAGGCTATAGGTTCTAAGCATCCAAGCATCAGCTAGTGCTGCTCCATATATATTAGTGTGTGTTGCCGTTACCGTGTGTGTCTATATCTCATCGTCTCTCGTCTTTGAGTAACCGTAAACGTCTCTTTCAACGTTCTATCTTTGCGTCTGCTGCTGCATCTCGCCATCCAGGCACAGCCTTTTCATTCAACCGGAAGCGTAAGTAGAGGGCTGCCGCCTAAACTCGATGTCCTATCTCGATGTACCTCTCTGTCTATCTCTGTGCGTGTGCGTGCCTTCCTGTCTATTTTCCACCTAATTTTTCGGCGGGTGTTCTGTTGCCAAGACTTTCCACATTCTTATCTTACGTATGCCTTATCCGATCTGAACTTTACCTGAATGTTATACCACACTATCATGAAATGGGTCACTTCAAAGAAGGACAATATAATGAAAGAGATGCGGAACGCGAATATATTCAAATTGCCATATTTTTCTGGCTGCATATTATAATATATTGTAATATTTCTTTAATGTAATCACGTTTTATGTGATTTCTTATCAAGAGCTAAGCATCTCATTCATTATATTGTCTTTGCTTAAGCTGAGCCTTAATAGATATCAGGATGCCAGGATATAAAATCTTTGCGTCTTACCACACTGTTTTACAGGCTTTTAAGTTTCAATAAAATTAAAATAGAGCTTAGATTTTTAAATTATATTTTAAGGAAATACAACAGTTTATTGTTTTCGCGGTTGGTAAACCCAAATTAAGTGACACTAACCTAACACCCTTTCATATTGGCAGAGAATGGAAAACCGGATATAAAATTTAAGATCACAAAAAGAACAAATTCAAGAAACTCGAAAGGAAAACTCCTTGCAAGACTCAAGACCCTCATACATTCCACATTCCAGACCTCTAGACATTATGCTGTAAATATAAATGTATTCATTACGTGTAAGATCCTCGTGAGCTAAATAGATTTGTAATATAATTTAAGCTAATTATGCTGCATGTCCTTCATTCGCAGGAAACTCAATTTGTGTGGCCAGCGAACGCCTTGTGGCCGCCACGGCAATGATGCGTCTAACGCAGCCAACGGTTGGAGCTAAGCCCGGCACAGCCACGGACAGTCTGGACATGCTGGAGTATCCCTTTCTGACCATGACCAAGTACCCAACGGGCTTCATTCTCCATCTGGGCGCCACTGTGGCAGCGCGTTCCGTAAAGCTCCTCGAGCGTGTGCCCAATCCGGATGAGCCGGAGGTGCGCGACAGTTGGTGGACAGAGCTGCGCATGGAGATCCGCTCTCACGCTCGTTCCCTGGGCTGCAATGTAGTCCTAGGCTATGCGGAGACCACGACCATATCGTAAGGAATCGAAAGAAGTTCAGTAAGCTGTTTAAGAAGGTTTAAAATATTTGAAATTATTTTCACAGCGACGACGTGTGCGTCTTATCTGCCACTGGAACTGCCGCAGTGATCAATATGGTCTTCAATAGATCTGTGTCACAGACCGATATCTTTGCCATGTCCAAGGCCACAGCTAGCGTGGCTGCCATGTCGAATTCCCTGGAGGAGCGCGAGGCCAATGGCAGCAGCACCGGAGAGACGGGCAAGGACAGTGGTTCTGGCACTGGGACCAGTTCGACGGGTAAGCGTTATGGTCTTCCGCCACTTAATGGACCACGCAATGCCTGTGCCATCTGCCACATACCCTACAACCTGAGTTCGGTGCCTTTCAACGTCAAGATGAAGAAGTGCGCCGTGTGCCGCAAGGGGCGAGTACCGGACGTACTTCTGGCCACGCTGGAGGTGCCGGAATTCATGCAGGTCACCGGACGCGGCTGCTTCATGCAGGCTCAGGTGGTGCGCGCCAAGCGGGATCTGCGATCGGAGCTGAACGCCAAAGAGATATCGGATGGTCTGCCCTTCTTGGAGTACGAACTGCATCGCGTGCTCATCAACAAGTTGAAGGCGAAGGGCATGAATGCCATCTTTGGACTACGCACCCAGGTGGCCATTGGGGAGCGCATGATAGCGCTGATAGCCACGGGAACGGCCCTATTCCTGAGTGCCCTGCCAGTGCCGCAGGTCCCGAAGATAGTGGCTGGCAACTCGTGGACCGACAAGCAAAAGCTGAATGAGTTGCAGAAGAAGCTGCAGGAGACGTTCGAGCGCAATCAGGAGATCTATCAACTTAAAAGCCTGGATCCCGATGTGGCAGCCAATGCTGGAGGAGTAGCCACTGCCGGCTCCTCTGCGGACAAGCAATCCGACACCGATGACTCGGATGAGGAGGAAATGAACGAGCTTGATCTGAACTGTGGCAACAAAGAGCTGTGTGTCCTGGAGGTCGATGATATTGAGGACTTGGAGATTATATCGCTGCTGATGGAACCGTATCCGCCGGAGGGCTTCCATGTGGTCAACACACAGCAGGTGCCGGGCATGCTGGAAATGGACACTGTGAAAAATCTTCAGATGTTCACTCAAGTGTGGCGAGCACGCCTCGAGGTGGGCCAAAGTGTCAACGGGTTTCCCAAGCACTTTCAGAGGTGAGTCAGGCTTTGGTACTTGGATGAATGTTGTATTAAAATGTACATTTATATTTTCACAGACTTCTGCAGACCATTTACTTTAAGCTGCGCACCATGATACCTTGTGCCATCTGCGATCTTCGCTTCCGATTGGATCTGCCCGAGACGGTAAGTGTCGCTCTTGCGACACCAAGCCGGTGCTTGTTATTGTTTTATTAAAACATATCGTTACATTTCCTTACAGGATCAAATCCAATTGCTAGTCACTGGCATGGCCATGGGTCTGAGCGATGCCGGGAAGTACCGTGGACGCGGCCGCCTGATGCAGCAGCAGCAGCAGCAACAACAGCAGCCGCCGCAGCCACAACAGCAAAACGGATTTCACGAGGCCACGGTCCATGCCACCCAGTCTCAGCCTGAACTGAATGGAAAACGGATGTTGCAGGAAGAGGATTACATTTTTCCACTCGACGAGGATCAGATGGTGGATACACCGACGCCAACTAGCACCGCCATACCGCCGTTTGGCATGAGTTCGTTTAAAATGCGCAAAACCTCGCCATCGCGTCTAAGCAATCTGGTGTCGGGTTTGCCATCCACCGGACTAAAGCCGATTAGTGTGGGAGCAGTGCCGAGAAATCGTTATGTAAGTGAGGTTTACATTTTTTATTAAACGATACTTACATTATATTTGTCATCAGTTTCCGCTGCGTGATCGTTATGGAGTGGATTTGACGCCACTTAGCTTTATACCTGGCGGTCGCATAGACAAATATCTGGGCAACCTGAACTTCTTCTTTATCCGGGAGAGCACGTCGATCCGAGAGAATGGTGGCATTAGCGGCTTTGTCCATGGCTTTATCACGGAACTACTGGCCGTGGTAAGGGCCCACATTGCTTCCCTGGGCGGCAATGCTATGGTCTCGTTCTACATCACAGAACTAATGCTGTTCGATAATCAGCACAAGAATCAGGTAAGCCGTGGGGTATTATAACTTTGTGCTAAACGTTAATTTCCGTTTTTAATAAATTTAAACATAATTTCACAAACTTAATGGGCCCCCACAATGCCTTGTCATCTTTCATACTTATTTTAATTTAATATATTCTTTTTTTGCAGGGTCAGTGCCTGATTAGCCTCGGCGGCGATGCCGTCTATGTGAGCTACCATGCCGATGACTGATACAAGAACTTGCGGGGCATATAGCGCCTGTTCTACGCGAATCGTCCCAAAAGTCTCTACTCTCTATATTCTTCCGCTTAGCCCGAAACGCTGTCAGCTCTGCCCAGCATCTGCAGTTGAGCTAAACCATGATTACTAAACAATTATACTGTCTCTCTAGTTGGATTCTTAATGCAATATTTGACCTGTGACGAAACGATCCTTTTGCGAATTTCTGCGGTCTTGTTATTTGTTTGCTTGATGTTTTATTAGCGTTAAACCAATTTGCAATTTCTGTACATAGTTGATGTTTATTGAATTTAGGTAGAGTGCGAACTATATACACACACACCAGTATACTAACGATATATACATGACACACAAAAACATACTCGTACTCCTAGATATCCAATTTTATCGCGTGTAAAATACAATATTTAAATACAATATTTAAAAATAAAACAATTGCTCAATTAACTATTCGATGCATTAGTTATTGGAGTTAGTTTGGCGTCGTAGACAGCAGCACGAACATGACCCAGAGATGGAGCAGGGCCACGTAAACGATGACAGACACACGCATCATGGGATAGCGTCGCAGGAAGGCGCCCACCCGTATGCCCATGGAGTCGGCCTGACGCAGGGCACGCTTGAATCGGCGAGCCACGCGATTGTCAAAGGGGCTCGGATGCATGAGCAGCGGAAACTGGGCTTTGGCTAAGAATTGGAATATTTATTATTAGTAAGTAATATTCATTTTAATTGGAAATATTATTGTTCTTATTCACTCACCATCGTCCGTGCTGTTGGAGAGCATGGGATTGCGGGAGCCACCCCTCTGGCTCTCCATCTCAACCAGATGCATATTCTGCTGCATCTGCGTCTGGATCTTCTCGTGCTGCAGCCGCAGGGCATTTCTCTCCGAGGTGACGCGCTCTAATAAACCTTGCCGCTCGACCAGCGATTGGGTGAGTGCCTTTAATCGGGTCTCGTAGTCCTTTTTGGCTCCTTTATTCGCATCCTCGCTGAGTCGCTGGCGCATCTGCAGCAGCTGTTGCTCCCGCTCCTGCAGGCGGGTTGCGGATGCGGCCATTTGGTTGCTCAGCTGCTGCCGGAGCGAGGTAAGTTCCTGGGTAAGAATGCGCTGTTCGGACTCGGAGGTAACACTGTGCTCCCGGGATTGCCGGAGCTCCCTGGCCAATGTTTCCTCTCTCTGGCGCGCCGAGCTAAGCTCTGTTTGGCGTTGCCTATCCTGCGAGAGGTAATCGTCCAGCTGGAGACGTGCCTTCTGCAGCTCCTCATTGGCGTGCTCCAGTTCTTGTTTCAAGGATTCGTGTTCGATTTGCAGGAAGCGCGTCTCGCTGTCCTTGGCCACCAGGCCTGGATCCCCGCCCTCATCTAATGGGTTGGCTTTGAGCTCCGCAATAAGGGCATCTTTGGCCTGCAGGGCTCTCTGGGCCTTGGTGCGGTACTCCTGCAGTTCCTGGCGCTGCTGTTCCGTCTCCTTCGTCTGCATCTGCAGCTTGTGGGCGGCACTCATGTATTCCTGCTGCAATTTGGCCAGATTGGTTTCCAGCTCCGAAATGGAGTGCACGTAGGCCATGTGAGCGGTCTGAGCCTCGTTGAGGTCATGCACCGCCTTGTCCCTCTCCTCGGAGAGGGTTTGAGCCAGGGTTTCCAGCTCCTGGCTCCGCTGCTGCAATGCGAAATTCTCGCTGTCATGGTTCAGTTCGTTCAAACGCAGACGCAGTTCATCCCTCTCCGCCGTTATCTCATTCAGAGCAATCTTGAAGGCAGCCAGTTCGTGGGTGTCCATGGAGTTGTTTCCGGGACCCTCCGGAGCGGCGGAGGAACTGCTCGAAGTGGTCATCTTCTGGCGCATATCCTTGGTGACCACGGAACCGCTGCCCTCGCTCTTCACACTCGACGTGCTGTTGGCGACCGAACGCCTCGCTGGCGAGAGGTTGGACTTTAGCGACATGGACATGGATTGGGTGCTGCTGGTCATGCTCCTTCGCATGGGATCCGTTGCTCCCGTTGGGTTGTCTATCTGGAGCGCCGTTGCCGCATTTTGGTCAATCTTGTTCAGAATGTTCTCGGCCTTGTCCGCCAGTCCTGTAATCCAGGATGACATATTTTCCTAGAAAAAAAAAACAAAACACAAAAGCCACCTAGCAAAACACGTAAACAATATCTGACAGTGTGACCAGGTGCGGAAATCGGGAATTGCAATTGGCAAATGCCCTAACAAAAGGTCACTTCAGAAATAACGGGTTTTTAAATATGTACAAGAATGTTTAAAAAGTTTTTAATGTTTCAATATAAAGTTCACAGGGAAGATACATAGTTAAAAAGAAGAAAAAAATATATATTTTGTTTGAATCTGAGCCCTTAGGGAGGTTCAGGGAGCTTTCGACCAAGATATAAATGGTTCTGATCGGACTATCGTAGTAGATCTTCGATTTTACGTCTCTATATAGTATCAAAGAGTGTAGATCTATATATTCATTCTCCTTGCGCGCCACAGACTCGGTGCTTTTCGTCACTACGTGGACAGCTTTCCAGTGATTTATCTTTAACCCCCTTAAAAACTCAGAGTTTAAAGTTCTCATTTATTAAATACTCTACGGGCAGTAGGAGTTTGCTAACTTTGAGCCTAGCAACTATATTACATACATATGTATCTGTGTATTTATATAAAACTATTATTATCAAGTCACTTTCCAATGCAAAAATCTTTGAACACGACATCGAGTATATCTTCGCAGCTGACATGTCCGGTGATGCGTTCGATGCAGCGCACAGAGTTGCGCAGCTTGGCGGCCGCAATAGCCAAGTCCGGGTAAACATCGGGTCTGTAATCTCGCAGAAAGATGTCGATGTGCTGGATGCAGCGCTCCAGTTGCTGTCGGTAGCGTGTGTTCGTGATGCGCGGGTTCTCCGCCCTTGGCTCGCCGCACAGTTCCTGCAGCTGCTTTTCCAGATTGCCCAGAAATACGGGCATTTTATCGGGTTTATGGCATGATATGGGTAAAACATTGGAGAGCTTGTCCAGCTGCTGGATCTCCTCCGCCGAAAGTGTGTCCGTTTTGTTCGCCACCAGCTGAAGTCGCTTGCCACTGCACAAGTCCAAGGGAATATCCAATTCGTTTAGATAGTTATCCACAAACTGTGGCAGGAAGTCATTGTGAGTCAGTTTTGTAACATTCTTGGCATCCGCCAGCAGCAGTATCAAATCCGATTGGGCCAGACAGGCCTTGGCCCTCTGCATTCCCTCCTTTTCAATGCTATCCGTAGTATCTCGTCGCAGTCCCGCCGTATCCGAAAATACGACAGGATATCCGCCGAAATTGTGCATTGTTTCGATAATATCTCTTGTGGTTCCCGCCTGATCCGTCACAATGGAGATGGATCTTTGGCAGAGCAGGTTGAGCAGACTGCTCTTGCCCACATTGGGAGCTCCGATGATCACCGTGCGGACTCCGTCGCGCAGAAGCTCGCCCTGCCGCTGGTCACTTAGGTGCTCAACTATTTCGCGCTTCACCGCTTTTAGTTCTTTGGTGAGTTGCAGGATGACACCGCCCTCGATTTGCTCGTCCTCGGCAAAGTCAATAAAGGCCTCCAGGTGGGCGGCACAGCGGATGAGTCTACGCCGCCAGTTGTCGTACAGGCGCGCTAGAGCGCCGGTGCTCTGCAGCAAGGCCTACAAGGGAGTGGAATTTAATAAGGTCAAACGAAAAGAGTATCCCTTCGTACTTACTTGCTTCCTTTGGGCCTCCGTTTCTGCATGAATGAGATCGGCCAGACCCTCCACCTCTGTCAAATCTAATTTGCCACCGAAAAACGCTCTCTTTGTAAACTCTCCTGGCTGCGCTGGCCTTAGGCCATCCACCTTGCCGAGAGCATCCAGCATGGCGGCAATTACGGCCAGAGAACCGTGCACCTGGAACTCGCAGGAATCCTCACCAGTGAAGGAAGCCGGTCCTGGAAACCACAATAGCAGGCCACGGTCAATCATCTCCTTGCTGGCAGGATGGAAAAAGGATTTAAGGTACGCATGGCGGGCCTATTGAATAAATTAAATAAAAAATCATGTTTAAATATTAAAAAATAATGCAGATTAAAGTGCTCAATGTGACCCATATATTAATATTTTGGTCGCACGAGCCTAGGATTAATTTTAGCATCAATTAGCGACCTTTTCTTGGTTCCGCTTGGTTATTGTACTTTTTGGGGGTTAATATTATTTGGATTTGTTCAGAGGGAAAGATTTAGAGTCTGCCAGTATATATTTATGTTCAGACAAACCTATATGTGTTAGCTTCTTATTGTCTTTTATTTGAATAAAACTTGGCAATATGCCATTTATTACGATATTACAATATGTATGTTTTGCACTTGGATTACTTGCTTTATAAACAATATTTACGGGAACAAATTTTGGAATATGGTTTTGAATAATTATAAATAAAACAAATATATATTTTCGAAATATATATCGAAATATCCATCGGATCTAATGGATAATTTATTTAATTAACTTGCCTTTGGCTCGTACTCTTTATTGGCAACAATGGCACGGAGCGCCTTCTTTGTCTGCGGCCCAGAGACTCGAATCACGGAAACGCCGCACTTGACATGACCGGAACTCAAGCTGTAGATGGTGCAACCGCTGCTGGCGAAGCGTCGGAAGCTGCCCCAAAAGCCGTTTGTCCCGTTTCTAAGCAGCGACATGCCGCAAAATTAATTAAAAATCGAGCCGCCGAAGAAGTAAACAAAACAATCAAGGAAGTGTGACAGCAGCTCAAATAAGAAAATATACCAACGAAGTGACATGACTGGCCACACTAAAAATGAATTCATTAAGCTGCTTTAATTTTTTGTTTAATTTCGGTTTAGAACTTTGTTTAAATACTACGTTGTTAACTAAGCAAGTTGCAAATTTTTTCAGAAAATCTGTAAATATATAAGAAAGAAATTGGAATGCATTAAATGATAAGTGGTGGTTAGTTGTTAAAGATCCCAACTGCTGTAATAGGCTTTAAGATGAGTTAAAGAATTAAATTAAAAATAAACTTCGTTTACATTCATTGAAATATCATATAATTATGAAAATAACTTTTTTAAGTACAAACTAAGAATCATTAGAAAGTGCTACTTCCGCGCACTATGATTTAAAACAAGGACTTTATCCATACTTTGAATTTTGATAATTTAATGTTCATGTGATTACAAATCTGGATTTGCAGATACGACTTTGTAAGATTTTGAACCATTGTGCGGCTACCGGTCCCTGACCAGACCCAGGTCATGAGGAGCCCGACTAGTAAAAGAATTGGCGCTTTCGGTTAAAATGATTAGACTGTTGTTTCATCACTGACGTTGGAGAGGCGTTGACGGACCGCGCAGCCTTGATCCGAATTTGTCTTTCAGTCTGCTTGTCCTGGTCGATAAAAGCGATGGCCTCATCGCTGAATGGTTTGGCAGTGCTCGGGCGATCGCTCTGTGGTTAAAAATTCAATAAAATAAACAAAGAGAATGTTAAATATTTTGTAAATTGTACGAAAATGAATACTGAAGAGTTTTCGTGGTTAAAAAAAAAGTATATGCAACTTGGTTCACTCGCCTTATGTGTATGAAATCACATTTAGAATTTAATTATATTTAAAAAGTAGTCTTCTTTTGCGTTATTTTAAATGATATTAGGGTTCCGTATATCTCTATATCATACCTGAGATCTACGCCGTCGTGGTGGTTCCTCCACGATCTCCGGCAAGTTGGTATTCTCCTGCTTTTCCTCCTCAATATTCTCCGGGAAGTTTGCCCAAGTGCGTTCATATCTGTCACCATCAAATGCTTTGACACTGTTCTGATTAGCATCCCGGTGCTCATGATCTTCCTGCTCGTAAACCCTTTCGCCGATAACCTCGACCTGCTCCCACATAGAACGCCGCTTGTTCTCGTTGTAGATTTCAGTCTTCTCCCGGTCCCTGACTGCCGGATCCTTCTCTGGCATAGGCGGACGCAGGCGTTGATGCCGCCTAGAGATGTGACGCGTTTGTGCCCACTGGATGTGGGCTCCGAGGAGCTGAGAGCCCTTGGCTACCATCAGCCGGGTTCCGCTTTGGATGCTCACCATTATGTCTTTATATTTAAACAGTTTAGAATTCCGGTTTTTTTTTATGCCGAAATGTAGCCTTGTACGGTTTCTGTTGAATTGATTCTGAACCATAAAGTCTCGTGTGACATGTAAGCTGAGAACGAGTCAAGGCTGACTCGATCGCCTTTCGACTTACATCTCACCTGTCTTAATTAGCGCACTTAACCCATCGAGCGTTAATTTTCTGCCCGTCTAGTACCTGGCACTCCGTTCAGTTTAGTTCTTGGAGCGACGGCATGTGGTCTACAGTCTTGGTACTTCTGTGCTTCGCAGCCACATCAGCGGTCCAGGAAAACCAAACGCATCTGTCGGAGAGCCCTGGGCCTCTGGAGGATCGTATGCTTTCGCGACGAGTGCGCGGCTTAGTCTTTCCGGACAAGGCATCAGTTCTGCTGACTGCCGCCTTAACAAAAATCATTGTCGGCGGCCGGCCCAGTGGTCTTCAGTATAGTCTCGAGTTTGATATGTACGTTCCTTTGCCCGACACCGTGGAGGGTTGGCAGCCCAAAATTCTGAAGAGATTTAGGCCCAAGCCCACACCGAAACGACGATGGGATTGGTCTTATTACCGGAGAGCGGGGAGCTCTTATCCCTATGAATCACCATACAATAATACATCATTTTATGCTAGGTAAATTATAAAGAATTAGAAAATGGAGCTCTTAATTTACAGCCTATACTCGTCTTTAAATAGGAATCAATTCTACCACACCCAATCGAACAACTGGGGCACTTATATGATACCTCCGAAAGCCAGGTTTGTTTTATAATACTTATAATAGTTGGTATTAAATAATGATTTTAGCCCGCTTATAAACAGGGATTCATTTTACCAAGCCAACTCCTGGGAGATTCCCAGACCTCATGCTTACTCCAGGTGAAGCACTAAGTGATGGGGAAATTTAACCCAAATTTAATGATTCAGTCTTGCCGTTGATAGAGATTCCTTTTACCAAACTCCCTGGTATTTATCATCGCCTGCCCAGCTTAAGAATGCCAATCAACCAAAAGAAGAGGTCTACGAATCGTGGGCCAAAGTTCCCAGTTGGAAGTTAAATCGTGGATATAGAGAGCGCAGAGAAATATTCGATCAGTTCGAAGCCATGGGAAGAGTGTAAGTTATATTAAGTCTACCTTACAGTTCCCAAAACTAAACCTAAACTATTAGCTTCCAGTTGGACCTTAGATCCTGTATCAAGAGAGCGATGTGCGAGCTACGAGCCAGACTAAATGCAGGCCATAATCAGGGCTTCCTGATGGAGGATCTAGTGCGGATTGTACTGACGTAAGTTGGGCTCGTTGCGGAATATAATACGCCTTCTGACAAAACCATTTGTAGGGTGCCCGAGGAGATAGCCGACGGAAAGTATAGGCATCGCATGGATGTCCAGGACTGCGAGCAGTTCTATTCCCCCAGTTGTCCCTACAAAGTGCTGGATTACCTCATACCGAGTGCCGAAAAAATGTGAACATAGTAATCTGTGGAACAAACTGCCGCCTTGTGTCATTTGGGTAGCTGGGGGATAACTTGGAATTTTTTAGAACTTGTTCGGCCTTTTTCGAAGCCGGTTCGGTCTCTCGCAACCGGCATTGCTGAGACAAAATTCAGATACAAAATTATTTCTTTCAAAATTTTGGTTAAACTCTTTTGGTAAAACAATTACACTTGTAGAAACAAAACAAAAAAATGGTATTAAATCTGAAATTAATTCGCGGACTCGTCAGCCCCCCACGTCTGCACGGTGTCCTGTCCGAATGCGTCCGGTATAAGTCTGGCTGCGAGACGACCAAGGGTGAAAACAGATGTCCCAAGCACATAACAAAGTTCCCCTGCGGTAAACCAAAATCCATGGCGAAGGCCGTAAAGAAGACCAAGGTCGGCAGGCCGGCATCCATGTGGCTGAACCCCTTCTGTGACCCGGATGCAGCTTACTGCCCGTTCAACCCGCGATTCGACGACATCTACTACGTGGAGTCGGACAAGGCCAAGCGCAGGTACTGGCAGACCTGGGTGGCATGCCCGCCCCTCCAGATCAAGCCGAAGAAGATTTGTTGCTTCGACGGGGCCAAGCGAGCGCCAGTCAAGCGGCGAAAACCGGCACAAAAGCCCTCAACTGCCTGCCCTCAGCCCTGTATCGAAGGCAGTGGCGGACCCTGTCCCAAGCTCGCCCGGCGTTGTCATCGCGACGGACGTCGTCCGCCCACTTGCAAAAGCGAACGTGTACCTTCGAACTGTGTAAAGCCCCTGACACCGTACCCCTCCTACTCGGAATGCGATCACGCCAAGTCCTTGCCGCCGTCAACGGTGGAGTGCTTCTGCGTAAGGGTGCCGCCGCTCTGCGAAGTGTGGCAGAAATATAAGGACGTTCCCAATACAAAGGGCAAGGCTGGAGGCAAATAAAGCTTTTACACTTTTAATTGTAATCGACAAATAAATTAAGACTAAGCGCGAACATTAGAAGGGATTCTTGGCCATGTTTGTGACAAGAACCCAAAGCAACGGATTGCAATCGCTGTAGGTCCGTTCGCAGTCTGCTCCACCTCGCCCTGCGTCACGGGCGTGCAGATACTTCTCAGCAACATTGTCTAAACTCGGACTTAATAATATATTGTCGTTAATAAATTTGTTCACCTGGTCATAAATATCTTACTTACACCAGCACAGCGTTTACAATCTCGCTAAATATGTTGCTGCTCTGGAAGGGCTTCTGGGAGATCTCGCAGATACTCCGCAGCAGGCAGGTGGCTCCATACTCTCCGTCTAGCCTGGTACGATTATAAATGGCTTGAGAGCGTTTCGGAATTTTCCACACTCACAATATACTCACTGTTCCATACCCACTTCGATGGCATTATAGACCCACGATCGGGCTTCGTCATGCGCAAGCTTCAACTTCATATCCTTGCGCCACTCACGGGCGGTGGACACAAAGGCGGTGGTGTTCCAAAAGCTCCACCAGTAGATGGGAATGGTTGTGGGAATCCACTGACCCTGGAAGTTAAAGAACCACCAGAAGGATTGTTCCTTGTCGGTCTGCTTCACCGGATACGCTAAGCTCGGCACAAACTGTGGATCACACAATGGGATTAAGGGAAAGGGTTTTCGGGGAGAGTCTGTAGTTAAGATCCCACCTTGACAATGCCCTGGCCATTGTAAATGGCCAATCGCTTTGAGCGACTCAAAGGAGTATCACTGTGGCCAAGACGAGTGCTGTTACCACTTCCATCCGGACTGAATATATTTTTGGTGTGACTTGCCACCAAAACGATGGCGGAAAGCGCCGTTAGGAGCAGCAAGAACCAGCTAAGAACCCTGTGGACCATCTTGTTTGTTTTCGTGTGCAATGCTAACTAATCCGGCTTTGTTTAAACTTGGATCGAAGCCACGAAAGACAACCATCGCAATGTTTGTTTAAACAAGAAATTAACATTTGTTCATTGGGAAATGGTACATAGGAAATAATTTCATTAGCTTTACGCTTATGATTAGAAATTATGGTTTCTTTGTTCATTTAATTCTCTCTAAGCTTAATTTTAGGGCTTTAGGTTATCGAAAGAGCATAAAGGAGTTTTACTTCAATAAATAAATATCAATATATCCATATTATATATAAATGATGATTACTTAGTTATCAGAACTCACAGTAAGAACAACATATCATGTTTTTATAAAAGTTGCAATTCATCTGAAACGAATTGTGTGCTCTTGTATTTTTCCCAGTGTGCGACTTAAGCTTAGTTTCTACTAATGAGTATGGATTGAAATCTTCTCTTAGAGTAGAATAGAGATACTTCTTGATGGACCAGATCACGCTTTCCTACTAATGTGGATGATGGAGGAGCATGTGCTCCAGTTTCCGAGCTGTTTCGTGGACCGTTCTAATTGCTGCTCACGCATCTGGCTCTGGTCGTTGATCCGCTTATTTAGAGCCTGCCTTAATTAATCCCCAAATAGACAATGGCGAGAGCCAGATTTCGGGTGTCTCGATGCGTGATTCTCAGATGGATCACATCGCCATGCATTGCCCAAAGAACCAGAACGTAGGACAGCTCGGTTACGTTGCCCTGCTTTTGTTGGTCTGCCTGATTGTCCCGATTCGGGGGCTTTTGCTCTATCCGGCCTCCACGGTGATTCAACTGACCTCGTCGGTCTCGATATTAGCCGATCTACCCACCCGCACCAAGGTCTTTATGGACATGGGCTTCCAGATGAACTACAATCTGCCGGCAACGGTATCCGCCTTCTACAACGCCACCATCTGGGCGGATGAGCTATCGCGAAGACAGAAGCGCCAATCGGAGGACAATGGTGTGGAGCAGCAGCAACAGTTGGAACTGGAGGATGGCATGCATCCTGGAGATTTTACGGCCGGCCAGTTGTACTTGGGACTGGAGCACATGCTGGAGACATATGGCTTCCACAGGACCTGCCTGCTGCGAAGCGTCTGCGAGCTGGCCCTGCATCCTTTCGCCAAGGATCACTTCTATGGAATGGTGACCCAAGTCATCACATTCCTGCTCACGTAAGCTGAAACTATATTTAAATAAGACACACAGGCTTTATAGTTTAGAATTTCTGCATTTCTTATACTAACTAACTAACTAAAACAAAATACCTTTATATAAAGATATTAGTTAGGTCAATTAGGATTTTTCCATATGAAAACTAAAATAATAATAATAAAATAATTAATTATATATTATTATTTTGCTGATATTTGTTTTTTTTTTTCATTTATAGACCCTCCCAGCATGAAGGATTCGCCGAGGACGAACAGCTCTATCGTGACCAATACGAGCGAGCGGAGCAGATTGGCTTCTTCGGAGGCCAATGCCATTTATCTTATCCCAACTGTGAAATGGACATTATAAACTTGGCCACCCGACTGGTTAGATGAAATAAATACGGTTTTAGACAAATTTTCGTGTATATATTCATTGGGGGCAAGAAGAAGTCGGCAGGGATAATTTTTCATTAAATTCAAAGCATTCAAATGATTGCAGAAGACAAACTTATAAATTCACAGAGCAAATCTGCAGTCTGCCTAAGAGATATGGATAGTTGCAAATAGTAGATGGAGTGCTAGCTCAATAGGCTGCTGATGCCGCTGAGAAAGTCCACCGGACAATTGGCATATAAGCGGCTGCAATCTCCTCCCAGGAATCCTTGTTGCTCAGCCTGCTCGTAAACTTCGCGGTATATGGTTTCTCCAGGAGAGAAGGCTTCATGCAAAGATGGTCTGCAATTAAAAATTAAAAAATAATTGTTTTATAGTGCTTCTTTCTATAAGAATTGCGAGACATTCGACTAATTTCCCCCCTTTTATAGACAAACTTGAATCATTATTATATATTGTGGAAGAATCCAAACTCTAGTTTAGGAAAAACGGATTCCCTCTAGACTTACGTCAGGGTGAAGGTTAGCAGGGCGGTAAGCATGTTATTCTCTGTGTCCTTAAAGGGATGTCTCGCCAATTCGCAGACACTGCGCAGCAAACAGGACTCATCGAATCCATACCGTGCCAGCATGCTCTCAAGACTCTCGTACAGTTCGCCGGCCGAAAAGTCACTTGGGTGCATCGAGGTTACACCTCCACTTGCTCCTCCAGGCAAGTACTTGGCCGTCTCATTCCTTAGCTGGCGCTTGCCCCGCCGGGAGAACTCGTCCGGCCAAATGGTGGCTGCGTAGAAGGAAGAGGGCTGAGCTGGCAAGGCGTAGTTCATCTGGAGACCCCAGTCCCAGAAGAGCTTGCGATCCGGAATGACGACGGGAACCGACAGCGAGGAGGTAATCTGGTACACGGAGGATGCCGGAAAGAGCAGTGGAATCTCAGCCCAGCCGCTGGGAAGGCTCCACAGCGACAACACAGCGCCGATCAAGTGGACGCGCCTGAGACTCATATTGGTGTGATGCAGACCAAACAGAGTTTCGGCTGGAACTCCACCTGGCGACGCACTGCGTTAATTAGAGGCTACCAGCAGCTGCTAATGAAACGCACAGACATTGCAATTTACATGTAGGCCTACGTGTTTTATTTTATTCTAGTGAAATATAACTTGACTCATCAGCTGTAGCAGGTCATGCTGGCAATGGTAGTACAATCTCCGACAGTCCCTACCCAGAAAGCCATCCTGCTCCGCCTGTTCGTAGGCTCTTCTGTAGACTGTTTCGTTTTCGAGGAAGCCCTCGTGCTGGGATGGGCTGCAATAGAGTTTTTTTTTTTAATTTTCCAATGAAAGAAAAACTGTGAAAAAGTGAAGCACACCTCAGTACAAAGGTAACAATATCGGTGAGCATGTGCTGATGGTTATCGTCGAATGGATGTTGGGCCAACTCGCAGACACTCCGCAAAAGACAAGTTTCATGGAAGCCATAGCCCGCTAAGGTATCCTCGAGAAAAGCATAGAGCTCGGCAGCCGAAAAATCCTTTGGATGCCTGCCTGTCCCCGAATCATGTCCATATTTGGTGAAGAAGTTATCATCCGTTAGTTCCATTCGAGGAACTTCCCTTTTGGTTTTATAGTTGGCAAATCCCGGCCAGATGGGTATGCTATAGAACTCGGTCAAGTTGTAGGGATAATTGTAGGAAATGGCGAAGCACCAATCGATCAAGATCCGACGCTCGGGAAAGAGTTCAGCAATGGGTGTGGACACCGAAAGAGTTAGCTATAGGGAAAGTAATTATATTTATATATTTATTAAAGTAATAACCAAAACTCACTCCCAAATTAGACGATGCTGGCCATAGCAACGAATCCGATTGGTGGGCTAGAAGGATGATTAAAAGACCGAATCCCAGCCAGCTGGTCTTCATTTTGAATCCGTCTTCAGCGAAAGTACCTAAAGAACTGAACAGAACTCCTACAATTGCTGCGTAAATTGGGTCGGTGGGTTAATGGACATATGAGTACCTTAAATAAATCAAGATGTCAATCACTTTTTGGGTAAATATTTGGGCAATCGGTTGGCGGCGACAGAATAACTGGCCCTCGCCGTGCACAGCCACGATTATTTGGTTCTTTTCAGTTGCTCAAGATGCTACGAGCCACAATCTTCATCGGCCTGATGCTGCTTGTTGCTTTTTGGCCAAGTTTGGGAGAAAATCATGGCTTATCCCAGCTTAAAGGTGCAGCGGCCAGAGCTTTCAGTCGGCGGAGAAGAGCGGTTCTATTTCCTCCTGGATCTTTTGTAAAGTTCACCTGCTCCTTTGCCACCGGCCTGCTGGCCACCTATCCCAAGGGTATAAGCTTTGTCCTGGAGGAGGCCGTGTACTTTCCGGTGCCCGGAGTAGTAGAAGATATCTATCCCAAGAGGTTTTTGCCAAAGACCACCACCAAGAAGCCGGAGAAGCTGCCGGATACATATGTGTATATTCCTGGCACCGATTGGCGCTTCAAGGCCCAGACTCTGCCCAAGCCAAAGTGGCGACAGCCGCCTCCAAAAACCCATCGCATTGATGAGGATAGTTACGTTAATCCCTATAAATGGCAGCAATGGAACCAGGAAAATAAATGGACCAAGTGGGAGCAAATAGATCAAAGTAAGGCCAAATGGTCGAAATGGACAACTCCGTCACCAAAGTGGAAGAATTACAGTGGAGCCTGGCAATCCCATCATTACTACGGACATCGCGATCGCCGCGCCTTGTTTGATCGCTTTACCAAGCTGAGTTCACTGTGGGTATAGTTTGAATTTAATTCTTAATAACTTAAATGAATAATTGATTGATTTTCATTATAAGCCTCGGCATCGATGTCAAGTCTTGCATATTGCGCACCATCTGTGATAGCAAGCGATTGCTGCTGCCACCTGGGTATTCCATGTTGCAGGACATGTTGCGTGTGGTTTTTACGTGAGTTTTGTATCTTTAATTCCTGAAATTATATTTATATACAATTTAATAATATAGTATGCCTCGATTGGATGGCTTGGAGGATGAATACAGTCGTATTATGGACAAAGGAGCAGATGATTGTACCTCAGCGTTGAAAAGCAATTGTAACATGAATTTATTGCTTTGGTTGCTAAGTGGCAGAGTCGAATAAATTTTATTTAATAGAAAATATATTATCTTGGACTTCTTATTTTGCTTATAGTTATGGAAGAACTCTTTCCTGATATTAGTTAGGAGAAAGCTCCCAATGATAAGCAATAAAACTATATCAGAGGTTCTATACTCTTTAACTTGACTTCTTTTATTGGCTTTTCTAACTCAATTGTCAAGTTAACGGTCGCCAACTCTCATTTAATTCAGTTTCTCAATTGTTAGCCAAGCAATTAGCACCCACGACTAAATCAACTTCAATTTCAATTCGAATTCAATTGAAACTCGTTTTTGATGTCTCAATCAGTACTCTTCTGCCATGCGCCTAGGTCTGTTGATCCTCTTCAGCTTTGGCCTGCTCCAAGTGGAGTCCAACCAGACCGAGCTAAACCATGTGCTGGACCGGGTATTCTCGCGTCGGAAGCGCTTCGTCTTATTTCCACCTGGTTCCAATCTAAAGTTCACCGGACAGCTGAGCAAGGGCCTCATTTCGGCCTATCCCAAAGGTGTGGCTATGAATATTGAGCAAGCCTGCTACTATCCAGTGCCCACCAAGCGCGAGGATGTCTACCCGAAACGATATCGCCAGAGGACTACCACTACGGAGAAACCAAAGACCACAACGGAGCCCACCTATGTCTGGATACCGGGCACCAACTGGCGCTTCAAGGCCACGCCCCTGAAGAAGCCCAAACCGATGAGGCTGCACCAGCGCATCGACGTGCGTCCCCCGAAGCCATCATCTTCGTATGCAGATCCTGCCAAGTGGGCACAATGGTCGAAGTACGGCGATCGATATCAGGGAAACTGGTCACCGGCTAAACACAACTATGAGAAGTACAGTCAACCTGGTAGGTGGAGCAAGTGGACAACGGAGTCGCCCAAATGGTCGAAGCGCTGGTACAGATCGGCCGATGGCGAGTACTACGATCCTGAGGTGGAGCCTTTCGAGGATGTGAGAAATTACGATGATCCATTCGATCCGGACATGGCACCCCATGAGCCAGCTCATTATCCAGAACTGGCGCATGTGGATGATTGGCGACACTACAATGGCCACCGCGATCGCCGGCAATTGTTTGAGCACTTTGATGGCTTCAGCAAGCTGTGAGGATGAATAACTTTCTTATATTCCACTTTTAAGTGATATATATAATTTCTTATAGTCTGGGAATCGATGCCAAGGCTTGCGTCCTGAGGGCTATTTGTGATAGCAAACGCCTGCTCCTGCCCCGGGGATATTCCATGATTCAGGACATTGTTCGATTGGTTTTTACGTAAGTGAAGGAAGTATCTCGAAAGGCACAGTATCTAAAAGAACTCTTATCCCATAGACTGCCCACATTATCGGGCGTTGAGGATGACTATTCCCGGATCATGCACATGGATGCCGACGACTGCGACCGGCAGTTTCGGGACTCCTGCAAGCTCAACCTTTTGGCCTGGCTTATAGGTGGCGGTAAATGGAATTGAATTGGTATTGAAATAAAAAACACATTTTCCAAGAGACTTGGTTTTATTGAACGAACTGAGCCTGCCACATGGACTGCTTGCACTCTGGATAGAGAGCAGCGCAGTCCTGCTTGGAGGCATGAGCCTTGTCATAGTGGGAGTCGCGATAGGCAACGGGCTCGTTGTCCAGGGCTTCCGGTATGGTGAACACCGCTCGCATCAGTTCGCCCACAAAGGTGCCGGGCTCCTCCTCATCCGATTTCTGCCCCGTTTCGCAGAGGGTTCGCAGAACGCAGTGGTGACCATGGTGACCGCGTCTGTGGGGAGAGAGAATACATCATTAGGAATAACTAAAGTGGTAGTTTAGGGACTAATTAGGACTAATTAGATCGATAGACTTATGTCTTATAAATCCTGCAGAGCCTTAAGTCTAACATGTACTTCTTAATAAATATTTATTGATTGAATATCCCTAATAACAATACCGTCTTTTAATCTCACACTTTACCCTTTGGCTTCCCTTTCAAACCTTTTACATAATTAAAACAGGATAAGAAGCAATTTCCTTTGAAGTCGGCTTAAATACAGGATGTCATTTGACCCCATACTTACTTATCCAGATACTTCTCGACGCGCTCGTACAGCGACTGGCGACTCTGGCGATGATGCTTGATCTGAAGCTGCTCCAGCCTGCTTATCCTGTCCTCGTGCTCGGTGGCCACTCCACTGCGTCGTTGACGCTGATGGGGATTGGTTGCATCCGGAATGCTGCGCTTGCCAAACACCGGATATATGCGATGATGACGCGGTGCCGGCGGGCGAGTGGGTCTCCTGGTGGTGGTCGTGGGTCTGCTGGTGGTGCTATCCTCACGTCGTTGCGCCGGCGGCGGTGCCGCCTGTTGGCTCGAGTAGCCGTAATAGCGGTCTTTTACCCTAAAAATTGGATACTCTTTAATGTGTAATTGGTTATAATTTTTTTTATAAATTATATTATTCTAATAGTAGCCCCTTATCCTTTACCTTGAGGGGAGTGCCCAGTAGGGATAGCGTGAGTTCTGGGCGTGCGAGTATTGTGGCCTGGACCACTTGGTAAAGGGATTGCCCGCACTGACCCCCGGATGGTTGTAGTAGTAATGGTTGTCCTTGCGCCTGCCACCCTGCGGGCGGCTGTAATAACTGTCCGCATATCGGTGGGAAGGATGCATCGGCGTCCGAAAAACAGGGGAGGAGCTGTAGTAGGAGTTGCTGCCACTACCGCTCCCCAAACTGGACAAATTAATGTAGTTGGGCTTGTAGACGGGAGGCGGACTGGTTGTGGGCGCTGCTGAAGCGTCATCCACATAGGTTATGTTTGACGCGGTGTCATTGCGACTGATGTCTAGGGTGCCGTCCTCCAGCTTAGTCAGGAGGTCATCCAGTTCCTCGCTGGGCGGCTTGCTGGGCAGCTCCCAGGCGAGAGCCACCGTGATGCCCAGAATCAAGTAGTTGGTGTGGTCCACCACACCCACGATTTCGTCGTACACTAAACGGAAGAGGATAAGATAACTGAGGAGGCAAGAATGATTTGCATAGCCTGAGCGGCAGAGGCTACCCCAAGAAGGGATTCCAAATGGGGTTTCTTTAAAAAGAAAAATACTTTTCAACCTTTCAATATATTTTTAGTGAGCAGGAAAATCTTTAATTATCTATAAATACTGTTAATTAACTTTGTGTAGAAGGAAACACAATCCCTCCTACGAACTACACCCCTGAGCTGTGACAGGAACGACTTACCCATCTGAAAGGAGCTGCCCTCCGGAAATACCAAATAGCGTCGTTTCCTGGACAACAGCTCTTCCGACTGCCTGCCCTGGACGGATGAGGACGCCGACTCATTCAGCCGCATCTCGATGAGCTGCTCCAGGCTGGAGCTGTCCTCATTGTTTATGTTCAGTGACGGCAGGCTGCCAGCTGCCGTACCCAGCTCGATGGATTCCCCGGCCTTCAGTGCGTTGGCCACGCCGATGAGCAGTGGCAGCAGCAACAGAGCTGCCATCAGCCCGGCATTACCTACTGGGGAATTTTCTTTCTTGCCGCTGCTGTAGCTCCTCTTTTTCCGGCTCGACATTTCTCGTAGTTGCGGTCGAAGCGTTGTCCATACGCCAACTGCCTGCCAAAGTATCGCGTAGAAACAGAAGCGTTCTATGGCCGGAGAACTTCAGCCGTGGCTGTTAATTGTGAGTGGCCAGCAGAAAGTTTCCAGTTTGAGTTTGAGCTTCGTTCGTTAAATTTCTTTTGCCCTTCCCCCTTTGTCTTTCATTAGTTTTCACACTTTTCGTCTTTTGTGTTCCGGCGAGTAGTTTGTCTTGTAGAGTAGAGAGCATCTTTCGTCTTCCGTCTTTGCCTTGGCCTGGGCTCCGTGAGCTCATTGGTCTACTTAAAAGTTCAAATTACTTTTTCACGCTCGCAACTTGTTCTCCCTTCTGCCATCTGGAAAGTGGCACACTTCCATCCACGGAAGATGCTTTTGGGGAATTGAAGTTGAAGTAATGTGATCACTAGTCGCAGTTTTTCTTGGGATAAACTTGAATGCAGGAACGGAATGCTTTTAGAGCTGCAGGCGAAGTAACTTCCAAATGACTTTTGTATAATCTGGCCCTTCAATATTCGACTAAGTTTGGTCAGCTGTCAAAGATTGGGAGCTGTTGAGATTAAGGAGGTCTGTTTTCCGAATAATTTACTAAAGATTATGGCAAACAAAGTCTCCTTTTATAATATTTATTTAAGTTGCAATGAATAAAAGACAATTCTTATATATTTACTTTCTTCTTCTTTTCTTTTATTATGTTTTCCCAATTATTCAGTCCAAAATGTGTGACTACAGTCACTGTACAGTTGTCGGCAGTTTCCCTTTTGCCCATGGGCCTCCACATAGTGCGGTGACATCATAAGCTCAAGGTCCGCAGGCTCACTGACGTCCTCGCCGCTGGGCAGCTGAAAGATGGCCGAAAGGAGTTCCATTATAAAGCTCTGAGGCTCATCCCCAATCCTTTGTTGCCTTTGAGAGGATTCGCAGAGGGCTCGCTGCACACAGGCGGTGCCATTCAAACGTCGCCTGTGGATGAAATGAGATTCCCGAGATCAGTGGGTCAACGAATTGGGGTTGGTGGCACCAGACTCACGACTTGTACAGGCGCTCGATCTTGCCGAGGAGTAACTGACGGGAGCTGAGGTGCTGCTGCAGGTGGAACCGCTCAAAGTGCAAATCCTGCTGCTCTTCAGGACTTCGTCGTCTTCGGCGCCTCGCAAAGACAGGATATATATGATGCTTGGGCGGGGACTTTAGTATTTGCCTTGGACGTTGGTTATAACTATAGCTGTAAAGCGGGATTGGGATGTTTGAGTATTAATTTATTAATTAAAGTGTATACATTTTATGTAGGAGCATTTAAAGTTCTATTTTTTTAATTTAAGACTCTTCTACTTGTTTGAAAAATGTTGGGCTTAGGATTTGTTTAATTTTTAACTAACAATAGCCTTTTCTAATATAACTAAAATTATTTTCTTACCATCACTGCTTTAAAACTCCATTGATATACGTTTATTTAATTAGTTTTTAGAGTACCTCTGATAGAGTTACTTTAACGTTAATAAAATATATAAATTATTAACAATTTTGGTGGCTCTAGCTTTGGCAGCTTTAAAGGTACTTAGAAAACATAATTTTTAGCCTCAATTTAAAGCCAAAATATATATTTTGTTTACCTCTTGTCAGTTTTTACAATTTAGTTCCATTTTGTTTGTGACTAAAGTTAACAAATATGTACATCAATTATCTCAAAATAAAAAGACATTAATCCTCTTGGAATTTCTTTAAACAACAAAATGTTGGACTGTTGGAAAGTATGCAAGGTTTCATGAACTCCAGCAAAGGTAATGTTGGACTTACTCCCACTTTGAGGGACCCCACATGCGCTGCTTTTCACGCCAATTCTGCTGCACTCGCTGCCCATTTCGCGTCCACCAGTTGTCCACACCCAATGCAGCTCCCTTTACCACTCCCAACTCCTTTTGCTGCCACTTTTCTACCGACTGTCGCGCATCCCAATTAGCAGGCATCGCCGCCTGTCGCTGCTGTCCACTCGCATTTGCATCCGCATTCGCGTTGCCATTCGCATTCGCATTTGCATATGGGAATGCGGCGGGGAAGCGTTCCTGCTGAAGGATATTCGTGTAGTACGAGTGGCGGCCATGGTCATTGGCCGCATATGCCGACGGACTTGCTGGCGGTGCGTGGACTGCCTGCCAATTAACTGGGCTCTGAGGCTGCTGGGGGTCTGGTTCGGGATCGAGGGCGCTGCCGTTCCGGCGGACAGTGCCGATGGTGCCGTCGTTGATCCGAGTGAGCACGTTTTCAATCAGCTCGCTGGGCGGCTTACTGGGCAGCTCCCAGGCCACGGAACAGGTGATGCCCAGAATGGCGTAGTTGGTGTAGTCTATGATGGGGATGATGATGTCGAACACCAGCTGAAAGGAGGAGCCCTCCGGAAAGAGCAGGTAGCGCTTCTGGCGGTGCAGTCGTCTCATTGACTCCGCTGGCGTCTCGAGCGGAGCAGGAGGAGCAGTTGGAGGAGAAGGACTACTGGCCAGTGGTGGGTGACCATTATCGTTTGTACGGAGCAGGCATAGTGGTAGCAGGAGTATAAGTATAGCGCCAACTCCGGCACATCCAATTACTTTGATTGTTTTTCCCATTTTTCCTTAATGGAAGGCAGCAAAAGTCGCTTGGTCAACACTAATCAGCAAAGTCGGAAAAGAACACACAAAAATTAATAAAATATGGCAATGGCATGATATCCCATAATGGTAATTGGCTAAGGAATGAGTATAAATATCTTTTAAGTAAAAGGAAAATACAGCGTATAATTCCACGAGTAAAACTATATTATTTTTGGTAAGTTTATTATTAAATCTTGCCACTTTATTGGCTCTCAACCCTAATTGGCTCGACTGTGGTAATTGGTAAATGGACATTACTTTGTCAGTCACTGAAACTCTTTCTGTCCACCTTTTTGTTCGTTAGTGTAATTGAGCAATCGAACAATCCGATTGCTCCTCGCGAACACTCACAACCAAAAAAGCGGCCACGAAATTTGCATAATTTCACTTTAGCTGTGACGCTTCCATTTGCTGGCTCTGCCAATCATGCGTTAAATTAATGCAATTTTCAACAACATTCGAGGCGCGAGAGATGGCCCAAACGGGGACGGATGTACAGAATCGGGCTCGGACCGGACCGGGCCCTGTTCATCGGCTCTACAATTAAAACACTGCCATTCCGGAGCGCGAATTTATGGGGCAGATAATTACCATTAGAGAGATGGGGCAAAGTGGAGTCAGGCGAATTGGGTTTTTCGATTGGGACCGATTTCAGTACGGATCTGCACTTTTTATTTTACGATATGTCGATGCCATTAGCTGTCCAAACCGAACTGATGCCGCACTGAGTGCGACGCTTCTGGGAACGCATCGATTTTGGTCCAGTTTCGGGGCCGGCAAAGTTTAATTGTACAATTAGCACCCAATTGAGTGTCGTTAACTCGTTTTTGTGTCATTTCAAGTGCTCGTTGAAAGGTGCTAAATACTCTACGCTCTGGCTTCGGCCTGATTCAATCGAATCCAATATCGAATATCAAATAACCAGCCTCCAGCAGAAATACTAAATGGGTTCTTCTTTTTTTTCCCTGTATCGATAACAGCCTATTAAATGCGATGTAATTGGCCCGATAACTGATTGTTAAATTACTGCATTTAGGTAGTGATTGCTGTCGCCAGCGGCTGCAATAAATAATCTTTAGTGCATTCTGAACAAATTTGGGGGACAGTATTTTAATCTCTTTGACTTTTAGCTGAATTAAATCCATTCGTCTTTCTCCTAATGCTATACTTGATGGAGTACTTTTTAATGTTTTGCAGGTTTTATGGCTTTCGGAAGTTATTAGATAAATCTACATATTAATGCAATAATAAACATATTAATGTCTTTCATTTATATTTATAGTTATTTATGATGTTTATAGATTTATTGGATTAATTTAAAACCTAATTTGGCATTTTAGTTTGTTGCTTTTTCGTTGAGGACATTATGGTTGAATATTTTAGATTTTTAATGAACGGAATAGTTATGGAGATTGCCAAGTTGCAACCATTTAAAAACTGCTATTGGTGATACCAATTTACTGCTATTGGTCAGGACAAAGGCTCTGCCAAAATCAGGGCTTCGATTCTGGCTCAAAGGAATGGCAGTCAGAGGCTGTAGGTGTTGCCAGGTGTTGACTGCATCGAGAAGAGCCAGGGTCCGTCGTTTAATCCCTGCCAGAGGCAAATGCTTTCTGGCCTCCGGCCAATGCCAACCTGACCACCGGAAAGATGAATGTTGCTAAAGCTCAAGTGAGCTCTTTGATTGAGTGTGGTACTGATTGACCGTAGCATTTCCTTACTGATACCTAAAGGATAAGGGATGTTAAATGGATTACTTAAAAACTTTGGTAGCACTTTAAATGTTAATAATAAATATAAATACTGGAAAAGTTAAACAGCAAGTATAGTGTGTACTTTTAGGTATATAAAACCTTTCTTTAAGTATATTAAATTATGTATGCATTTTAAAGAACTTATTATATACATCTAACGAATTTTTAATGCTTTGGAAGTTGCTGGCTAAAATGTTGCCTTTTACAAAATTTTCCCCCAGTGGAAAACTCTTGTCTCTTTTCTTGCCAAAGCGAATTCTTCGCCCGTCAATTTCTTGTGCAAACTAAAAATTGAATTTCCCATTGCGGCCACAAGTTGCACGGGCTGCAAAATTAGTTGACCATGCACTCCAGCGGCAAACAGTTGGCCCTGAATCCTGTCATCGCCCAGCTCCTGCTCCTTCTCCTACCCCTGCCTCTCGTTGTTGGCCCAGCAGAGGGGCATTCCAGCTTCAGTTCGAGCCTGAGTCGACAGAAACGCTTGGCCATCTTCAGTGGCAGTGGAACCAACAAGGTTGGTGGCCATCGATCCATTGAGTTTGGCATTCGGACAGCCTAATTGTTCTTCTCCAGCTTGTCGCCGGCTTTGCGTTTCCCATCAAACAGGAGGACACGGTGGAATCCGTTTGGGGTTTCATCAACTACCAGGCCCAATATGTGCCCACGCCAGTGCCCCTTTATTGGTGGAGTTTCTGGAATACCTCGACATTCGTGTCCACAGCCAGGCAGTGGCGAAAGGAGGTCCAGCAAGTTATGCTCCAGGACGAGACCCGGGCTTGGCTTTACGACGTCATGGAAACGGGGTTGGTGAGGTTAGTGTTCCCAGTAATTTCTAGGCGTCAGCCATCAATATGTTTACTTAACAGGTTTGCTGACCGCAAGGCAGGAGCTTGTCTATTAAGGACTATCTGCGAGATTTCCCAGCGACCCTTTCAAAGCAACAATATTTTCAGCGAGATCCTGAATGCAGTGTTTGTGTGAGTTATATCTTCCTGAATTTGGTATTATGTGTATGTAAATCTTATAATTTAATGGGTAATGTTTTCCTCCACAGACCATCTTTCGATAATGTACCCGAAAGATATTTGCATGCCAGGGATGCGGGCAAAGCAGGTGCTAATTGCTGGAAAACTTATAGTGACTGCAGCAAGAAGCTCTGGAACAAGCTCATCCAAATGGTTAAGATTACTGTTTAGTAAAAGTTTTGGGAGTATAAATTAACCAAAATGAGAAATAAAAATAAGGAATATTCGTTGGTTTTTTTTTATGTAATTTATTCCTGCTGTAAAACTGATGATTTCTTTGATATGCATCTTAAAATACCTTGTATTTAGTTGCTTTAATAATAGTTAAAATAAATACATTTTCCCGCTTTAAAAACAAACAATTCTAGATAACTTTAGGGAGTTTTGCTCCCCCTGAATTTCCCATTTCGTTTGTTCAACGCTCTGCACTTAATCGCTTACCACATACCTGGAATACACAAGCGACATCCATTTAAATTAGTTTTTGGAAAATTTTCGGTTTTGCCCTCCTCCTGTTTGTCTTTTTCGATTCTCGCTACTGGTAGTTTTTTATTGTTTTGCTCGTTTTATTTTTGTGGCGGGTGCTCTCGTGTGAGATTTTTACTAATTTCCAACCAAGTTGAACTGTAAACAATGTCAGCGCAGAAACCAAATGAAAACAAATGCAGCTAACAAAACACCAAGGGGCAAGGACATGACGGCGGGATCCTGGGGGTCTTGGTACAGTGGTACTAACGAACACCAGTCGTCGTCGGTGGTAGTCGTCGCAGCAGTGGCAGAAATTTTCTAGCATGCAAAACATTTGTCAAATGTAAATTAGCCAAGAAGTGTGTGTGTGTGCGGGGGTAAGGCACACAATGGCAACGGGTATGGGGAAAGGGAAGCAGTTGTACGGGGGGCGTCGTTGAACGGGTGTTTGGCTGGTACAAATCGCATAAAATCACACTTAATGCCCGCAGGCAACATGCAGCATGTAAAAAGTGCAGCGAGGCGTGAATGTCGCTGGCACACAAACTTCTGCATGTGTGCAGGACACACACCGACACGAGGCACATGCACTGCCTAAAAGTAGCTGGAAAATAAATTCATTAAAAACTAAAAATTGCCAGCCAAGAACAGCGACATAAGTAAATATTTATTTCCTTAATGAGGTCACTAAATATTAACTAAATTCCAAGTCTTAGGTTTATTTAAGTTCGTAAAATAATTTTTCTCAGTGTATACCGCACACACACAAACACTGGCAGGCCCGAGCATTGGTGCAATGTTGCAGCTGAACGCAAATGCGGAAGCATTAACATGGTCACACCCCCCGCCTTCAACGGCACCTTCTGCTGGCTGGCTGGCGTCGTCTATTGTTCGCAATTATCATGCAACGCAAAAGGCAATGCTTAATTTTTGTTATCCGAAAGTTTTACTTTGCACCTCCCACTCTGCCCCCTCTGCCCCCTTCCACCCACCCAAAAAAGTGATAACAAAAAAAGATGCAAAAGTACGAGTCAAACTTTAATAAGCGCAATTTCTGCTCTTCGTGTCGCTGCTGGTCCGCACGGCGTATGAGCAATTTGCATTTGTTTGCGCCACGTCCTTTTCGGCTCCCTTTGGGGGCCCCCCAAACAAAGTTCTAGGCGATGCTCTCAAGTGAATTTTATCGCAGCCAGATACCAAACAAAACAGGTCTGCATTTGTATGCGAGGTGGAGCCTTAAGCAAATTCAAGTTATAATTAAATTTTTGGGGGGAATGCAAAAGGACAGATGACATCTGAAAAAGTGAGTGGAAGAAAGCCAGGTCCATGTATTTGAGTGGAAAAATTACAAGGAACCATGAGAGAGATGATGGGAATTTATATTTATATTTAAATATATATATATTGAAATTAAATAACAAAATCATATTTATCAAGCCACTAAGTCAGTTGTTTGACCAGTAAATCTAATATTCTGATTAAAAATCGATGACGATATTTGTATTTTTTAATTTATCTTCTTAAATTAGGCTTCTCAATATAGAAAAACGTCCCAAATTTTACAGATCTGTATATATACTCAATAATAAACAATGATCTGTTGCTTAGCAGCTCTCGTTTCCAGTCATTGACTTCAAAGGTATTTAACACTTAGGTGTGATGTTCATTGAACTTCTTTAAGATAGACATCGTAACGGGAATCGTCATGAGATTGCTACAGATTCTACAAGCCAAATATGGGACAGTTGGTAAGAGTAATTAGCACCTTGAGTTAATCACTCACAAGAAATTAGCAAAATGTTCGCTGCACCATATTTTCCATTTGCCCAGCAAGAAGCCAGTAGAACTTTCTTGGCTGTCTCGCATTTCATGCGCCAGAAATGGTTGAAAATGCTTTTCCGTATTTTAATTATGTCAAATTTACACAGCTTTTTGTAGCTGCCGCTGCTATTTCGTTGTGATACCCTTTCAGGAGGTATTTCTTATTTATCTACTTAGATTTAGATTGAAAATCGGTTCAGATCGGGTGGTTACAATTTAAAGGTGAGAAAACTGAGCTTAGTTGATTTTGAGGTAGAAATTGGGCTTGAAATAAGTTCAAAAACCTTCAGCCGACTTGTGTAATAAAGGTAGGGATATATAATCTTCGGCTTAGGACGACTTCACCCTCGTTGTAGCTATTTCCGTCGCTATTTCTCTTGTTGCTACTGTTTCTGTTGTTATTGCTAGCTGGCAAATGTCAGCAGCCAATTAGGGAGAGTGAGCGAAAGGATGTGCCGCTGCGTCTTCGTCATCGCCATAGCCATCGTCGTCGCGAGTCAGTCAATGTCACTCTGCTGCTGCCGCTGCTCCTGCTGCCCCACTCAAAATCCCAAACTCCCCAACCAGAGACGGGGGCAGACCGTAGTGTGTGCATGGGTATTCGGCTGCCAATGCCACTCCCAGCGCCTGTCCACACCCCCAGAATGCCTTGCTTGGCCTTGTCATCATTTGCATAAGAAATTTATCTCAATGAGTAGCTAATTGGGAAATTGTGACATGCCCGCTTTCCCAGCTCCTGCTCCTTCGGCCGCAGGACCTCCGTACGCCCCAGTTCCCCTAAGTCAACAAAAGGGCTGCGCAAATCCATGGCACGTTAGTTTTATTGCATTAATCCTTGAACTAATTTAGGGAGAAGCGCTGATGCCGAGAGTCTTAGGATTTTAAAATTAAGTCTAGGCGTATTGGCATTCATAATGCCAGCCAAGAGACTAGTTTTCGATATATTGAATACTACTAAGAGAGTTCCATCACTACTTACAAATTTTCTTGTAAAAGCTTTACAAGGATTTATGGATTTATTAAGAATATATGAAGGATATGTGTGAGTTTTCTTATTCAAAACTTATTGAATTTCCTTACTTATTCCTCATTAAATTAAAAGGAAGTTGGAGATATATTTTTCTGAACCTTTACAGGCACTCTTTTGGAAATCGTGACCCTATTCACATGGCCAGGCTTGTCTGAAGTGCGGCAATCAGCGTTTGACTAACTAATTGCGTATACGCTATGCTCGCTCTCTCTGCCATATCATAGACGGTTTAATTTAGACACACACAGGCTCAACGCAAGCCCACACACACAGACCCCCGATCATGGCCACAAACTGAATTGGCTAACTGAGCTCATTAGCAGCCGCCGCTGTCAGGGTCTACATCCCTATCTACCGTCTGCGGCTCCTCGTCCCATTGCCCCCTCCATCCAATCGCATATATTCGATAATGCGAGCCAAAACCAAATGAAATTAATTGCACATTTTAATTGACAACGCATCAAATCAATTTGCATGCCAGTCACCCCATTCCGGCATCCAGATTAATGAATGAATGAATGTGGAATACATGATGAACGGAAGTGCAGTCAGGATGGGTTTCGGCCCGGGGCCAGGGGTCCTTTTCGCATGCATAATGAGCCAGGTGCGCATTTTGTCGGTCCTTGACTGCCAATAAATTATCCGAGGTGCGCTAATCTCATCTATATTGTTTGGCGCCGGCCAATAGAAATGGACGGAGGCCAAATAACTTACCACACCTGTCCGGTCATTTTAATATTAGCAGTCAAATTAATGCATTGCCCTGCCAAACACGTTGAATTGTAAATGGCCAATACTCGTAAGTAATTAAATTGGCTTACTTTCTGACACTGAGCTGGCAGCTAAAGTATTTATTTCGAAATAAATTCAATACATATTCAAATTAAGAGTGAGTTTTTATTATTTTATATTTTTTGAGAACAACAAAATGCTTTTATCTTTGTTTTTTTGACATATACCCTCTGGGATATATAATAGTATAGCATGTATAACTTAACTTGTCAAATGAAACAAAAATAGGAATAATGTTCACAAAAATGTTGATGCAAAACAAATGCAGCTTTTAATGATATTTTCTTGTTTATTATTTTTAGGGGAAACAGCAGAAAATGTTAATAATTTCGACAGGGTTTATTTCAAACAATTTGTGGTAAAAAGTTAGCAAACTTTAATTATTTTTATTATGTCTATAGAAAGCCAACCAATTATGTTTGTTTGTTTAACATAATTCGCAACTAATTTGGCATTTTAATTATCTTAATATAAGCTCGTTGGAGTGTTCAATTAGTTGAAGAGGCATAAATGCATTTATTTTCATTTTAGCCGGTCCCCTGTAAACTGTCACTTGCAATGACAGTTGTCCACTTTTCCAGGGTATTTTAAAATTAATTATAATAGCGTAACTTCACTCATCCTTACTCGAAAGAATGGAACGCTACGAAAAAGAGAAAAATGCAATCATTACTAAATGAGAAAATTAAACTGCAAACCACCGAAGGCATCGGGAAGAACAAAAATGTAATATATGTTTGCGTTGTCAGCAAATTTAGCAAGTGAAAAGAGTATTTGTGAAGGTAACATTTTAAAATAGAAAATACAATAATATTATTAAATTATATTAATCTTTTTGGCTTTTAAAAATCCATGTTTTCTCTAATTAATGCTCCTATTTTTTTCAGGACAATTTATTGAATTATTATACTAAATGTGTAATTGATTGTTTTATTTATTATATATACTTGTAATATATTTATTCTTTTCCAGAAGAAGTTTCCTTATTTAAGCGATATACCCTGTTTGGGTGCTTTAAACGGCAACAACAAATGAAGGTAATGTGCAAGGAGGTGGCAGGAAAGTGAAGAAAGGTCACTCGATTTGGGTTGGGAAAGGAGTTGACCTCTTATTGCAGCAATTCAACGCACGGCAACATAATTAATACTTGATTAAGGCCGAGACCCGAACACACCCTCGTGTGTGTGTATTTAACTATGCGAGAAAGTGGTATATAGTGTGGAGGTGAGTGAGTGACACACAAAGTTGTTGGCCAACAAACGCTTAAAGTTTTGCGGTCAATGTCCAAACTGGGAACTCCTCTCTCTGGCTCTTATTCCCAATTATTCTCGGATCTCATCAGTTGTTTTCTCTATCCTAATTGCTAAAAATTACACTTGGAAAACAAGCCAAGTTTCTATTATTAAAATTTAAGCATTATCATATCCTATTTAAATTTAAAATACATGATGCTATAAAAATAAAAAGGAAAATGTATAAGTTCAATTATTCTAAAAAATTGGTAAACAATTTAAATAATTTTTGTCCACGTGTAGGGACTTGAGAAGTTCCTGAGACATTGCCACAACAGCTGCAGAATACCTGCGTTTGTGTTTGTGCACTTTAATGCCCTTGTATGCGTGCACGTAATTTATGTTTTTCAACTTAATTAAAGTTAATTTTTAATGCGGCTGCGGTGGGCGACAGGTTACCTCGGGGAGGTGGGCGCCGTGACAAGTGCATCAAAGGCTGCCGCAAAACATTTTAACACCACTCGGCATTTCATGCCGGTGACATTAAACAGCTGCAACACCAGCTGAAACTTTTGTCTGGCATCGAGGTCAACAATGGCCACAGAATCCCAGCTATAATTTTGTACTGCCTAGGTTTGTATTTCCTCTTTTTCCTTATTTCCTCCCCCCAACACCAGCTGCTTTAATAAAAATTCCAATTAAATGCACGCTACTGATTGCAGCACGCACAATCAGCGGGAATCACGAAAAAAAAGGACGAAACACTCATCCCAAAAAGACCTGCAAATGGCACACAAGTTAATTATAAATTACAAATGGCAACAACAGCGAATAAATATCATCAGCAGCCACAAATACTTTCTGTAAGCTGGGAATACTTTAAAGCAAAGATAATTCGACTTTTCTTTACCAAATATTATATTAAATAAATCATCTTGTTGGCTTTCATGTTTTATTTAATATTTACATCACTGAAGTAAGCTTGATATTTCAGTTGGTATAACAAATAAATCCAGTAATTTATTATTTCATTTAAATTGAAAGCATTCACAATTTTTTGATAGAAGTTTAAAAAGCCCTTCAATTACTTGAGAATATTTTGACTACTGTGTCTTTATTATTGTTTTAGGAAATCAGTCCAGTGATGATGCTTGTTTTCATGTCCATTTCAATCTCGGCTTTTGTTTATTTTGTATAGCTTAGAACAACAAACAAGGAGAGGCACATATGTAGCATATAAATATCATTAAACATCGTCAGTATATGGTGAAATACTGTCGAAACTCAGGGGACAGTGGCTGTGCATGATTTGTTCGCAATTCTCCTCCCGCAAATGCGGCATGTGTCGCTGGTCGTGCTCGTCCAAACTGCAATTAAAAATGGTATATGTGCGGGGTAATTTTATGCATACGTGGCATTTGAGAGCACTTACGTAAATACATATTTCAATAGCTTAAACAGAAAGCCCTGCCCATGATCGCCGGCGAGAGCGGTGCAATAGGCCTTAAGGACACAGGCCCGCCCATCTAAGCCGCTGCGATCGATCAGTTCGTGGAGCAGTTCATACGTGTCCCTTCGAAAAGGTCGGTTCTCGCGCTTGACCAACACCGGAGTGTTGGCCCTAAAGCCATAGCCGTGAGCCCAAACAATAGGGGATTTAATCACATTGTTCTTGGCATTAATTCGAAACTTGAAGGGGAAACGATAAGTGTTACTATCAGTAACTGAAAGATGGAATTTGACTAACTAACTGCCAAATATAGCTTTACCAAATTAATTTAAATATGTCAGCATTAGGTAAAGGTCATTGTTATAAGGAAAATATTTTAGTTAATATTTTTTAAATGTATCTTAAATCATGTTTGATAGGTTTTTGCATATAGTTATATTTTGGCAGTTAGGACCTTAAGTGATACCCACAAATATGCGAGTGGTCTCTATTATATCCAAATATCGCTTGGCTCGACTGTGAATTGCCGTAGAGTTCCGATCTTGACCTGCCACCAGGGTGACGAAAGTGAGAAGAAGACCCCAACGAACCGAAACCATTGTAACCGATGTAAGAACTCAACTAAGAGCTCTATAACTCATAAAACTGTCACAAACTGCGTGCAGGAAAGTTCTTTCGGTTCAAAATGAAACTGGTTTTGGGTTCTTCTAAGACTTATCAGAACAATGCTAATTAGTGACCAACTCTGCTCTTCTTGACCCGCTTTATAGAGTGTGTGATCCACTCACCTGAATATCAATTTCAACAGCTTGAAGAGCATGCCGCTTTTCTTTGAAGGTTTATCCACGTCTTTAATGGCCGTGCAAAAGGATTTCAGCATGCAAGCTCTGCCATCGAAACCATGTCTGAATTGGAAAATATATATAACAATATTAAAGTTAAATGAATACAATTAATGAGGATTTATTTAAGTTGAAGCTCACCCATCGAGAGCAGTTTCAAGCTTGGAAAAGAGATCCCTCTTAAACAGGCGAAAGAATACCGCGTTGTCCTTTTTCTGCTCCTCGATGGACGGAAAGGGATAATTGGTGCGGAACCCGTAGCCATAGGCATACAGCGTGTTGATGGTCCACAGATTGTTCTTGCCGTTGGTACGCCACTGTGTGGCCAGGAGGGGTGGTTGGGTAATGGGAAATGAATAAGATATCCTTGTGATTGGGCGCCAATTAAGATGGGATATAGCATACGCACCGACATACGCGACCCCTTGCTGAATTGGAGATAGCGCTTGCCCCGACGCAATATCCTTGTCGCATTGTTAGAGTTAGAGTCATGTTCTGTGTCCGAGGGGATATGGTTGGGGCTGTCAAACTGCATGTCACGCTCGGTCAGGGTGTTGGTGGCGGTGGCAAGGCCCTCGAAAGTGTCATAGGATGGTTGGTGCGCCGACAGGACGGACAGGGGCACCGCTGCCAACTGCACAATCAGCAATGCTGCCGCTGACAGGTGAGTCATGTTGCAGATTTTCCACTAATTAATACTTTAAACGGTCGATTTACTGTGCCGTCGTAATTTGCTGTTTTTCTGCCTTAATTGCCGTTCGTTCACATGGCATGTGGCCAGTTCTAGTTCCCCTTGGTTACTGATACCGGCTGGGGTCCATTTAATCCGCCTGACATAAATACGAGAGCCAGAAAGAGAAGCGGGAAAGCAAACAAACAAACAAAGAATTCGTTCTTGATGGCGTTGCTTATTTATTTATTGCTCTGTGCGGTTCGGTGACATCTCGTGTCTTGGCCATTGCCACCATCACCACCATGCCACCACATCACCATTTTCCCCTGCCGTGCTGCTCCGGTATTCTAGTTTTAGTTCTGGACATGACATTTACTTGTTAACACTTTTCTCTCCATCTAGTGAACGTTGCTGCCTGCGCTGTTCCCGGCTCTCAACTCTTGTTGACATCCACAATTTCCCCGTTTATCATTATAAATGGGGCCAACAAAGTACTGAAGGAGCGAATTGTTGTTGGTGGTGTAAACACCTGGCAATAAGCTAAGAAGTCGTTAAGAAATACACTATTTTTTGGCTAATAATATGTGCACAGTAAATGAAATATTAAATATTATTTTATCCCAGTATTAAACAATCTGTCTGCCTGGGGATGCTCTCCACAGTTTATAGATAGTATATTCTAAAGATAAAATACCTTTGCAGGTATGACATTGTATTAATTTATAAATTATATTTTAAAGATATATTCTAAAAGATTTAGTTTTGCCTAGATCGTTGAAAGAGCCATATTTTATTGAGATTCCCTTAAAACTGCGACTCCAGTTAAAAATATTTAAAATATTTAAAACAATGGTTATTTTCGGGCATTCATTTATTTTTGAAACTTCTTTTCAAATAAATTTTAACAATCTTAAATTCCCATTAGGAACATTTATTGGTGACTTAAACAAATTGACGCTCGGCAGTTAATCGTTTCATCAGATACAAAAATCTGCCCCTTGGTCAGCTTGTAGATTTATGCCTGCTCATATTTCCAAATTGCTCAACATTTCTTATTCGACCACTTAATTTTCACTACGAACTCAAGACATCTGTGCAGTCGGCAAAGTATACTGATTGAATTCAGTTTTCGGAACGAACCGAAGAAAGTTTGTCAAACGTATTTTTATTTCGTTTAAATTGCACTCCTGTGTAGAGGCCAAGAGGAGGTGCCAGGATACATCAGTCAAGTCGGAGTCGGCCCACAGACACCAACAATTGCTTCTCCACAATGGAGGAGCAGCTGGGGCGAAGATATATGGAGTGCCATTTGTTAAACTAGCTCAACAAGTGCCCTTTGCCCCCGATTTTCTCTCCAAAAGCGGCGAGGTGGACAGAGTTGACATTTAAAAGAAATTTGACGTGAAACACTTTTAAGTATCGGGAATTTATTAGGCATAATAATTCTTGGGCGGCGTAGAGTATTTCCCAAAGGCCAGTTCCAGGAGCGAGAAGTGACAGTCGTACTGGTTGCAGTCGGTGCTATGACCCTGCCGATATGCCTGATCATAGTGCGCTATATCCGGGTTCTCGTGCAGCTCCCGCGTGAAGAGTCGTTGCTTTGGCAGGCTGTTCAAAATTAAACAGGATTAAATAAAAATCTGTAAAAGTGTTTAAAGAAATTAAGAAACTAACCTGAATATAGTGCGTAGCATCTCTCCAACCATGTTCATCTTGGTGCGCTGAAAGTACTGACGACTCTCGCAGAGGGTCCTCAAGATGCAGTCATGTCCATTGTAGCCCATGCTATTATGAAAAAAAAGTAGATAAAAAAATTATTAAAGAATATATTTTTAAGATATATTTTCTGGATCCCCTCTCCTCCATAAATATTCCCTTACTTATTCACAAAGTTCTCAATATGTCGATAGACGGCACTCCGCGAACGCCGTCGCAGGACGGCCGGAGCCACAGGATGCGTGGCAAAGCCATGCAGATGTTGCAGCACCCAGGTGGTATTGGGCAGGTCGTAGGCCACTCCCCAGTTGAGGCCGAAGCTGTTGTAGCCATAGTACGGATTGCCAATAATGCCAACGGTGAAGCAGACGGCAACCTGATCAAGGACAAAGTGACAAACTGCACTCGAGGCACAGACTGGGAGGATGGATGGAGGTCGGAGGATGACTCCGGATGACACATACGGAAAGAGAGGAGCCCTCGGGAAAGCTAAGATAACGCTTCTGACGACTATGCCGCCGCAGCCAGCGTCGGTGGAACGGCAGCAAGAGTGCAGATGTGGACGTGGCCGTGGCTGTGGATGGAGTGGAGTCGTCTGCACGTTCCATCATAGTCATCAATGTTGGCGGTGGCCATAAATCATGACTGACATTACTCGGGAAACGCGAGGGAGGCGATGTGTTGGCCAGAGTGAAAGAGGGCGTTGCATTTGTCGTTGCAATTAAACCGTAAATCAAAAACTTTGCAACAATTAAACGATAATTAAACAATACGAAGTGCGCGTAAATCATTGCAAACAGCAACGTGGCACGTGCCACTCTCGTTGCAGCTCCGGTTTCGACTGCCGACTGTCGACTGCGAACTGCAGTGGAAAACTGCAGCGAAAAGTGCCCTGCCAAGACAATGGATGGACGACGGCGGCGGGAAAAAGGAAAATGGCCAAAGTGTAAATGTGTCAATTGTCAGTTAACGTTTAGAATGCTCTTCAGACACTTGCAGCAGTCACGTTTACAATAAACATGGCACCGGCCCAAGAGGAGTCTCACCCAGACCAGACCAGGTGCTGCAACTTAATTGAATTGCCTGCACCGGCACCTCCACCGGCAGCTCCTTCTGCCCTCCTGCAACTTGCACCTGTCGATGCCATGCAAAAGGTCGCACTGCCTGTGCAAAGTCAAAGATGCGATGACAGAGATCGATGGTATGCCTGCCTTGGCTGGCTGGGAGTCCATGTGGGTGAACTGCACCTACGAAGGCACCTGGCAATATTTGTTAAGACCTTAAGTTAATTAAATTGTGGTCGTGAACGCTAATATTTAGATATCTACGCATCTATATATTATTGGGCCCTGGCAAAGATTTTTTTTTTTAGATTTTTCCTTTGGTACGTAAGACTCTTGCCGCTTTGAAAAAGGGATATGCGGTCTCTGATTGCGATTCCCGCTGGATTAATGTGGGCAGTTGCATAGAATAAAGTTTAATTTCCAGGGAATATTTCATTTATGGACAAGACCAAGCCATCCACCTCCAGCTTCAACTCGGGATCCCTGCAATCTCCACCAACCTGCGACTGTGGCGGCTGTCAACTTGAACAAACAAACAAACAACTTCATTAACCCCACAGGGCATACATCGCATACACAACGACAGGCAGATCCCGATCCGGCACACACTCTCGAGCAAATATGTACGAGAATTTTCCCATACATATACATATATACTTATATATAGAGATATCGGATGGAGCCAATTGAGGCCAGGGAGGCGCTTAGCTGACCCATTAGAGGGAAAAGGCGCTCGTAAAGCAGAAGGAGCAGTGCCAAAAGTCAGTGGGAAAATTGCCGGGCATCAATTGTGGGATGCTAAGCAAAACAGACAATCGAAAAGCGAAACCAATCGAGGGAAAACAATAATGAAACACAAGACGAGCGTGCACACAAGACACCGAATTCTCGACACGTGAAGCTAAGGTCAAAACCAAGGCAAAAATCCGAGGCAAAAGCCAATGTAAGAGCCGGTCGGTCGAAGGACAAATATGGTAACTTTTTGACGGCCACTTGAAGCTTAGCTGGGAAGCTCTGGAATTGAGGGAGAAATACGAAAAGGGGCCCCAAGTCCTTTGATTACCATGACAATGCCTGTCACTGTATCCGACGACTCCCATCGATGTAAGCAGAGAAAGAAATGTGTTACACAAAATAACGTAGCTTATGGAAGGTCTAGACTATTAGCTTTATTTTGTTTCAAATTTGTTTAAGTTCACTAAACTTTCCCATCAGCAGAACATGAAAAAATAAGCAAAGAAATGGAAAAACAAGCCTATATTTTGTTATTTTCATTTAAATCATGTATATCCCTCGTGATTTTGCAGTGTATCTGTGTGTGTGTGTTGCTCGTTGATAAGATATTTTACAGATTGCAGATAGTTTAACGGGGACTCGCCACATAACTCTGCCCAATTACGGCCTAATTTGTTATGCATTTTTCGCTTTTGGCTCAAAGTTAAAGTTGCCGAACCGCAGACTCAGACACAGACTCGTCCTCTACGGATATTAAACTATTTCCGAAGCATACAAAAAGCCAATTTAAATGCTAATATAAAATACCAACATTTTATTATTATGCCAAGAGCACGCATCCACCGCCTTTCCCACCATCTCTCCGCAGGAGGGGGCTCGGGTGGGTTGAGTGGGCGCAGGGCGTGTCCGGGGTAGGGACAACGACCACTTCGGGTGCGAAGTTTTCTTGGTGGCACTGTGCGTGATAAGCCAAGTGGCTTGGATGATTTTGGCACAGACACACCCCGCCGAGAATGGGTAACCTGCCACTTGAACCGTGTAAAGTATCTACATATGAGTGGAAGCGTACGGATATGTAAGCTTTAACATTGCGATTCGGAAATATAAGGATCTGAAAATGGTGATTAGGAATGTGGTTTATCTGCGAAACATGAATTTAAATTATTATGAATCAAGTCTGTTTCATAAATCAACATCCCTACAAGTTAAGAGGAGTTTTCTGTGATTTTATAAGGTTCTTTATATAGGAAAATATGATATGAGATCGATATAATATATCGACAAAAATAAAGCCTTCACAATATTACCGATTAAAGACAAATTTTAAATAGCTTTATTATCTAAAAGTATTCGAAAAATGTTTATTTATTGAATTATCTTTTTTAGATCAAACTGGGTCGATATATCAAGAAGATAACCGATGTATCGCTAACCTAAAATATCGATTAATAAGTCGATATATCGATTTATTTTGTGCTATCCCTAACATGCCGTATTTTACGGAAATATAGAACCAAAAACCCAAGCTAATCCTGCTCAAGATTTTTTCTATCCTTCTTTATCTTTTAGCTGTCTTTAGAATAGTTTACACCCGAGTCCCAATCTCAGCTCACCACCTTTTTTGAATTTTCATACACACAAACACACACACAAGGATCCACTTGGGATGGCCAAGTGCCATTGACCGATGGACCCACCTGGAGACCCCAGCTTCCTCCCTCTCCACTCACCTGTCTATCATTGTCTCCAGGCGGCCGTAGAGCTCCCGTCGATGTCTGCGCTTGATTTGCGCCTTGGCCGACTTCTTGGTGGTCCAGCCATGGGCATTCTGCAGGACCCAGGTGACATTGGGCAGGTCGTAGGCAACGCCCCAATTGATGCCCAAACTAAGGTACAGAAGGTTGGGGTTGCCGATGACACCGGTGGTCAGACAGACGGCGCCCTACACGTGTCCATTAAATGGATGAGCGAACAAAGGGAATACTTATTGATTAATATGCTTCACAAACAAAGATAGAGGCAATAATATTTTGCATTTTTTTGTGGCATACTTTTGTTAGGTTTTTAAAGATTTCCTCTTTGTGCTGAGATATGGCAAATTGTGCCATCGTTCGATGGTTCGTTGACTCACCGAAGCTGATGAACCCTGGGGAAAGGCCACAAACCGCTTGCCTCTCGAGAGTTTCCGCTGCGACGATGGGGCCGCATGTGGTGTCAGTTGGTTTTGGTCTTGGTCCTGCTCCTGCTCCTGGTCCTGCTGCTGTTGTGCGACGATGAGTCCTGGTGGAGTCAGCGTGACATTGTTGACTTTGCCGACTTCGTGACTCGCTCCAGAGTGTGCCTGGCATTGGCCCAAGAGGAAAGCCGTGGAGAGCAGCAGCGACAGCATTCGCTTCAACTTCAGCTTCGGCCAAGTGGTAGACATCTTTCCAACTGATTCAAAGTTTCGGGTTTTGATTTGTACCCCACTTTGCGTTAATCTTTTGTCTTAGCGTTCTATCAAAAACGCCAACTTGCTAATTGAATTAGAGCCCGGCCAACTGACCCCTTTCGGACTAATGTCTTGGCCAAATATCTGACTGCAATGCGGTCAAGACACGCTCCCTAACGGAAAAATTAAAGAGGCACGCGTATAGAATTGGAACTTGGTCACCGACTCCATCAGAGGCTATCCAGCAGTCCGGTTCTTTAGTTCATCCATGAGCTTTGCTTGCTTCGCTATGAAAAATCTCATTGGATTCACAGTGGTCCTAGTGACCGTGCTGGTGGCTTTGGCCTCGGCAGGCGATCTTTCGGATACTTTGAGCTCCAGCAGTAAGAACTCCAGCTGTCGAGGGGTCACCTATATGCAGGAGAAGAGTCATCTGCTTCATAGACAGAAACGCTGGCTCACCTTTGAACTGGGTTCTGCCTTCACGGTGAGTTAAGCCTTAAAGAAATTTTTTATTATATATATTCCTGCTTGATTACAGATCACTGCCAACTGCGCCAAGGCCGTTCTGGATACTATACCCAAGGGCTTGGTTTTCCTGGCTGAGATCACGAGCCTGTATGAGCTACCAGCGGCCATTGAAGATTGGATACCGCGACATGTGGGCAAGCCAAAGGTGAAGCCCCAACCACCGCCACCTCCACCACCACCACCACCACCACCTCCGCCGCCGCCGCCACCATATTCGTCTGTTCCTCTAACACCACAGCCCGTGATTGTGCCCCTCAGTCCCGCGGATCCCATACAGTCATTCTACTTCGCCTATCCGGGAGGCATACCTACCCTGAGTCGTCGGAAATCCTACTCGCAGCAGAAGCAGGCAGGATGTCGGGCTTCGCATCTGGTCAAGGATATGTATGGCACCTACTACTGCAGACCCTCGGCCATGTCGCGTAGACTTAAGAGGGAGCTGGAGAGCCAAGGAACCACGGTGATCAATGAGGCGCAGAATCCACAGGGCATGCTCTTCGATCTGGTGACCATGATGTCGACTATGTGAGTGTAATAAATATAAGTTAAATAATATATATTGTAAGCAAATTTAAGATAATTTTTTTTTAGAGAAAATGATATTATATTCTGCCATTTATTAGTATTTTAAATTCCCTACTATTAATCACACGACCTTATCCTTTGCAGGTTTAATTACCAGCCAACTTATTGCATCATGAGGACCCTGTGCGAGGCGCGACATCTGCTGGCTCCGCAGGGCCTGACGCTCTTCCACGACATCTTCCGCATCATGCTGCGCTACGTGCATCCGGAGATAGCCCACAAGCCCAAGTATAGGGAGGCCTTCACTGCCGGACACTCGCTTCACGAATGCGCCAGTCTGTACGGGCCGCATTGCCGGCAGAGTTTTCTGTTGCTTTTCAGCGAACGCTTCCAGGAGAAATATGTGCGTTGAATGAAAATTGAAATAAAAGCCCAAATAAGGAGAGAAAAAGAAGATGAATTTAGTTATTGAATTGTGATGTATTTTCAATTGAACTTTAATAAAAACTTATAAACATTTTAAACACAAAGTCAAGGGGCTGGTAAACTATCCGAATTGGGAACTTAAGCAACTTATCATAATATATAGAAAAAAATTACAGAGTCCTGTAAAATTCTGATACTTTTCACCGGGCTTCCAAGGGCTTATACTTTATTACTTTGTTTAAAAAATAAATGGAACATATTTTGTTGTTATAAATGTTGTAATATTGCCACAGCACAAACAATAAATAAATACAACAAAATAAATTGATGAGCGTAAAAAAAATATATATTTTATGCCATACCGAAACGTTGAATGGAAATTAAGTAAATACTCGTACATCGACAGTTTTATTGACAATTTTTTCGACCATTTCTCGTGATGCCCTTCTGTGAGAACTTCCGAGCATGTCGGTATCATAAACGTCCAATTACTAATAGCTAAATAATTGATTTGTAAATTTCTTAATTTAATATATGATAGATATAGGACAAATATATTCGTAGCTCCTTAAAAATCAGGGTAGGGCATCAATGGATATTAATGGATCCACTCTTATGTGCAACTCCTTCTCCTCAGGGATGTGCACTGCAAATTTCATAATTTGTGCTGTTTGTTTTTCACGTTACAATGCTGACAATTGGACTGGAAGTGGAAACAAAACAAGAGCATTTCCCACTGTTGACAGAAATTTACATGCTACAGCAATCAGTGTGTTGGCCGCGTCGACAGCCGTTGGCCAAATGAAGGGGAAGCTGGATTCTCCACATAACAAATTACACAAATTAAACAGAACAAAAATTTCCTTCTATTCAAGTTGACTAAAGAGATTTTTTTTCTATTACAAATTGGGGAGTTTTTAAGTAAATAAATCATGAGTTTAATCATAAAATGTATAGTTTGATTTTAAAAAATTGATTACAACTAGTTTTTTTGTACTGTGCAGATGCCAGAGGTGAGAACAATGCCCACTGACAATGCACACTTGTTAATATGAGCCCCGTTGTGAGGGACTTGGCAGGCAGCCGCTAATCAGTGCAATCAACACAGCACTTGAGCTAATAAGCCGCTAACGTTTAGGCCCACCACGACGAACTGTTTCGGTTTTTTGGTTCGTTTTCTGGCTCAGTTTCCAGTGGAACGCCCTGCCGACAGTATGAGGCTTTTACACTCGTCCCGCCACCTGAATTTTGTGGCTATGTGCCTGCTCCTGGTGCAGTTCACGCTGGTGGAATGCACGCCGCCAGAGGTGAATGCCACGCGGGAGGTGACAAAAGTTCTGCGCCGGCACAAGCGTTATCTGGCCTTTCCGGAAGGCTCTTCGGTTTCGGTGTGAGTGTGGTCCGTTTTGGCCAGTTGACAGAGTTGGTAAAGTGGCCCTAATGGTGACATTTTCCGCAGGGAGCCATCTGCATGACGATCGGTATGATTGGCAACCCCGATGTGGACTATCTTAGCTGGGCCGTTAACTGGGGCGTGGCCTATGATTTGCCCAATCACCAGTGGGTTATCCAGCATGCACACGGACTGAACGCCACCCTGGCCAAGGACACCATCAAGCGTCGCTCGCGGAGAGCGTTCTACGATGAGGTGCAGTCCTTGTTCGATAAGTGAGTAATTAGAGGTGAAATTTTTATACAAATAATAATTTTTAAAATAATTATAAGTTATTTTCCTTATATTTACATATACTTTCTTTCAAATCTTCCAGCATGGGTTTCAATGGACGCGCTTGCATGGCTCGAGCCCTTTGTGAAAGTGCTCGGTTCATGCTTCCAGCTGAGAAGCGTGGCAATATGTTGCAAGAACTGGTCCGCACTGTTTTTAGCCTGCCTCCGAGCCCGGTTTACCCTGAGGAGCCACAGGAGCATCACCAGTACGACCGTATCTACCGTCGTTCCAAGCGGAACTCACGCGAGTGCCACGAGATCTATCCGGGCTGCCAGTTCTCCCTGTTGGCTCTGGCCTTGGGCAAGTATATGGCAGCCACCACCACCAAGTTCAGTTCGTTTAACTATATGTGAGGATATATTAATAATTGGATTACAGAAATAAATAATATAATGCCTGATTTAAAGTGTGTTTTACAAGCTGGTTAAGTTTTTAAAGTTCGTAAAGTTTGCTTTAAAAAGTTGGAGAAAATAAACTTCTGAAACCCTTCTTGCAGGATAAAAACATAAAGAATTGACGAATGAAAAATATACGATAGCCTTATCTACCTTATCAAAGAACTACGATACCAGGAAATCCTTCCTCTTCTTTAATCCTTAGAATATTTTTCTAATTTTTCTAAAAACAATTTAAGGCCTCGGTAACCCTCTGAAAAGTGAAATAAAAGACGAGAATATTTTTTTAAAACAAATTATTTTCATTCTTCTTTATTTAATAACGCGTAACATTTATTTATATAGTAATTGTTTTCTTTTAATGTGTTGTCGTTTGTTTTTTTTTTAATTGTTTTCAATTTTAGTGTTACTTTTTCGCAATTGTTGCTATTATTTCAATTTGTTTTTGCGTTTAGCTTAAGTTCATTATTTAGTGTCTTACGTTTAAATTTTTAATGCATTTCATTTTTATATTGTTGTGTTAGTCAACATATTTGTTTTCTGTGTGTGTTTTTTCTATTAATTCTGTTCGTTTTCCTGTTCGCTTTTTATTTTTACTTGTATTTGGGAGTGGGTGACCTGTTCGTTTTGATCAATTTGAATTTTCAATTTGTTGTTGTTTGCTTGCTGGCTGCGCGTGTGTAATTTACTTTTAGTTTCGGTTCGTTATGTAATATGTTTACTGTTTTTTTGTTGTTCAAAAGAGTTTCGAATATATATTTAATATATATATAGTATTTATTTATATATTTACGCACGTATTTGTTATGTATTCCTTGTTTATGTGAAATGTAAATGCAACGCTTTTCCGCTTTTCCGCTCTTCCGTTTTTTTCGCTTTTAAATGTAAGTATTGTGTCACATTTATTTAAAATACTGATGCACAAATGTTCGAGTCACCGGCACGGCACGGGGCATTCAACTTTTGATGATCTTGCATTGGATTCTGCAGTGTGTCAAAGTTTCGCTTAGCCTACACTTATCGATCTCGTCATGGTTTTTTAGTTTGCAAATATTTTACATAAATCTGTTATGGGATAACCGTAACTTACGCCTACTTACGTTATGCGATTCCTTTAACTAAATTTTCAATTTAGTCAAAATTGATTTCTGTGTAGAATTTATAGCGAGCGCTCGGGACGCCTAACTAATTTGTTGATTCCATACATGTATTTATATCTGGCTTTAATTTACTGCGTATATCTTTAATATTAATATATATTGTTTTTTTATTTTTCATCTTGTTTTTTTTTTTGTTTTTGTTTTCATTTTGTTGAGCAAATTGTCGTTAGTTTCGGCCCGAGAGCCTTTATCTTTAACTTTAATATTTGTGGTGTTGTTTTCCCCAGTGAGTTTTGCAAGATTCTAAGATTTGCCATTTTCTTTGATTTGTTTTCATTTTTGAGTTAAAAACCTTGATGCTAAAATTGTTTGTTTTGTTTTTGGCTTGCATACGTTTTGTTTTTTTTTTTTTTTGATCGAACGAATTGAAAGAAAATGTACACGAAATGTTGCAACGGAAGCGCTTAAACCTAGCGGCACCTAACAGTTAATACAAAAAATATACATACCGGTGTGTATATGTATAGTTAATACGCCTAAATACCATTTATTCGCAGATATATGGTTAGTAATCATTAGGTTTTTCTTTATAATTTACACATTTGATTTCGGCTTCATCGCTTACACACACACACATGCAATGGCAGTCATACGAAACGCATACACACAAGCATTAACTATTCGAGTATATTCGTGTGGATCTGTGTGGGGGTGTAGGGTGTGTGTGTGTGTGTGTATGGTGTGTGGTGTGTGCTGCTTGCAAATTTGATAAAAGCGATTTGAAAACTCCGGGAATAGTCCTCTGTCTTCTGTCTGGGAATGAGCGCAAGGTCCTTAAATTTATCGGTTTGTTGGAAATATCTTACAAAAGTCGTGAGGGTCTTTCAAATTCGATTTACTGCGATGAAGAGGTGCCGCCTAGCTGCTCCTGTGTGTGTGTCGGTGTCGAAATTTGCTTAGCTGTCATTGAAACCGTTTTTAATGAATTAATTTTAAGCGATTTGTTTCGTGTCCTTTGTTTTGTTTTGTGTTTGTTTTGTAACTCCTGCCGAATCGGTTTGAACATTTGGCATTTGTATGTACAAGCCGAGCATGCGAATGGTTTGGATTGCTTGGGAAATTCCGGAAGGGTGTAGAGTTCATCTATTGTCAGGTACTTGATTAGTTGCTGGGGAACGGAAAATGGGTCAGTTTTCAGTGCCGTTAGGGAAGCGCTTAGCAGGGGTTACATCGGAACTCTAAAAGGTTATTACTTTTGGCTCGAGGAAATAAATTATTTCCAAATTTTGAAGCCACATTTTAAGCAATTTCTGAGGCACCCCTGCTTGAATATTGCTTTTCCTGCTGACCCTAGAAGTAGGCAACGATCCCTGGCCAAATGAGTTTGCAGTGCAGTGTGTGTGTGTGCTGCTGTGTTGGCGAGTGTGTGTGGGTTATTACTTCGAGTGAGTGTGTGTGGGAAGTGTGGTGTGTTGTGGTGTTCCTCACATATTCTGCACGCCCACAGTGGCTTCCAAATTGTTTTCGTTAATTACTGTTTTTTCTTTAGCAATACGCAGACTTTGATTCTTGTTGTGTTTGCTACAAAAGACGACCTTTGATTGGAAGACATACGATTTTATGTTTTTTGAATCTCAGGGTCAAGCCGCATATTTATCAAATACCTCCATTTCCTGTTTACATCGTAATTGTTTTGCTTTGCTCGCTTTAATATATGTTTTTTTGTTTTCTTCTTTTAATAATAACTATTTCGCGTTTAACTAATTATGATATTTGGTAGTGCTTAGTGCGGGGACCCTCGAACTGCTTTCGTTTGGCTAAAATGAAACACATTTCGAAAAGGAAGTCAAGGCTAGCCTTCCGACAACAAAAACACTTTCCAAATCTATCCCAAAACGTCATCTAAGGGCCATCCGTCCTGTGGTTGTCACTATTAATTTGTTGCCTGTGCTTTATCTAGGTTTTTATATTTGGTTTCTAACAATTTCGTTGTCTGCTGTAACTGTAATCGTGAAATGAATTGTACTTAAAAATAAATTCTTTTCGCTTTGCTGACTGATCGATGATGGATCGGCGGTGGCCTCACAATATATCCTTATATACATGTCCTGGGGGTGAGCTGATGTCCTAACTGTGTGCTTGTGGCGTATGCATTGCTATGTGTGTGTGTTGGTGGCTACTTTAGCTATGTACAGGTTTATATCTATAACTAGTCCTTAGCTTCAATGTTAACTTCCAGCCCCGGTCTTCATGTTCGAATCTTACATAACTAATTTGAGTGGCTTTATCCGCTCGTATCGGATCAGATCCACCCGAATTACCCCATTCGTGGACACTCTCCGAAAATTGCTTGCTCTTAACTAGTTCGTATATCGTTTATACTCGTACTCGATACATATATATATATGTATATATATGTGTATATTTTTATATGTACTATTTGCATTTCATTTCGTCTTATTTGTGGCAGTATTTAAATTACATGGTTTCTTCTCGATTACTTAAACTATTTTGTTTTGTTTTCCTCCATTTTTTTTTTGTATATCAAGCATACTAAACATTTAGCTAGAAACAATGAGGGGAAAACGTTAACAGAATGGGCTTAAAAGGCAAATTGAAAAATGTTTGACATTATTAGCATAATATACAGTAATGCACGATTCTCGTTGCTAAATCGCGCGCTAACTTTAATTAAATTTATTTGTTAATATTTATGAATCAATGGGGAAATGAACTGTACAACTAGGGATCTGTCCAATCGCGGCAGATCGACTGATTGAGTGATTGAATGAACGATTGTTTGTCTGCGCTTGCTTGTCCGTGCGGTGCGTGTGTCTGTGTGTGTTGGCCACACACCCACACGCCCTCGCGCACCCACACAGAGGCAAACCTATTTGTTTATAACCTAAAAACACAACCAATGAGAGCATATACACTTCTATGTATTTGACGTTAATTCGATTTCGTTTTTTCTCGAGTGTCTTCATTTTTCCTCTTTGTGTTTTCATTTTTTTTTTATTTGGTGGAACGAGCTTCCATTTATTTAGTTTTTTTTGTTCTCTATTTATTTAGTTTTTGCTTTAGCGTGTCGATTTCCCAAGTGAAAAAATTTACAAAAATGGTTTTTGTTGAAATGAATTTTGTTTGTCTAATTGTTCGTCGTCGCCTCTCGTTTAATTTTTTTTTGATTCTCCATAGTGGCATTAAGCTTAAATATGCATTAATGTTTTTACGCTTTTTTTTACTCGTTTAGTTGATTTTATTCACAGAAAAGTTACGCCATTTACTTGTCATTAGTTCTTTGTTTTCATTTCGCTTTGCTGTTTTTTTAAATATTCTTTTTTTAATAGTTGATTGTCTAAAACTATAACAAAACACTTGTTGTTAGGCTGGAAGTCTGTACACAATATTCGTGAAATAAGGAGCTTACAATACAAATTTGATTCAACAATTTTTATGCACTTAACCAAAATGTACATAATTTCGAATGCTATTAATTATACGCACATTTAAATTATTTAAGAGGATTTTTTATTAAATAAAAAATATTTAAAGCTTAGGCAAATTTAAATATATATTTAAATATGTACAGGTGGCACCAAAAAAGGCGTATATTTACACTCTTCTATGTGAGTGTCAAGATTTCTACAGACCTTAACGGAACTGATAACTTAGGGTCGACATTATCATTATTTCACAAAGTATATTTCATATTTCCGTTTCCGGTAATTCCGGGTTGAATGTGCGATCTAAACTGTTTTAGTTTCCGGCTTCAATTTTTGGTGTACCTATTTTTCTTTTTTAAACGCTGTTTTGTTTTAGTGGTTATTCGGTTTTTGCATTTCAAAAGGTGTCATGTGTTGTGTCCATTTTCTATTTATATATATTCATACTTCCTTTGCATGTATGTATGTATGTATATTGCATTTTGTTTTCAGACTTTTTATTATATGCTTTTCAAAACGGAAGTCGAGAATGTTATCGAATAGTTTTCGTTCTTTTCCCCCACATTTCGGCTTAGCAATTTTATGTGTGTTTGTAATTTTTAAAATTTTATAAGCTCAGTTTAATACTTTTAATATTTGATGCACAATTATAATTGGTATCTGCCGGTGTGTGTGTGTGTGTGTACGGGTATTGTGTGTGTTTTTTTTACTTTTCACATCCTTATTTAATTTTCAAGTGTGTGAAATGTTCCGTTTAATTTTAGTTCTCGCGTTTTATTTAATTACTTGATTTATGATATTCCGTCGTTTAGTTTATAACGATTATTTTAATTGTAGTTTAATAGCTAAATATTTAAAAAATGTTAACTGTTGATTTTTATGCACTTTACATTTTAATACACCCAAAATGGCATTCGCTATTTAGATTTTCCTGTTAAATTTTCCACTTCTTCCTTTATTTTATCGCTAACGTGTTTCTGTGTGTGTGCTTGTGTTGTTTGTTTAAGTTTAGTTGAAAATAAAAGAAGGATTTTGCGAGGAAATGGCAAACTATTTATTACTCAGTCAATTCTGGTTTTAAGGCTGACAATAAATTCTCTAGGGACCGAGTCCTTCAGCCCAGGACAAACAGAAAATATAATATACTGCGCCTTGCCTTGAACACTGACTGCACTTTCTCCTCCTCGGGCTGAGTGAGCCACAATCGTTGGCTTGGAAAACTATTTTAATTAATTCACATTCACAAATGTTGAATATTTTCGATTAGGAATTTTAATTAAACTTGTGCCGGCTAGCAGCACGCACAATGCCTTTTACAGCAGCTGAATCGGCAACATTCAGGCTGCCGGCAACAATGAGCAACACGCAGGCGGCTTGACAACCCTGGCAGTGTGCTCAGGGTTGCCCTTGTCGTAGTCGCGGCATTCTTGGCTAATAGTTTGCGGAGATTTAACTTATGCTTGGCAAGTTTGTTATACAGGGAAAAAACAGGGAAACAAATGATTTGCAATTTACATTTTCTTTTTAATAAAATATATTTCTTCTTGACTGAATAAAAGTTAAACATAACATGTAGCTTAATGGCATGAACTGCTAAATTATTTTAATTTAACTGTAAAACATCGTAAATATGAAATAAATCGTTAATTAAGAACTAAAAACATAGTTATTGGTTAAAAAAAAAGTTGAATTACCTTTAAAAATAGTTGAAACACCAGAGAAAACAATATAAAAGTTTTAAATATTTTTCTGATTTGGAAAAGTGTGCGGCGTACTTTTGTTTGCTCTTCGCTTTTTATTAACTATTCACACATAGCCTGGTGCACATGCATATACACACACACACACGCACACCCCATAGAATGGCAAATTGCATTCCACACTTAATTTGTTGCATGCCTTGCGGCGCTGCCACACCCCATTTTGCCACACCCGCACCCCATTTGCACACTCTTCGGGGTAAAAATCCGGCGGCGGCTTTCGCGTTTGCTTAATGTTTACTGTTCTTGTTGCTTTAGTGGCAAAAAACTTTTGCAAAATCAATTAAAAATGCAAAAAGCAAAAATGAGTGGGTGGCAAGCGGGTGGGCGCTTGTGGTTTGGGGGTACGGCAGCCAACCTTGTGGCAAGTTTCGTTAGCTTTGGCATTTAAATTGAAGGTGTTTTCCGGGCGGCACTCGACCGATGCTATTGGAATGGCCAGAAATACAGAAGCCCGAACGCAGAAGGCAGAACGTAAAACTCAGAACGGCACTCGCGTGGCCCGTTGAAAGTAATTAAAAAGTTTTATTTTAAATTGAACTTGCCAAAGGTTTCTGAACGCTCAGCATGCTCTGATGAATGCATAATGAGTGCACAAAACTATGCTGGGAGTAAGGAGGAGGAGGAGCATTGAAGCCACTGCTAAATAAACAGGGAAAAGTAGTGACTAAGGAAAACAATCAAAGTTCCATGAAGGCGAAAATGAAATTCGTATTAAACGCAATAATTTAATTGATTAAAATTGCTTCGAATCGCACAAAGTGCTCGCAAAATTCCAATTGGCTTTAGTTATTGTTATTTGTTTTTGTATTCTATCTGTGTGTGTGTTTTTAATTGAAATTGTTTTGTGTATTGGTTGTTGTTTGTTGTTTTGTGATTTGGCTAGCTGCAGTCCTATAAATACGTACTCTATATATTATATGTATGCTTGCTCGATATAATATAGTTATGTCTGTGTGTGTGTGTGTGGTTGTTAGTAAAAATATGTGGCCTTAAAAATGTGACGACGACTCCCGCTATCAACATTCAACTAAATTTATTTCAGAATTTCGCGCTTCCCACGAGCCGAGTTGCCTTGCAGCAAGCTATCGGGCATCGTTTTGTTAATATTAAATTTAATTCAATACTAGATTCGCTTATCTACGATTAGTTACGACTTACTGGGCTAATTTAATGTACTGTTACCGTATTTACTTTACTTATTTATGCTAAAAATAGTTTCGAATTGTATGCAGTTTAACTTTTGCCCCCCTTTCAGCGTGGGCGCAGTTGTTCTGTGTGTGTGTGTTCCTATTTTGCCCTGCTAAAAATATTGTGAAAAATATGCACAAATAAATAAACAATTAAAATTGATTTTCATTTCATTTCCATATGTATGTATATTTTAGCACTCACACTCGCATCCACACATACGCACTGAACACATACAGTCAGATTTAAATTTAAAATGCAATTTTAAAACATTTTCATTTGTTTTGGTTTTGTTTTTGTGTTTTTTTTTCTATGTTTTTCTTGTGTGTGTGTTGTGTGGAACTTTAAAACTAAAAGATGTAACAAGGAACTTTTTGGCGCTCAAAAATACAATATAACTTACAAAACTCTGTACGCTTTTTACAACACTGGCCTCGGGGTATATCTTTTGGGATATATGCCCGGAACCACTCGAACTCCGATCCATACAATCATACATCAAAAAACTTACAAGCTAAGCCGATCTTCTGGCTTACGTCGCTTTCCAGCACTGTCACGGTTAATCAACACTACAACACCCTCGAATTACATTACATACATATTTTGATCAACTGCTCCAAAAACTTGCCCTCCTTCCCACCGATTTCGATTGTATCATAATTTCAATTCATTTCGCAATGTTCACTTCACTCGCCTCGCGGTCCTTACGATGGGCTCCATGAGGTTTCCGTTTCATTGGCCTTTTCAACACTGTCCACCAGGAGCTTTACAACACTGCCAATGACACTGCCACTGTCATTGCTGCTGTTGCTGCTGCTACTGCTGTTGCTGTCACTGCTGATGTTAGTGTTGTACAACGCCGAGGAAATGCTCATGGTGTGGCTCATCGTATATTATCCACGGTCATCGTCGCGAGCGGCGAACAGGGTCCGCAGCGAGCTGATGATTAAATTCCACCAGCCGGCCGCGAACCCAAGTGGTCGCTATAAGGTGTTCTCGCTGCCCATCTTGAGCAGCTCGAACTTCTTCTTGGCAATCTTCGAGTAGAGTATATCGATCGGCTGCGACTGGTCGTACAGGCTGGGCGCCTGAAGGATAATCAGTGCGGTGCCGACCACGCAAGCGATCGCGAAGATCCACAGGAACATACGATCCAGTACCATGGCAACGTATTTCCAGTCCTCTTCCACCTGCAAGAATACGGGCAAGAAAATGAAACAAATTGGGGTAAGTAAAGATGTATTAAAAGATATCTTATTTGTGTTCTGTTTTTGATTTCCCCCCTACAACTATCTTCATTAATCATTTTGGCATTCGAAAACAAATAAAATGGCTTTGGCAGATCTAATTCAGATTTGCGGTTCACTTCGATTGAAATGTTTCAGAGCAAACATCCATTTCAGTTCGATGCCAGGACTTGGGTTCTATTTTCATCCACACACTCAGCCCCAATACACACACACCCGAGCCCAAAGTACACAGAATCGTACACACAGCAAATTCGCCGTCAAATGGCAAACTGGTGCACTGCTGCAACCGCATGTTGCAAACTCCTCCTATTTGCGCACAAACAACTCAATCACTCAACTCCAACGGTGGCGACAGACCGATTGCCCTTCACTTTGCACCGCCAGACCTAGGGCAGTTCCACCAGAATTGGAAACTCTCGCCTCCCATCGAAACAGAATCCTCCAGCGGCACCGGCACCGGCACCATGATTTAACCGACTTTGGTTGTGGGGGGAATACTTTTTTTTATTTGGCGGATGTTGGATTTTGTCGGACTGCAGCTAATGCGGGTTATCAGGAGCAGACATAAACACAGGGCCAGACATGCTGGCCTGGTCTGGTCTGATTCGGTTTGATCTCCTCCAGTCTGGTCTGGTCTGCCTGTTACAACTGCCAACGATTGCAGATTGGCAATAACGTTTGGGGAAACAATGCGGGTACAGCGGTGTGGCCGTGGATTATTACATTTCGCTTTCGGCATTGGGAAATTAATTACAAAGCAGTATGGCAACAATTCCAATTTTGATTCGCGGGTTTAAACTCGAAAAGATGGCAGAGACTGGTTAGTTTCTACAAAAAATTCCACGGAACTATTAATTTTCTTGACTTCCCAAGTGAGTCTGCAGTTTTATTGGTAATTGGAAAGGGAATAGCCTTGCCAAAATGGTTTCTTCTTTTTAATATAAGTATAAGGGCACCTCCATAGAAATTTTCGAATACTTACGCTCTCAAACTTATCCTTATTCTTCACGTGCTGCGCTATAAAGCGCGATCCCTCGATGGTTTTCTCCATCTCGCGGGCGTAGGGTTTCTCGAACGTGGGACTGAGATCGGCGGCGGCGGCGGCCGCAGCGGCGGCTGCAGCAGCTGGACAGCAGCCGGGACTGATGTCCCCGTTGAGGCCCGAGGGGCTGAACAGGTCATCGTCGGCGCCCGGAAGTGGCAGTGAGGAGGGCAGTGGCGGCTCGCCGAAGCAGTGGGCGCTGATGCCGCCCGCCGCGGCCAAGTCGAAGCGGTGCGAGGCAGGGAGTGCTGGAAATAGCAGGAAAGTAGAGGTAACTCGTTAAAAAAGGTGTTTAAAATGTATATTAATTCCCCCTTTTTCATTGAAATAGGAACAAAATAAGTTTAATTAAACCTCAAGGCTAAATTATAAAAATTACAGCGAATATCTCTCAAAAGAACTCCTTGCGAAGGTCACATATTTTTTTCTACCGTGGCTCGGCATTAACAGCATTAGGCAAATAAAGTTGTAAATGCAATTTGTAACTTTTCTGCTTTGTCTTTGGCGCAATTCTCCTAGGCACAATGTCCCCGAAGGAAGTGAATGGACAAAGGACCCTCAACCTCGAGCGCGTCCCAACAGAAGCAGAAGGAAACTCAATAAATAGTTTTCTGCATTCTGTTTTCCATTTTCCATTTATTTCGCTTGGCCATTTCAAAGTTTCAGCTTCTTGCTTTTGCCGTCTGCCTTTTGGTATCGCGCACTTGCCCAAGCGCTCTCGAACGGGGAAAATTATTAAATTCTTTAACCGCAAGATTAAGATGTAGTTCGTGATTCCCATGAACTTGCTCTGTGGCTGTAATTTGAACTCAATTTCTGCTCAATAGTACTTTTAGTACTTTAAAGTTCCAGCTCTATAGGTTTTCATCACGTATACGTAATATTGCGCATACGTTAGGTAACTGGGAAATTGGTACTATATTTTGCTAGCCGGTAGTTCATCAGCCAAGAAGGACAAAGCAATTGGGACCGCAACTTTTAAGTCAACTTTAATGCCTCATTTAAATGCTGCCAGTCAATGAGAAAACTATACGAAACCCATTTCCCTTATAAGACGCGACCAAAACTTTCCTTTTGGCCCGGCGTCCTTGCTGTTGCACTTGTTAATTGTCATAAATTATTTCGCCCAGCCTCCTCAGCCTTCTCAGCATCATTATAAAGTGGCGTGTCTGAATGCATATAATTTCAATGTTGTTGTGCATATTTAAAATGGAATATAAACTGGCAAGTCGCAACTTTCACGTTGCTCGCTGCATGCTCCGCTGGTAATGTGCCCACTAAAGCCAGTTGGAAACATTCATAAATTTCCCAACTGCAGCTTGCAGAACAAGAAGCCGCACAAGAGGCCCAAGAAGCAAAGTTCTACACAGAAAGTTTGTCTCAAGCAGAGCGGGAAAATAATGGAAAACTTTTGCCTGTTTTCCATGGGATTTTCTCCAACAGAGCCCCCTTTTTGGGTGGAATACCTTTGTTAGGGTTTAGGATCTGGTATCCTCGTACATACCTGGAATGCCATAGTCGCCGCTGAAGCGCTTCGAATCGTAGTTCACAAACTTGTCCACATCCGGCGGCAGGTGATAGACATCGGTGAGCACCTCGGGCGGCTGGTCCTCCTCGGGCTCCTCCTTTTTGGGCCGCTCGATGCAGAGCAGCTTGGGCAGAATCTGGATGAAGAGCCGCTGCACCCACGGCGCCATGCGATGCGTGACAGGTGATCTGCAACCGCCAAAGGAATATTAATAAATCTGAGAGAGATTATATCCTATAGCCTTCACCCACCTGAAGTTCACATTGAGCACGGCGATGGTGACCACGACGGAGAGTGTGACCAGCATCATGGTGAAGAGCAGATATTTGCCGAGCAGCGGAACTGTCAGTGAGGTCGGCGGAATGATCTCCGCCAGCAGCAGGAAGAACACAGTGAGCGAGAGCAGGATACTGATACAGAGTGAGATCTTTTCGCCGGAATCGCTGGGTAGATAGAAGACCAGCACCGAGAGGAACGATATGCCCACACAGGGAATGATCAGGTTGACCGTGTAAAAGAGCGTCTTTCGTCGCAGCGTCAGGTTGAACACGATGTCCAGGTAGGGTTCCTCGCAGCAGCTGTAGAACTTCTCGTTGCGTACAGCCGGCACTCGCATGATGTCCCATTCGACGGAGATGTAGTAGTCCTGCAGGTCTATGCCCACCTCGATGTTGTCCGAGTCGGCAGTTTGCTTCAAGTGCCTCAAGTCAACCTGGAAAGATGAGGAATTTTATTATAATTAAAGATTAATGTTATATTGTAATGTTTTCTGGGAATAGGTATTAATTGATATTATCTAAAACGTTTAAAATATTTTTTAATTATTTCTTTAAACCCTAAATATTTTTTTTTATTTAAGGGCATATCCTCTTACTCGTGGCCTTTATATATATTTTGTTTAGAAAAATTTGTATCTAGGGATTACCCTAGAGATCAAAGAGTGGGATAATCAATATAGGAGGCTGGCACCTGCTGCTTTTGCTTTAAACTTGCTGATTTATGCCCAGCAACTTTGGCAACTGCTGCACCTGTTCGCCCCGAACACGAACCCGGGCCAATCATACATCTATTTATGTTGATTTGTTGGCCCATTTCCCCAAGCTCCCTCGACACCATTTGGCCCAAGTGTCGCTCACGGTTTTGCCCTTGCCAGCTGCTGTTTCTGCTGCTGCTGGCAAAAATCAAAGGTGATGAGAAAACGTACTTTCTGACAAATTTTTGACAATCGTCAATTGCACAGCGAATTGCCCACAGAGAGGAAGGCAGCCAGGTAAGGAATCTCAGTGAATGGTTCCTATTCCTTTTCCGGATCCTAACTCAGCGACTGATGGCAGGAATCGAGATAAGTTTGGCTCACGTGCCGGCCGAGAGACGCAAATGACATTTACGCTTGTAACCTTTATTTCATTTCCATTTGTCTTGATTTGCCATTTGTTGTCTGTTGCTCATTTATCAGATGTTGTTTCGCTAGTGGAGTGTCTTTGAGAGCGATTTCAATATTTCAATTATTAATAATAAAGTAAATGAAAATTCTCATCATTCTACATTGTAGCGCTTGCTTTCCGATACCCTTAAGAAGTTGAGGTATATTTTCTATTGCAGAAATTGGATTAATTATAACTTTTGCTGTCAAGCAATCATGTTTAGGCAAACAAATCTCGACTCCCCTATTATTTGTTACTCCTGGAAAGTTTGTCAGGGTAACTTGGAAATAGTTCAAGGATCTGGCAGCCTAACTAACCATTCAGTCACTTGCCTATTCATTCCCTGGCCCGACCTTTTGGATTCAGCATTCTTTTCTCTCTTGTGTACTTGGCAAACTGAATAAAAAAAAATGAAAGAGGAAAACTTTGGAATATATAAAGCTCTCAGTCGGTCGGGACAGCTGTCATTAATACCTCGTCCTGCATTTGCGCTGACACTGTAAAATGCCCAGAAGCCGATTCACAATTCCATATCCCATACGAGTTGTGAGGAAGTCGAAAGTCAATGAAGCATGCTCGAAATTTGTGATGCGTAAAAGGGAAGCAAACGAAAATTTATATGTAGAATAATGTGCTGTCATTTTTCGATTTCGCCTCACCTCCCACCACCAGGCTTCCGTTCTCTTATTTATTTTTTTTTTGTTGCTTCTCATAATGAACACAATAACAACGGGAAAGGAAGGATGAGATGGGCCGGGCCGGCTGCCAGCAGCGCAACAGTTGTGCCGCCCCCAAAAATATTTTGGCAACACCCTTGATATTAGGTCGTTGGGTATTTAATTTTTACTTTTAAATGGTTTATTTGGGGCTACATTTTATTAATAATATCAGTTAAATTATAGTTTTCTTTAAAATAATAAAATATGACAGAATTAGAGCTCATAAAATATAATTACAGGTGGTTAATTATTTTTCTTTCATTGCTATATTACCTAAAAATTTAGAAATTAAATCTTACTATAAAAACGATAAGTTTTTTAATTTAAAGAGGTATTTGGTCTTTCAAGTCGATTTAAAGTTGTAAAAAATAGCATTTTCTGTGTTTTTAATGTTTAATATAAATCAATATTTCACTAATACATACTAAAATACATATAATATATAAGACACAAGAAAACACTAAACAAAACCAATATTTTTTTAATTTAAAGAGGTATTTGGTCCTTCGATTCGCTTTAAAATTGTGAACAATCCCATTTTCTTTGTTTTTTGCGTCGTTAACAGTCCCTACACAAAAGTTTTTGAAAAGGCATGGGCGTGGCTGGTTCATTAAACGCAGCTGCCAGCTGTTATCTCACCCACACACACACCCACACACACACGCACACACGATGTGCATGGAAAATGGAAAATGGGGGGACTACAGTTGATTTATCACATGACAGCAAGTGAAACGTGTCAAGTGTACAAAAAAACAAAGTAAACATTAACTGCAGAACTCGAATGAAAAACGCACATATATTTAACCATGAAAATCCATTCAAGTAAATCATAAAAAAAACCTCGTTCTCTTTTTTATTTTTTAACATGTTTAAATAGTCGTTTAACGGGGGGAGTTCACTCCTCAACCCCACGCCACATATTTCTCAAAATTAATGTTTTTATAATCGAGTCAGAGCAACGTTTGATTAGCACTCAGTCAGACAGAATCAGAACCGAGGAGGCCTCTGCCTTAGCTCAACGATTTTCTCTTTTCTAGATTCTACTCCGCTTCGATTTTGATTGATGGCCTGGGACATAATCTGTTCGTGGCCAGAGTTGCCAGCTGTTGCGGCAGGTCTCCTATAATAGAGCCTGGATTTGGGATTTGGGATTGGAATCGGGTTTGTGAGCTGCGGATGGGAGGATAGAATCACTTACCATGTAACCGTCGTAGGTCCAGGAGCCGAACTTCATGAAACATGTCTGCTCATCGAACGGAAAGTATTCGACATCAATTTCGCAAAAGGATTTGTAAATGGCGGGCGGTTTCCACACCACTTTGCCCGTGTGATGAAGAATGGCTTTTGTCATTATTGTCACTTCATAGTTGCCATCGGCGCTGCAAAGAAAAAAGGATGAAGAAACATAAATTATTACATTTTTAGCAATAAATTGAAAGAATGAATTGAATAGCATTCCTTATCAATATGTTCGGGGTTGGTGGGAAAGAAAATATTTTGTTGATATCTAACCCTAAAATTTTTTTCTTATTTTAAACAGAGTAGTATCCTCTCTCTTTTTTGTATCATTATATTTAATTTAAATGGTCCAGACTCTGCTAATTGTCTGAGCTTCGGACATTTACTTTAATTGAGCTCCCAACCGGCTCTAACTGGCGTTTTATGTTTCGCATTTACTAAGTTCTTTGGGAACCTCTACTCCGACCAGGATCAACTTAAAATGCTGAGCTAATTAAAAATACATTTTAGGTTCTAATTACAAATTCATTTTAGACTACAAAAATTGCTCCTAAGGTTTTCTTTTTTTTTTATTTCAGCAGAACGCTGATGCGCTGATTCGGATTCGGATACTGGTCCTGTTTCCTCCGGGTAAGGGGCACGCCTCCATATCTCGCATATAGCATCGTCGTCTGTGGGCTTTGTGGACGTTGGTCCATTAGCAGCAAGGTCCTTTTTTTTCGGCTCCTCTGGCCACCATCGCCACTGGCCCAGAGACATACACTAAATCTAAATCCAAACGCAAAGCATTTTAAAATGTTATTACAACAACAACAAAAGCAGCAGTGGCGGCGGCAACAACCACGGGCGGCAGCCATTAATGGCTAAAAACCATTTAAAATGGCTGTCGGCAATGCACAGGCACAGTCACACACAGAAACACACAGGGGCTGGTGGCTCGTGGCCGGGGGATAGGAGGCAGCGGGAGATGGAGATAAAGAGCAGAGAGGAGTCTGGGGCCACAGAGAAAGAAAATCAACAAAGAGAACAAAAGTTTATAGGCGAAGCCGAAAAAAAAAAAAGGCAAAACCACGCCTGGGGGTCACCGCAATTGCAGCCATTATCTTAACGGTGATTCACACACAGAGCGACACACAAACACACACACAAGAGCAGGAGGGACGAGGGCCGGACAAGGCGGCGTATGAGTGTCATCGCTGTTCGTCCTGGCAGTTATCCTGGCCAAGCCGACGGCGCCTGCCGCGTCTATCAGCGCGTTAATCTCAGCGCCGCAGAGCGAGCACAGCGCCATCTTTGTATCTCTGGGCCCAGTCAAAGTTTTCAGGCCAGAAATCGAAGCACTCCACAGTGGGCTCAAATCGGGTTATAATGAGTGCAAGTATTTAATATATTAACTATAAAAAATATTAAAAATAATACAACATTACATAGAGAATAAAAAAACGAATTAAATAGTTTTTTTATAGTGAAAGAAACATAAAAATTAGGCAATAAATTGTTGCTATTATATTTCGATGGAATAACAGCTGGAAATATATATTTTAAGATTGTATTATATATTATATCAGTACTTTACTGAATTAGTAATAGAGTTTGAGTCTTTTATTGTCCTCTTAAGTAAACAGAATTATAAATTATAAATAACTTCACAATGATAAAATTTAAAGTTAAAAATATAAACATAATGTTTTACCACAGCAACTTCTGAGGTATTTATTTTATTTACTATTTATCCTATAGTATATTTTCTCTAAGAACTGATAGATTTAGTATTTGAATCTACGAGGATTTCCTATCGTATATATGGTAAATTATTGATGTGACTTGGGTCCACTGTACCGTAACCGAACCGAGGGAGTTCACTGGCAACCCGCTGCCGGCCAAGAAAAACTTTTTGCTGACTTTGTTGCCGCTCCTCTCGCCCGATTCCCGATTCCCAATGCCCAGGCCCAGTCCCAGTCGCAGTACTCCGCTCTCCTTTTGTCCTGCCTCGTATTTCTCCACGCCATTTTTATTTTTATAAATCTAATGAAAGATAATGAAATTTTATTTCGTTTCTTTTGATTTCAACGCAGTTGTCGTCAGCTTTCATGCTAAAAACTAAAAGCCAACAGCAGTTGAAAAAGAATCATAGATACGAGCGGAAGGCTGTGGCAATGAGAGGGAGCGAGGCCATCTAGCAACATACAATAATAGAATTAAAGTGGCTGTGGCTCCTGTTCCTGATTCCGATTCCACTGCGGCTCCTGCTGAGTCTGAGGGTGTGGTCCTTGGTCGAGGACCCGAGCCGGGCCTCGCAAAAGTTCAGCTGATAATAAAGTTGTCAACAACATTCATTTAATTAAAGAAAACAAAGCAACGCCGAGCACTTTGGGAATAGTATGCCGAGTGCTGGTGCCGAGTTCCGAGTGCATGGTTTGAGGGTCTAATGCCTAGGCAGAGATTTATGGCATTCGGCTAATATGGCATCTCAAAATGGTAATGCGTTTTTACCACCCACCCAGTGGGAGTGTGTTTCTATGGCTGCCTGTGTGTGTGTGTATGCTGGTTTAGCGGGGATTATGTTTCCCGCCAAATAGGCCATATGGGTGCGTCCTTAAATCTGTTTAGGCTGTGATGGCCAGACATTTAAGGTCTGTCTAGCTTGGCTAAAATGCAGACAAACAAAATGAAGGTTATTAAATGAAATTCCTGATTTTATATTACTAACATCATAACGATCCTTTCTTTCTAATAAGATTCAGGCTTGAAAGAAATTTACTTTTAGCCCAATGAAGTTGTTGTTGGCCAGCTCTTTTCTATTAGCTTAGGACAAAGACAGAATGAAGTAAGTGCAAAATTGTTTGTTTATAGCTTATAATGTCATATTAACAATGTTTGATAATGAATTTTCTGTTGGATTTTATTCTTTTTTGAACCCAATAAGCTTATTTAAAAGTCGTTACTAGTTACAGAATAATAGGAAGTAATTAAGATGACACTATTTTCCTCACCACGGGGACAAGCTGTAATTATTTGGCTTAAAGGCACAAATGAACTCATATGCGGAATATCTACGCTGGTGTGTGTTTGTGTTTGTGTAAGCAGAATAATAACCAATCGCATAAACCACTAAGTGCGGCCAGAATAAGCTCGGTGGTTATGGGCCCAAAACCGAAAGCTGGTAGACCGAAGCCAGTTGTACGCCGCCAGTCAGGGTCTTGAGTCACTCGAGTGCGATTTTAATTTCTTGGATCAACATGAAAATTAATTGCTGGAATTAAGCGGCTTTCACAAATACAAACAATGGGCGTGTGGGTTCCATGAGTATTTTGGGTGGGAGAACAAAAGCCCACTAAATTATAGAGGCTTCGAGTGAATATTTCGGTTGGTGTCACGTCTCCTGCATGGTGTATTGGTGTATGCTCTTTTGATGAGCTCATATGCCAGCAGATAATTATGCCAGCGCCCGCGAGACTACTTTCGCCTTGTTCGGGCAGAGAGCAAAAACAAATGCAGAAGGTAATTGCAATTAAAAATTAACAAAAATTTGGCCAAAAATGTTGCAATTTGCTGTGGTGGCTCTTGGCTGTTGGCCGGTGGCTGTTGCATGGCCATTGAACAAACACACAAAAACATGCCGAGCCGTGCGCAATAAATAACAACTTTTGACGCTTGTTTCAAATTCTTTTGTGGCCCGGCATTTTGGCCCTGAATGCGTGCGTATGTGTGTGTGTGTGTAGTTGTGCGGTTTAAGTGCCTCACGCACGCAGGTATTTGTGGTGGTAGAAATTTTGGGCCATTTACAAAGGGCCCAGAGCCAGAGGCAGAGCGAGAACCACAGCCAGAGCTTGGCCAACTATTTATTTTGCTGCCATTGCGCGTTTAGCAGACAATTAAACATTTTTCATTGCATACAAATGGGGCGCGGCTGCGTGTGGGGATTCCCCCCTCTCACTACGCAGCACAAAAAGTTGCATCGTAAAATAGATTGCCATCGTCCTTGTTGCGAATGCGTTGTTGGGTGTGTGTTTGTGTTTGCAACAATAAACGCGCTTTTTCCTCCGACTGCACATGTATTTGCATTTAAAATTACAACAAACGAGGGACTTTTCCGCCTCCTCCTTCACCCCGGGGGCCCCCTTTTTTTGCACTGCATTTCTCAACGCTTAATTTCTGCATACATTTTCCGGCCGTGCTTGTTTGCTCCAAGGATCGAAGGCTTTTCCTCGGCGAGTGCAAACAAATCAAACTAAGAGCCCATCCGGGCAGTAGCGACAAGGAGGATATTGATATTGACGTTGGACTTACGTTTATTATCCTTGTGGCAACATTAAAAGCCGACAAGATAAATATTCGACTAGCGTTCATTTAATTTTTATGAATTTGGCGCAGATTTCTGCCGAGATTCTACGCTCGAAAATGCCGGCTCGATGCCATAAAAAGGCCCGTAAGCCATCACCTCAACTTGCCACTAAATTAAATGGACTTTCGGGCTGCCGGGCCAGGGCCATTTGGCCGTTTGGATTGGCAGGCAGGAAAGCAAAACACAAAACACAATTAAGTAGCCGCCGTGGACACAAAGGACACTTCAAGTTCAATTTTATGCGGCAACAAAGCGAGCCATGGCTTCATTATGGTGCGTACAAATTATTTGCAGTTTAAAAAATGTCTCAACGACCAGAGCCGGTCATATAACACCCATGGCGTTCAAGTAACACTCTGTCGGGGTACACTCAGAGAATATAATGTGTTTTAAACTATGAATAGCTATTCTGCGATTAAAAATAAGTAAGCTATATTTTGTTGTGTGCTTAAAATTAAATTTAAATTAATATTAAATGAATAAAAGAGTTTTCTATATGAACTTGAATTAAAGAAACATATATAATCTTAGTTAAATCAAAAATAATTTCGCAAAGTATATGTCTCCATAGTTACTCACACTCACAGCTACAACGACAATGCTTTTGTCGTTGCTGGCAAATGAAATTTAAGCTTTTTCCAAGCAATAAATTACGACTTTTTATGACACTGCCAGCGAAACACCCAGAAAGTATGCTACGCTATGCGTATAGTTGCCTTAGCCAAGCTGAATAAAAAAGTACGTATCTGCCCCGTTGCCCCACCGCCCCTGGAAACATATAAAGGGTCCATAAAGCGCGTAAGCCGATCTGCTAAAGCAGCGCGCCAACAACAAGCAATGGCCGAGATATCCTGACCGATGTCCTGGTCCTGGGAGTTGGCGTCGAAGAGAAGGGAGTGCTTGCGCCAGGCTGCCAAATCGACAAAGTCAAGTGTCTGGGAAAGCCGAGCTGAGGGCGGACCGTGGGCAGGAAATGTTGGAGAGAAATGCGAAATAAATTGGGAAATAAAAGCGAGAATCTAAGCTAAATGGTTAGGGGTTATTTAATTTGCTCGTCGGAAATTTTACACTTCTCAAATTTATTTAACTGAATTTGTGAGATGCGATTACCTGGAAACATAATCACATTTATTTTTATTTAATTTTCAAAACGTTTACTTAGACAGCTTACATTTTGAAAAAATATCATTTAATTTCTCTCACTTATAAATAACATATTACTTTATGTTTTCCAGTGTTTCTAAACCCGACGATACATTTAACTGCTTCTATGTTCGCTGCCTTAGTCCTTGTCTCTTAATTGGCACTACTCCAGCAAATAGGACACAAGGCAAATTATTATAATTATACCAAGAGTGGCCAGAAAAGAAAACGTTCAATTTGAGAACAGTGGATGCCGAGCCGGCGAGAGGAAGGACCTACCAGCCTCCACAACAGACACACTTAGCCGGACTCCAGTGGATGTGGCACCACGAAAGGCAACCGCAACGCTCAAGTTACATTGAAATAAAAATACGTTAATCATCGCCTGATAAATGGCCGAGCGGAGAAACAGTTTGGCTTTGATTTATACCGCCGCCCATTCTGGGCAATTATGCAAATGGCAAAGCGGCTCCAGGCCCGAAATCGGATTCGGATTCAGATTTTGGAGACTATTGCCTCCTGCCTCCTGCTTGGAGCCTGGAGCCTAACCCCCGGAGTCGATAAGCTGGGCGAAAATTAGTTTGGCACTTACTTGTTATATAGCACGATATCCGGCAGCCATATATGCTCGGAGGGCACGTGCAAAGTGTCCACACCGCCGTAATCATCGGGATTCCACTTCAATTTATAGTCGTTCCATTCCTGAAATTGCAAAATGCACAATGTAAAATGGTTTCGGATAGGAAGAACGCAAAACACAACAGAAATTACAAATATGCAAATGGCAGTTGGCAATTATTTATGTTTGTGATTGCCATGAATAATAGAGAGAATAAAACTAAGAGTAAAAAATTAGAAATATGCGTGACTATTCAGGGACTGATAAATACATATATATAAATATTTCATTTTGTGGTTCAGGGCGTTTAACTCTCGTATTGCTGCAATTTCAATTTCATTAATTATGCATTAATTCATTGGTCGCTAAGCTGTTGGCATTAAATTACATTTTCATAATACAATTGTGTTGCAATGTTTGTTCAAGTCCTCCGTTTCCTTTGCCAGGGTATATTAGTTATAGGTTAACAGAAATGGAGTTTAAATACTTTTCTTGCATATTTTTTAATGGGAAATTAATATTCTTAAATTGAGAATTACTTTGTTAAGTTATTTATTACATTTGAAAGAATATTTCCCCTTTATCACGAGGTATAAATGACTCCTTTACTTAAATAAAAATTATATAAAATTTCTTTTAGAGAAAATACACTTTTTACTTCTGATTATTGTCACCTTACTGAGATAAAATCTAAAAAATAATTGTTTTTAAGGTTTAATTTCACTATTTTAACATTTAGCCAAGTATAATGCCATTTATAATATATATTTTATTATTATTTAGGCTTTAAGCAGGCATCCCTTAGTCGCGACTCATGATTGCCGCTCTTGGACTTGCTTTTTTTTTATCGTCTCCACATATAACTGTAATTATGTTGATTGCCACTTTCCCAGTATGTATTTATACGGCCGAGCCAAGTGGGAGCCATCACGCTGGGGATTAACCCCCAGCCGGACCGGGATGAGGTTGCACGGTGGCAGACATGCTCGCGTGCTGACCAAGCATGAAATTCCCCGATAATTGCAAATATAATTGAGAAGCGGGATCCCCAACCGGTTTAATATTGATCCGACTTACACACGAAATCGCGTTTCAATTGTGATTACATGCGTTCCAGCAATTATCTGCATAAAGTGTGTGTTTTTTTTTATGACAAAGATCAAATGTTATTTCCTAAAAAAAAAACACCTTTCCGCAATTAATTTGCTGCTAAACAGATTATATATAGTATAGGGGCATGCAGGCGGCCATAAATTAATTAAAGCAATTCAGAAATCGATGCTTATGAGGCTAAAGTCTTTGGGACTAAAATCAGCTGTGCCTGTTTATGGCCAACATATTAAATTGCGGCTTAAATGCATCTGCATTTTGGCCAAATTCGATAGAGAACACACACTTATGCGGCTAAGTGCGCAAGCCTTTGAGGCTTTATTGACAGACTGCCACCCATTTATGGGTGGACGTGGCATGCCAACCAACCGAATGATGGAACAAATCAATTTCTGGCTAAAACGGCAATCTTTAAGGTTCAGGTTTTTGAGAAATTGCGATATTTGAGATTTGAATTTGCAATTGTTTGGCGATATTGCAACCAAATACAGTTGATTTTCAATAAAAGTAAAGTCTTTAGTTTTTAGATAATTAAAATAAATCTCTAATCGAAGTTATAACACTTCATTTGAATTCTTAGTTTAAGAAGTGCTTCTAAGAACTTTTTTCTTATGAACTTTTGTTCTATATTGAAGTATTTTTAGCCGGGGACCCGCAATCCGGCCCTGTAGCCAGTGCTTACAACTGCGATTTAAGCCTTGTTTGCATCTCAATTATTCCTTTTACATCCATATTAGCATTTTGGACTTCCTGAGAGTTGCCCGGGTCATCGTTGCCTTTTACTTTGGTATTAACCCTGTCACGCCTGTCCCCTCGGGGTCCGCCTAGTCTTCCCAGAGCTTGGATCAGGGTATCTCACCTTCTCTCTGATCATGCCTATCAAATCCATATAATTGCAGTTTTTAGTTAGTGCAGTAGCGGCCAAAATCTAATATAATTATTTAAAAATATATACATTTACTTGATTATTATTTATCACTCAAATAAATGTTTCCATTTTGGTAACCTTTGTGTTTCCAGTTGAAATTATTGTTGGAAACACAAAACGCCATGCATCCCCCCCTCAGAATACGGCCTAAAATGGTCATTCGTTCGCATTTGGCTAAAACAAATACCCATTCAGCAGCAGCGGCGGCAGTGCACAATGCCAAATTGCTCGGTGAATGCATAATTAATATATAATTTGGAATTCTGCTTTTGTTAGTGTTTTCGGTTTTAGTGAATTGTCAAACCAAATACTTGGGATAAGCTCCGCGCACTATTGACTGCAATTTGTGTGCGAGGCATTTTGCTGTGCATGTTTTATGCAAAACCGGAAAACTTTAAAGTCCATCCCCTCCCCATTCCCGTTAAAAGCAGCTGGGATAAAAGTCGGATTTCGGACCAATTGATATTCCTCTTGTGCCGTTTTTATTCACTTTTTTTTTTATTTGGCCAACTGCTGCTGGCCGCATTAGTGCAAAGCCAATGGACATGAAGAGTGGCGACCAGACAGGAACTGACGCTGGCAAGTGGCGGGGACTCCCGGCCAAAGCCAGATCCTGGCCACTTGGCCAAGTTAGAAGTTTGGCATAATGCGAACGCGTTGAAATTGGCTGTGCGAAAATTATTTTGCATTCGTCGCCAGCGAGGCATGCAAATGGCGAATTCATGTTGCCCGGGAAGCCAGATCACAGTTGAGCAAGCCGCAGAAATATTTATATATATGCGACGTTTGGTTTTATGTTTTATGCTTTTCAACGAGTAGCTTACCTGCTCCACCCAGACATTGGTTGTCATGATTTGATTCTTCAGATTCTGCAAATAAAGAAGATAGAGAGGGAGGATTTGTTAGAGCCCGAATGTGAACAAGAGTTTTATTAATTTAACTCTGACAGTTTCCACTCCTGCAGAATGCAACTCGAGTGGCAGGGTGGGGCGTGCACCTCTGATAGCTTCTTCAGCATTGAGTGACAGAGACCATCAAATTGAAATCGTTGTGCGAGTGGAAAATATTTTTTTAGTGAACTGAACTTGTGCTCCGAGCACTGTCAGAAAATTATCAAGAAAAGTTTGGAATGTTTGCATAGCGACAACAAATTGATTTGTTAAGAAATTATTATGGTTTCTTATTTTTAAAAATAAACTAATTGCGGTTATAGATTTTAGTTTCTTTTAAACAGATATTTCCGAGTTATTAATATTATTTATTATTATTATTATTATTATTATTATTTAAATATTATCACTAAAGTCCTATAAGAAAGATATACCTAATCATGTATAAGTATACTTTAAATATTAGATCCTAACAAAAATTTGTGTGATTCCTCTGTATATATAAAATAATTTTCAAGCAGTTCAAGTTCCCTGCACTCTTTGTTCTGAGTGTGAAAACACTTGCTCTTCAATAATATCCACAGCTCAGATGCAGCTCGTGTCGCTTAACAAATCTATTTTAAAGTGCTTCAAGCTGGGGTAGTCTACGGGTGAAATAAAGTGGGAATCGGAATCGGTTTCTAGTATCGAAGTGAGCTGCAGACTCTCAGCATCAATGAGTTTTAATCAATTGCTGATGTGCTGCAGGATAACCTGCTGTCCCCCTCCCTGCACTTTAAAGTTTAAAAATAGTTAGATGCTTAACTAAACATTGCTATAAGCCGATAATCGAAAATAAGTGTAGTTCCTCAAGCCATAAAATAAATAAGTATTTATACAAAGTCAAAGAATACCGGGAAATAGGTTTGTCTAAGAGGAAATGCTACATCCTGTTGTTTCCTTTAATTAATTTTGCATGGCATGACAGATTTTTCGCAGAAAATTTCCTGCGCCGTCCTATTAATAATTCAAGCACATCATCGGCAGACAAAGCAAGTGCTTAATTATCGTCTTAACAGATTCACGCACGACCCCGCCTCCATAGACAATATATCTGCCCCATATCCAAGCATCTCCGGGGAAGCACCCATTACTTATGGGAGCCGCTTCCTCCCTTTCGCATTTATTTACGCGCCAGGCCCAAACTCATTAAATGCGGGGAGCTCAATAGAAAAAATTAGAAAACGATAAAATTGCGGAATAAATCACTTAAGCGCTGAAAAATGTAATTAACGACAGAATGATAATGATGCGCAGTAACGCGTTTTTCGCATTTCTCTCCGACGGCGAGCCGGAGAGGCTTCCGAGCCAGGCGAAACCTCAGAGACTCCGGCAAATATGTCGAGGCATGCAGTGTTAATAGATTTTGCCGGCTCCCTTCCAGTAATCACCCGCTCAGAGGGCTCTTAGCCTTTCTGTGGGCCAAGCCAGACCGTGGTAAGGTCATTAGGCGACGAGGGCGACGCGGAAAACCGGCAATAAAACGACAAAGCCAAGAGCCAGGCACAATGGCAGGCGATGAGCACGGCATAAGGAAGAGATAAAATGTGCGGCATCAAGGAGGCGCAAAAGGGAGTATCCCACAGATCCGGAGACAGCAACGACGACGGAGAGAAGCTAAGCGCGTATCCTTTACGCTTTATGTGTGGCATCCGCTGCAACTAGTGGCTAAATCAGAGCACTACAAAAAAATATAAGCTGCTAACCGCATTTTAATTCGTGATAAAATTTTAATTGCTTGTAATTCTTTAAGTTCGTAAAATAATGTTTAAAGCCCTGATAAGTTTGGTAATTTAAAAAATCGATGGACCCCAGTTTCTTGCACTTTTCCTCTGAGTGGAGATTTCGCAAAAGTGCCTCGGCCACAGCTTATCTCAGAAGAAATGGAGAAATTTGCAATCAGGATGTCGACTTCCACTGTAGCCGCTCTCCCTTCTGGCAGTTCGCACCTAGCTTTGTAATTGGTGTTGCTTTTATCCTTGTTGCATGTCTCGCTTATTCGCATTGAGGAGGTGGATTGCAGGGGGACATTGCCCAACACAGGATGCAGGATATACACCACTTAAAGCAGAGTGCTTTAAGCAGGATTTGCATTCTCTGCGATGTTGTATGTGCATCCACTCGGGGGATCGGCCCAAAGAGCTGCAGGAACTGCTCTGTGCCGTGCTCATGACTTGCCTGACTGGGCTTGTTTACAATTTAAATCGAATTTCCTGTGTGCCGTAAATAAACTTTGCAAAAGGCATTCCGCTTGGCATACAAAAAAGTGTCCTGTGACCACATCAGGAGGATGAGGTGGTGGTAGCAGGAGCCGCATTTGAAAGGCGGTGTAAGCTGAATAAGCAGTAAATTAATTTCCGAAAATACCAAGAAGCGTTTCCAGGGAAAGCCCACCTGATTCCGACAATTATCAATGGGTAATATAAATGGGAAAACTGTCATGGAGGGCGAAATATGTCTTTTGATCATTGTAATTAGAATGCAATCTTCCCAAGTTCATTATTACAATTCAAATATTACTTAATATTAAATATATTAACCACTATTTCTTGTATTAATATTAGCTTTTGATTATAAACTTGTTCACGAAACCCCATTCCCCAATTAACACAAACAGCAACCAGCCCTATATAAACAATTTTATGTATTTCCCGACAATGGTTCCCAAGGTATGAAGAAAATACCTGTGTCGTTCTCGAGAGTGAAAAGTTAATTTTCTCCTGATTGCAAATTCTCCACCAAAACCAAACAGAAGCTTACAAAGGGCTCGCTTGAACAGACCCAATTTTGGTTTCTGTTTCAATTTCCCAATAATATACGAAATTTATGGGCAAACATGCAATTAACTGGCTCGAAAATGTGCAACATTTGCCATTTGAATGCCTTTTGGTGGCAATATGAAGCCTAGCCTTATATGGCAAACAATGCAGCCCAAATGCATGCCACCTGGTCGGGCGACCGGGCACCAGTTATGCAACTAATAAGCCATGGATCAGAAGGACCAGTTGGAGAACGAGCAGCTGAAGGAAATGGAGACCCAAGGTTCAGGCAGATGGAAAATTGCAAATTACAAATTCTACGGTCAAAACGCATTTCTGTTTTGTTGTTATTTCTCTGCCACATACACTCTCACCCCCTTTGACATTTGATTGCAATTTCCAGGACAACAAGAAGAAGAACAACAAAAAAAAATAAATAAAGTACAAGCACTGATTTCAGTGTGGAGAATTTACAAGCAATTGTATGCCAATAAGGAAAAGTAGGCAACACGTGTGTCCACAACAACAGCCAACGGAGAAGCGAACAAGGAAAATGGCAGGAGGAGACCAAGTGTAGGGAAGGGATGAGAAAGTGGGTGAAAAAAACGTGGACTACCAGTGGACTATTGCAATAAAAGAAATTCTGCGAATATTTCAAGCGAGTCAGCAGTCAAGCGCACACAGGGCGGCTGAGCGATATTCCTGTGTGCACGAGCTCACATACACAGAAAAGCAATTTCGATATAAGCACCTTATGCCAGATGCCCAGATGCCGCTCCACAGTGGAACGAACCAAAGTGAAATAACCACCCTAAAGGGGTGATTTTGGATTAAATCGAAATACTTTCGATGGACTGAGATAAATTTCTAGGTGTAAGCTTACGAAAAAAATACTTTTAATTGATATATAAGTGATTCGACTTAAACCTTCATTAAGTATGGAGTTATGATTCTACAAATAACATATACAAACAATTATTAAAAACAGATACATACTAATAAAATAATATTTAAGAAAGAAAAATAAGTTAAAAGGTAATTAAAAGTATTACAAGTTTATATTTATTCAGACTTCAATATTGTTTTTACATTTATACATTATAAATGGAAGAAAATATGGATATATCGATTCTCCATCGTTCTTTATCGATATATTTTACAGGTGCGATATTTGCGCAAATAATCTATATTCCTTTTGATATACCTAGTATAAATAATATAAATGCTTTTAATAAATCAATGATTTCAAAAAATAAAATTTTTCAACTGAAATATTTATTTAAACTGAATAATCATTATTCTTTGTGTCATTACTTGCTAACCTGACTTTTGAGTAAGGCAAGACTCCAATAAAATAGCACATTTTCAAATTCTAGGCTTATAAAACACCCTGGGACTAAATATGTTACACTTTGAGGTTCAGTTTCCGCCCATTGTGATAATAAAGTCTGATGCCTTAATTCAGTGCCCTTCATGGCATGATTCTGTTGAATTAAATCTGTCCAGTGCAATGCTGACCCAATGTGCATTGGTATGACTGCCTTTGTTGCTACTGCCACAGCCACTGCTGGTGCTACTGCCAGGCATGCCCTTTAGTGGTCTTGGTGCTTAGCGCGTGATTTATAACAGCAGCGAAAGAAAGCAAGTCGAAAAAAAAACGAAGCCAAAGAGCAGAAGGCACACCGACTCGGAGCCGAGGCAAAGTCCGACTACTATGTGGCCAACAGCACGTAACTGTTAGCCGGTTTCCCATTTCCGGCTGTCATGTGCAGCCAAACCGAGCAGAAGATTGTGCACCATTTGCCTGGCCAACGCAAGCCGATCCTGGCCGGGCTGCAGCTTAAGCTACCGCCGCCGCCTCGATATTGGTCCGAATTCCTTGATATATTGTGTACTGCTCTTGGTTCTTACTTAATTCCCGGCGCCCCCCCGGGCAATTGCATAGTTAATCAAGAAAACAATCAACTGAGGCAGTCCATTGATTTATTATACAAACAACCAGCGAGACAATGGAGCTTAGTTGCCTGGCTTTTTAATCGCAGGGTAAACAGTTATTAATTGTGCGCCGATTGTTTGCTGTGGCTTACACAAATGCCATTGCCTACTTACCGGCGTCGCGGGGGCTTTCGCGAATTAATCTGTTATGATTGTCATTTGATAAGCCCGGGCTCTGGCTGGGGGCACACTTGTCAAACAAATGGATGGCCCTCTTTGACGGCCTCGTTAACAAGAAATTCAAGCGAATTTGTTTGCGATTGGCGTAGACATTTCGGGGATCAAGGTGCTTGTAAGGGGTCGGATCATTTTTCAACCATTCATTTGTGTCAAAACGAAGGACCAGCACTAAAGAATATCCAAGAAATAGCCCTAAGATCTGGTCTAACCTGCATGAATCTTTATTAATTAATCAAAAATATAGATGAACTATCTTTAGAACTAAATGTTTAAATTGTACAACATTTATTTAATATTAACTGCTTCATTTTATAGCATATTCAAGGTGCATAGATTAAATCTAGATCTATGTACTTACCACATCGATCAGCTGGGAGAGACGCAGACCCATCTTGACGGTGAGGCGGTCCGAGTTGTTGCCCACGGGTCGGATGAGGCGGTTATAGTTGCTCAGCAGGTCGTCGTAGAGGCGCTTCGCATCTGGGTTGGCCAGGCCGCCGGTGGCAAAGTGTAATGCTATGAACACAGCTGCGAAGAGCACGCTACCCATCTTAGGCCAGGTCCAACCCTGCAATGTGAACAAACAAATATGGAAATAAGTTGCGGATAATGTCTTCTGGCGGGGCAGCTTCGGTTCTGCCTGCATTAGCATTATTTCAGCATAAAGCATAAAAACTTTACGCTGCAATTGTTCAAGTGAAACAGAGCGGAAGGGGGTGTGTATGGTTGTGGAATATAAGGGTCGTAAATTTTGCAAAAGTGTCAAAAGTCCTGGAGCTTTGTTCCCTTTTGGGCAGCAGTGCAGTGCAGCCATAAACACCATTTAATCTTTGGCTCAAACACTCAAGACACCACACACACAAACACACCAAACATGCACGTCCGTGTGAGTGCGCCGGAGCATCCTTCCGCTTCCTGCGTCTTCGGGCTGCCATCCACATGTGCTTGGCATTTTTGTTATTGCTCAATTGCTGAATGGTGTATATAGCCCGCAGCCCTTCCTCTCAATATGCCTTTCTGCATTTATGCATAAAAATCCATGCTCAACTGCTCTCGGGTCCGGCTACATTAAGCACAAACAAGCAATTAAATCAATTCCTTGCTTGGCATTCTGGCCAATTAGAGGAAGTGCACAGAAAAATGTCCAAAATAACTGTATTGCAAATAATAACAAATAAATAAGAATTGGTCTGTTGACTCTTGTAATTGGCCTGCCATTGAGACAATCGAAGAACTGTTTGCTTATGCAGAAAACCATTGAAAAAGGGATCCAAGATGGAATGCAATAAACAAATATCACTGCATACGAAATAAATTGTTATTTACATGTAAGCCATGACCAGAGCTCGATGAAACTCAGCTCTCCAGGCTAACTCAAATAGCCTGTTGGCCAAGTAGTTTTGTGCGAGGGACCCGAGATTTAGCCAAGGAAAGCGGCCAACTGAAATCCAAAACTTTTAACTGACAAACTGTAAGCTGAGAACTAAAAACTTTGCGCACTGTTTTCCTTCTTTTAGCGCTGGAAAAGTTCCAGGGGGAAAAGATTTAACGTGTCAGAAGCGTAAAAGTTTGCCATAATTTGAGGTGTACACATATGTGGCCACGGCCAGGGCCAATTACATTTATCAGTTTGATGGCTTGGCCAGACGTCTAAATTAATTATGCTAATTTCATGTGTAAATTGCTTGTAATTTGTGCATTGATTTGATAAAAATTCGTCTCTTTTCCGCCTCGAAATAAATCAAATCAAATTCCGACGTCTGCATAATTCAGCAGTCGTGGCGCACAAAACACGTGTCAGTGACCGCAAAATAAAAAGGAACAAAAAAAAAAAAAAAAGAAACTGGGAGAGAAATAATAATAATAACGGAGAGGGCAACATGACACATACAGAAAATGGCGACAGGGCGACAACACACACACACACGCACGGAGGACAACGAAAATGGCCGACATAAACAACGACAACGAAAATGAATGTCATTTCGAGGGCTATTTATGCGCCTCTTAGTTGGCAGATTATTTCATTTTCATTTCCATATGACCATTTATATTTATTTATTATTTATACTTTCCCTCACGCATACACGCACACACACGTCTGGCCACAATTTGGCTTGCTGCGGCTGTCAACGCTGCGTATGCGCAATATTATTTGCTGACTATTTATTAAAACGTCTACGAGTCTATATGGAAATGTGTGTGTGTGTGTGTCTGTATAAAGTTTTTGTTTGAACGCCGCTCTCACCATAAAAACCAGACGATGACGATGACGTGTCCTGCTCCCCGAATATAGCTCGCATTTCCATTAATGAAAAATGTAAACTGGAAAACTTTGCTCCCTTCTGGCTGCCACTTTTTTGCGGCTAAAGTTTTTAGAATAACTGAAAATGCCAGTCGCCGTTTTAATTACACAAATGTTCCATTTCCATTTTGGTTATTTGTTTTGGGGCCATTCCCACAGTCGGCAGCAGGATAATGAAGCAAAAAATAAAACTGACATTGACTACGGCCAACAGTCACTTTAACTGCAATCAGAGAGGAGTAGGGAGACTCTGCAGTCAGTTTATTGCAAAATGAACTTGATTTGAGCACTTCCATCCGAGAAGGGGGATCTGTGAAGTAATCGCTCGATGCTCCATCCTCATTTGTTGGGGATTGAAGGCGACTATGACCGCGATTAGTTGCAATATGAGAAGAGTGAAGTCCCCCACCAACATCAGAACAAATTGTTATGTAATTGCCCGATGTACATAAAGATATACACTCCATCTCCACTGTAGTGTAGTGCCACACAAAGCCAACCTTGCACTGGCTGGCTCTGTCCTGGTCCCACAATTTCTTTCTCGCTGCTTTCCACCATTTTATTAGCACTTGTTGGTCTGCGCCAGCAAGAAGGGATCGGGACGGCGGTGGCATAAAAATAATAAGTATCAAAAATAACTGACCAGCTCTATGGCCGTAAAGAGAATGAGACGGACATTGAATGCACTCGACGTGTCCAACGGCGGCTATAATTTCAATCACTTCCCCGGCAACTGCAGCAGCCAAAATGTGGCATTAAAAACACTCGTAAACGTTGAGCTGAGGGGGGTGTAGATTTCAGTGTATCCGGCGTTCCTTTTTTTGTTGTGTTCATTTTCTCCCTCCTTATTTCTCTCCTCTACCCTGCCTGTTTGAGTGCAGCCAACGAAATTGCAGCAAATATTGAAAGAGAAACTATTTGTTAGCTAGCCGTCAATTTGTTCGTAATGAGCTGCGGCTGAGTCCGAGTCTTGCCTTTTTGTTGTTGTGCCTTTGTTGTTGTTGTGTTTCCTTATTTTTTTCTCTATTTTTGTTGCTGTTTGTGGCACAAATGAAAATGTCTTTCAGCGTGGTAAATATTTTATGTCATTTCTGTGCTCGTCTTTTGTGCGCTTACTTGTAGTTACAGTCTTTCTTTTCTGCTCGCTTTTAAATACCGCGTACTCGTAGGAATATTGTATTTATGACAATTTTGGTCTCTCGAGACGAATGAACTGATTTCATAAGTAATATACATATGTACTCTTTTTGTATAGCAAAATCACATTTTAAAGAGACTTATTTGGACAATTTAAAGTAAAGAAACTGGCAGACTTGCTTTCTAAACAAAACAGTAATATCCTTCTTATACATCTCCCAAGAAGTATACAACTTGAATGGCAGGTATGTTTATGGTCGAGACTATGCTGTTCTTACTTGTATTTTTTTTTGGTTTCCTTTCCTTTGTTGCCTTTTTGTTTGGCATTTTTAAGCGCCAGTAAATTTTTTAGTAGGCAGAGCTGCGCAGAGCAACCGCAGCAGCATCAGCAGCAGCGGCACCGGCAGCGGCAGCAACAGTAACAAAGTGAAACTCTGCCGGAAACGGCGTCGACGGCAACATGGCTGGCGAGTCAACTTCCGCTTGCTGTAAATGGGTGTGTGCGTGCGGGAGTACATGTACATGTACATGTGTGGGTGTGCGGGGCCCTTGCAATTTTCCAGTTGAGTTCGTTTTTCATTTCCGTGTTATTTGTTTTGCATGCGCCACTCCGCCACTCCTCCACATCGCTCCACTCCATTCTCCAAGCTCCGTGCCCACCCCCCGTTGGCCATTTCTTTGTTATTTTCCCGACGCCTTTTTGCGCTGCATACTTCGCCAGTCTGATATATTAACATGGCCGCAATGGCAGCTGCCATTTTCGGCATTGTTGTTGTAATTGCTTTTGTCTCTGTGGCACCGTCGTAATTGAATTTCACTTCGTTTCACTCCCGCCCGTTGCCAAAAAAAAAAAAAAGAAATGCAAATACCCATCCGCGTTCTTAATCCTCCGGTTCTTCATGCGAATACACCCTTCAGACAGCTGCTGCTGCTGCTGCTGCTGGGTTTCAGAGCAAAAACCCAAACCCATTCGAGTGCAAAGCAAAGACACTGTCTAATTTATTCAAATTTATTTTATATATAATTGCAGATGGTGTGTCCTCGGCCATTGATTGGCATGTTATTAGCTGGCAGACTATCTGGGTGAGTGCATTTTTCGAAACTTAGGCAAATTACGCTGAGAATTATGTGGAAAATCTTGATGCATGCATAATTTGGGGAAATTTTGCAGTAATTTCTTGACCAAATACAGAAGGGATTGCCTGTTGGCCTTAGTTCTAGGCAAGTTGTGCTCGGTAAATAGACGGCAAAGCTCCAAGTACATAGCCAAAGGGCGAAATCGAATAGGGAAAAGGGTCGGAGGCAGGTAAAAGGTGGTTTTATAATCAAAGGAACGCACACACACACACACACAGCCGTAATCTGCCGAAATACCTGCCTGAGTTTTTTGCGTATATATTTTTTTCCTTTTTTTCTCGTCGAGCAAAAAGTGAAAGCTGAAATTTTGTTATTTGAACTTTTGCTCATGAGCGCCCTCAGGTAGCTTGTTAAACATTCTTTGCTTGCCTATATAGATATATATACATGTATATAAACATGCCTGTGTGTGTATACTTTTCCTAAAAAGAAAACTTCAACTTGAAACATGAAAATTTGCATATGATAAGCAAATAAGCAGATGTATTGCTGCTGTTGTTGTTGTTGTTGCCGCTGCCAGGTAACTGGGAAAAGTTTTATTAGATTCTTGATTCGTGAAAGGCAAGGAAAAGGGAAAGCGGCAAAAAGGGAAACTGGGAAAAAGGGAAATCGGAAGCTTTGGCAGGTAGCGCGCGCGTTTGTGGCTTGGCCCGACTTGCCCCCAAACAGAGGAGGAGGCTATGAATATGCGGGGCAAATGCTGGCAAATATGCGAAACATTTTAAAATTATTTTTGCATAAATAACATTTACCTAGTCTCATGTGTGTGTGTGTTTGTGTGTGTGTGTGTGTGCGGCGAGTGTGCGAGCCAAAGGGTTGCAAATGAGCTAAAACATTTTGGCATTAGCCCAGCACGAGGCTGGAAATTGAACGAGCCCGAAAAAGTTATGGCATAGAAAAGAGGCTTACCAACTGCCATGCCATCCCGCAGTCACTTGAGTAACGCAAATGATGTGCAAATATGCGTGAATTGCACACACAAGTCGAGCGAGCAGAGGCCGTACAATGCGGCGAATGCGCAATATTTAATTTCAAGTCCTTCGAGCTCGCGCACGGAGGGAAATAAATTGATACAAATTATCTATAAGTGCACATAGAATATGAATAATTATTTATCTTATTATCTACAACTTATACTCATTTTTTGTCCTTTTTCGAGTGACCAAATTTGTTCTATCCGGCTCGAAGGACCAACATGGAAAGAGGTAAACGTTCAGAGTTTTAAAATTTATTTTGTATGCATTGTTTTCTCAGTGCATTCATACACACATACTGTGACTTACCAGGCCCTTCGACACTGACACAGACAAAGCTAATTTCCCGCTGGCTGCGCCTCAAAAGCTCCAATGGCAGTGCGTTTGTGTGTGTGTGTTTATGTGTGAGTTAGTGAGAGTGTGTGTGGGGAAGCATGAAATGCACTTGCTTTCAGCATCAGCGTTTTAAATAAAATATTAGCATTTATTGCCTTCTGCACTCAGCGGACTATTTAGGCGAAGCGAAGCGGCGTCGGCAGGATGCACAGGATGTGCAGGATGCGCCGCTTGCGGGGCACTGAGATGGAATACGGTATACACCGAATGGGAGCCGTAACTTGCTCTAAGTGCTATGCAAAAGGGTTGGTGCCCCGGCCCAGGTGAATTACTCCAGCTGCTCCTGCTCCAGCCAGGGGTGGGAACGGAAGTAGCCAGCTGCTGGCGCTAATGTTGCTAACAAGGATACTTTCAGGTATTTAAAGATGACCTCAAAATAATGCAGCAATATGTTATTTTTAACTTTAGTTGCGATATAAGAGAGCAAGGTTAGATTTGCGAAAATGTACTGAAAGGCTGCAAAAAGAATTCCACTAAAAGTAGTTTAGTTTCTGACATGTTCACAGGTTCAACCGTAATACCCTCAAATAGCAAATTCATGAAATGCACATCATGACTGGAGTAATAGATGCAATCAGTCCTAGAGCTGAGTGCTCGAGCTGACTTATTCCGCCAATTACTTAACAGATGATGTGTCCGACTCGAGTGCAAGCTTCATCAGTCAGCGCCAAAAGCAGGGTGACTTGTATGCGAGCATTGCTGCGGTTAATTCAGCTTAAAGCCACACAAATTGCTGGCAGTTCGGGTGTAGCAAGTTTGCCAGTTGCAACAGTAGCTGGGGACCGCAAATGCGTGTGCACTTAACCCAATCGAGCCTTAAACGCTCAAGTGCCGACACAAGGACCAGCAGCAGGAGCTGTGACAAAGGCCACCGTTCAGCAGGACAATCGGCACCAGTGACAGCCCCAGCTGGAGGTCGCCGACACAATGGGATATGGATATAGATATGGATTCTGGTGGAAATGCATCTCACTTATGGCCCGTTGACTCCGCTTTGAAAGGCATGCATTGTGTGTGCGACTGGCACTCGCATTATCGTGCCGCTTATCAATAAACTGCAGTCCCCGCAGGCGCCTAACTGTTGCTTTCACTTCCACTGCCACTTACAGATGCCTGTCATCCCCCCCGCAAAAACTTAGGAAACTACTTACGATATATCCTATACGTGTGCCTGAAGGAAACGTGGCGCAGGTGCTGGATTTTGAGATTTAATGCGGCCGGACTTTATGGCCAAAGTTGGCCCTCGAAATAAGCGGCTAATGCAAAGGCTCTTCAAGCGCTTTTATATGGCCATCAAAAAGTTTCATACGCCACGTAGGCCGGCCCCGAGTTAATTATGTTTATGCAACGCGATTTACATGAGAAAGACCAAAAGACCAGGGCGACAGTGGAATTGCCTGTACATCCGAATCGCAGACTGTGTTGGATCACAAAAAGATGTATGCATAAATAGCCCAAGGTGTTAATTTAATAAACGAATTACGAAAACATGAAACATCCTGCCCGGGGGCAGGGGGCATGGGGCAGGAGCAGGCATGTCACGACGCTTAATGCTAATGCACAGACGAGATATCCTTAGCATAATGCCAACTTGGATGGACAATTATGCTAAATAATTTCGGGGCAGGATGGAAATTGAAAATGTAGAAGGAGCGGCTTAAAGTTGAAGTAAATCATAAATTATATTCTGTCCCTACAAGACCATTTATTCCCTTGAAAAGCTAAATAGGCCTTTGGGGTTACAATATCCTATATTGATATTCATATTCTTCGTACACTTCTCTGGCAAGTACAGATTGTAGGGCTCAAGACCGGTTTCCTTGGGTTCGTTATTAAGCGTGTTAGGTAAACGAGAACTTCCTGCAGCAGGCTGAAGCTGGTTAAACTACAAACACGGCTTTCATAGCCGGTTAAGGTACATAATTCCGGCAAAGGAAGGGTAGTGTGTAGTATGTAGTGTGTCCCTCCCCGCAGTCACTCTCCGTTCATCTGGTGGAGATTCTTGCAAAGAATAGTTTCATGCACGCAGCTAAAATTCGTGGCATACTTTCCGCCAGCATCGCCAACTGAGAAGAGAAACTGAAACTGATGCTGGTGCTGGGGCTGGGGCTGCTAACAACTGAAGAATGTTGGGACTTGCGGCTATAAAACGGCATGCCAAAAAGCAAATAGAGATGCCGGGGCCGTGCCACGCCCCGAAACTAGCAAATATGTAGGTTGCCACCGCCCCTCAGCTACCCGTGAACTAGTTTCGCGCTCGCTTTAAATTATCTTTGATGCGAAAACACGGAGGATGGCACTAGTGGGATGGGGCATGGCAACGAATTGCCGCAGGTGTCAAAAACACACAGACAAAGTCAATTTGCGCTAGCAGACGACAGGACATGCCGGCGGATGGTGTGGCCTGGCCCTGACTGGATGGTAGTTCCACGTGGGTTGGGGAGATGGAGAGGGGGCTTTTGGATCCAGTAAGCCAGCTGAGGGGGCGGTGAGCGTGCGCTGCTCATTACGCGGCGCCTTTGATGTGCGGCAAGCCGTCGTAAAGTGCCGGCAGCAACAACAAACAACATTACAAGCGCCAAGTGGCCCGCTTTCTGCTGGCTGCTCTCTGATTATAATCATCATGATAAGTACTCTATATACCACGTGCCACGCCCACTAGTTGGCTGCCTAACAATGGCAAGCCGCAAGCCCCATCATTCCGCCCTCCACCCCTCCGCCTGTCATTTGATGTCGCATTTACCGCAGCAGCCGGGGGGGAAGGAGGAACTCCAGGGGACACTCTCCCCCAGAATTTAATGCTCACCTGCACCCTGCAACCTGTTTAGCTTTAATGCAAACAAATAATGCAAGAACTGCAAGTGTTGATGACTAGGGTGATGTTACCCATCAGCGATAATTTCACCAACCCTACACCAACACCTTCACCAACACCTGCACCAACATCCACCCTAACACTTACCACCAACGCCATCGCCATCTCGCTACTCGACACGCCATAAAATCAAGACACTCGCCATTTTAGAGCCACCGGAAGCATAGGTAGCGGAATAAGACATATTGGGGACACGCCCTCATCAGCACCAGAACTAGCATCTAATTCAGGCAAATGATGCACTGGAGGAAATTACTATGTATTATTCGTCATAAAAGCTCAATTTATTTAAATTCATTTTATGTCCACAACCTATGATTAAGTTATGGCCTTCCACAGAGAGACACAACTTTAATAGTGCTTAAATAAATGAGTTTTCCATTCAACAAGAAACATAAGTGCTCTTTAATCACGTCCGAGGATCTCTGCCGGCCAAGACTTTCATAAATTCCGACATCTCAAATCATCTTTCAAGCACTGTCAGCATCAAATTGATAGTCCCAGTTAGATTTTCAGCACTTGGGGAAAAACAAAGCATAACCGGCTGTTGAAATGACTTCTGCCCATTTTGATAGATAGACGCGAGGGAGAGAGAGAGGTACAGGGGGCACCGACTTGCAGCTGGAGGAAAAACAATGCCGACAGCTGCCAAGGCCTGTCAATATTTCAGAGGTACGGCTTCATTAATCAAATGGCCAAGAGCGAGTCTGCCAGACTGCCTGCTTCACTCGTATCTCACCTATTTCGAGAGATTTGGCCAGAAATAATTGGTTATGTGTGGAAATGGAGGCCATTGACCAAGGTAGGGGGGGGGCTGTGTGTGTGTGTGGCGCGCAGCCAATTTCTGTCATTCGATATGCACAAAAGATTTATGAGTTAATTAATGTAGCGGAGGTCGGGAAGCGGCCGAAGTGGCAGCGGATTCATTGTTGAGTATGATTAATGTGTTTCCAATTTTTTTTTTTTGTTTCGTTTTGTTTTGTGTACCGGAAACGGAAACGATATTGCTGTCGCAGCCGAGCTTAGGTTTAAAGCATCAACAGTGTCTACTTTATTGCATTAGACTGCAGTAAATTTGGGTCAGATTGCAGGCGGTGGAAAGGAGGACGGTTGCCAGTCGTTCATAGCTCGTTCATAGCTCATAAACGGTGCTAATATTGAGTGTCGATTTTCCACCACACTGGTCCAGGACATTGCACCAATGTCTCTCTTTTACACGTTTCCACTTTTCCGCTCTCCCCGCCATCTGTCACTGCATCTGTGTGTGAGTGTGTCCTCGCCTTCTCTATTTTTTGCGACCCGCCTTTTGTGCGATGGCGGCGAGGACTAAGGACTACAAACTACCGCGGCAGCTGCTTCATTACGGAAGCCAGTATCCTGTTAATAGTTTAACATAAACTGTGGTGCACGCCGCCTGCCGTCGCCTTTATTGATTGTCGCCGCTGGACGACACTTATCCTTATACCGTATTTCCCGTATTTTCCAGCACTGCAACGGAAGGACGCCATCTAGATGGGGCAATTCATATAAAATTCATCTCAATTTAATTTGAGCGACCTTTAAAATTTATTTTTAAGCTCTCTTTTCATTTAATATCCTTACTTGCCGACCATTTTATATCTCCACATGCAGAGTATACTATTTATGTGTATTAACACTAACTGCAGCGTCATAACTCATCTTGGGGGCTGCTGGCAATAAGATTGGGATCCCATCGACACAAAGAAGGGAGAAATTGTGCAAGAAAGTTGGGGATTTTAATACCTCTTAGTAGGTGACCTGAGGATTGTATAATTTTATGATTTGCCATATATGTTTCTTCAATAAAAGTTACTTAGTAAACCTTGTTTATGTTTTCACTTCTTTGTTTCATGTTTTTCTAGATCAAAGTACTTAAAAACATTATAAAACTACACACTTTCTAATTTTTTCCCTTATTAGTCTTATTTTTCATGTCATTCTTGGGTATCCCTTCGTCTAAACTGTTTTAAAAAGAAAGCCCAACCTATTTTTTGTTGCGCCTTATGCTCTGGACAAAACATAGTCATAAATTTAAATCAAACATTCTGACAGGCGACCACCAGAAACGATTGCGAATTTATCTATAAGAAGGGCAGGACAGCATTTGAAACTTGGACAACAGATGTCCGATTTAAATTATTTCTTTGCCCAAAAACACACACACAGACACAGAGAAATGTAAGGAATATATTCCTGATTTATGCGCCAAGGCTTTTCTGCTTTGACTAATTATGTGCGGAGTTCTCAAATGCCCAATTGATTGATTGATGGATGGGGATTGGGATTGTTGTTGTGGGTCTCGCATTATTTGCAAAATTGATATTGTAAAACAGATGTTTCCGCTCCCACTTCATTGTTATTTAATTAGCCCCGATACCCGATTGCAAAAGTTTGGCGCTTGATTAATGTTTTGGCATCGCTCTATCCGCTCGTAGGTAGGAAATGAGCGACGCAATCGATAAATGAATAAATGACAGCTAATTAATCCAAACACATGCACACTCGGATAATTGTTATATGGAAAGCCGGTCGGCCAGCTAGCCAGTCAACCAGCCAGCCAGGACACAAGGCTGTCGTCCTTGTGGCATTTTAAATGCAATTTCATTTCGCCGCGAAAGAGGGAAAAAGTGAAATGCATTAAAAATTCATTAGCATTTAACTGACACGGCAGCACATTGATATCCCGAAAATGGAATGCAATGCAATTCCAATTAAGCAGCAGCAGATCGAATGCCGTTTTAGTTCTCCTCATTCTCGGTACTCTTTCAAATCGGTTTAAGCCTTTGGGCCAAGTTCAATGAGGCAAAAGAGAGAACTTTATTGACTCAGCTGGCAGGCATTCGAGCTGTTTATAGTTGCATCAATGCCGGGACTCAGTACTTGCATAATCACATGCCCCAGACACTGGAGAAAGAACTCTTCAAAAAATAATAAATAATATAATTATATTATATGTTGTGTTGCCCTTCATTTTGTTTAATTTCCCCTAGACAGACTTTAATGGAATATTTTTAATTTATAAAAAGGCATAAAATTGTACATCTTCATAATTTTCTTGAGCAGTGTACACTTGCCTGTCCCTCGAAATGAAATGGACAACTTGCCAACACATCCACAACAGCTGCAATCTGGGATGATGTTGGGATCGGAGGTGGACTGGCAAGGAGTCTGGGTTTGGGTACGGCCTGACTTATGCATTGCCACGCATGAATTATTCAAATACTTTAGCCATGCTATGCATGCATTGCCGGGAGCTGGGAGCTGGCAAACGGAAGGCCCCGGAAAAATGCTGGCACAACACGTAAACGAAACCGAAAACCAGAACTCAAACAGCATAAACTGCAGCCACTCGAATTGGATTGAGTTTTGTGGAAAATTCTGCAAATGCAACTGCCGGCTACTAGCTGGATGTGCGAGTGGGCGTGGCCTGGCTCAAAGTCACACAAACATCAACATGAACACGACTAGGACATGGTAAAACAGAGTTATGATGGAAAATAGTGGCATGCATAACCCAATTCAGAGCAAGGTTAGCCAGTCAGCCAACCGACATGTTCATTTGAATGTGGAAAACATTCAATTTCTGGATGTAATCTGGCGCTCACGAAAATTTCGCTGGTGAATAAAACCAGGAAAAATAACATAGGGCATAACCGGCCACAGAACCAATTACGAAACTCGCATCCAAAACTCGAAAATCTCTCTTCATTCCGCCCCGGCAGGGAAACTAAATAATTGTGTAACTCTGGGCAAAGGCAATTTGATAAATTGTTGGGTTGAAATCGCTGCTGATTTCGATGTGATTCCCCCGGTTGGCTGCGGGAGTGAGAGCACTTTGCCGATCCGGAATCCAGCAGCCAGCAGCCAGCTGCGAGAATCCGGATCCGAGCATATTTGCTCAACTTAATGGCTGAAAAGCAACAGAAGCGCGTAGTTCGATTATTTAATGCAAATCCAATGCATTGTCAATCAGCCACACAGCAGACTCCTCGTCTCCTCATCTGTTCAGCTCTTCATCCACTTGGTTTCTCGACGGCGCAGTTGGCAAAGCGATTTTCAATTTCCAATTTCAAATTTCAATTCTATGCAAAGTAGACGATGACTATAGGTCCCTCCCACTGCAAAGCCCCAGCCCCGGCCACAGTCTCTTGGTTGCTCCCTCGAATGCCTGCTATGTGTGCCAACTATTGACACAGAACTCACTCAGCCAACCACCCACCCACACACACACACCCACCACACACACACACACAGTGGCAAAGCACTTGAGCAAATACCCGACGATCCGAGACACACACACACACACAGAGACAATGCCAGGACTCGCTCTCGAGAGGGGTGAGCTGTGTTTTCTAGGGGCTGCGGGCTGTTCCAGCAGATGAATTCTCTACAATTAATTATGGAATTGGTGGTTATCCCAAGGATATTCACTATTGTCAAAGGAGGGCAGGGAGTACTCCTTTAATGAAGAATATAATAAGGAATATTTATAAATCGTTATATTCTTATATCATATTATATTCAGTACCCAATTCCAGCTCAAATTAAGGGAAAGTATAGATCAATAAAGACTTGTTAACTAATTCGTTTGCTGATTTAAACCTTTGTAAGCTTGATAGCCAACAGGATCAAGCTATCCCTGCCAATTTAACAGTTTCCCCTTATTGCCTGCATATTTGCTATACATTTGAGGTTCATTGCCTTAAATATACTCTTTGAATATCCAAATAAGCCGTTTTAGGGAACTCCTTTGACTAGGCGCCTTTCCCCCTGCCTGTATCCGATTTTATCTGCCTCGCACCATCGCGTATAGTTTACTTGCGCTAATAGCATCGAACGAGCTGGAAATCAAAGCAACGACATCCAGCTGAGACACACCGCCTCCGCAGCTCTGTCTTCCCTCCTGCCGCGTGTCGCAAGTGCATTCAATTACTTGATGTGTCTATATGGCAGCTACAATGTCTCCTCGTTTCTCGTATCTGTCCCTCCGCGTTTAATACAATTGCTATTTTGTAGTGAAAGCGAACGGGTGCGGGTACACAAAAGGAGACAAAAAAAAAAAGAAGAAAAAGAAACAAATTGTAAAAGGTATAAAATTGATGGATAAAATGATGCAATGGCACTGGCTTTTCCAGCATCCTTAGCATCAGCTACAGCTACAGTTACAGCGACAGGATTTTTGCTGAGCCCTGGATGCCCGTCGTGATTGTTTATCCGCTCCCAGGGCTCCTGTCGCAGGTGACTTGTGTTCTGGCATCGTAGGGTTGGTTATATAGTAGATATATATAAATAAATATGAGTGCTCGGCTGGGGCACTTAAATGCTGTAACCCGGCTGCACAAGGGAGCGAAATATTTCCGCTGTCGCTGGTAATGGAAATTTCAGCACTATGGCAGTTCAATTGACGACCTTCCTTCTGCCTGAATGAAAAGCTCTGGGATAATCGGAGGGTTCAGCGGGTTGAGTTACAGCTGCTTGGTTTATGGATTTTCCATTTCCAATTGGGTTTAATATATGGCTACCTCGGGGAATCGTTTTTATAAAGCTCTTAAATTTTACATTTATTTATTTATTTCCTCAGAAATAGGCACTCCCATAACTGAAGGGGAATAAAATGAATTGAAATCCACTTAATAAATACCTTTATTTATTGAAATTAAAGGGAAATTCCATCAACATTTCAGCATTTTATTGATTAAACGACTTACCTGCAAGGAAACAAATGTAAATTTCAATTAGCAAATGGTTAATAAATGACACTTGCAATGTTTAAGTTCCTGGCTTAGGCTGCCAACATCAACAAGAGCATGCTATGGTTTTATGACATGAAAAGTCCATGGAAAGCAACCGGAAAACCACAACAGGGCAGCCGTTCGATGCTCTCAGGAGATTAGGGATACAAGTGTACTGCATATTAACCCATATCCCTCTACCCCTATAAACTCCACACAAAAGGCCGTTAAGTCAATACGGAGCAAGAGAGAGAGAGAGAGTGCCAAACAATGAGAAATTAAGTTTAATAGCCTTAAAGTCTGCTTATCATTTGGGATTTAATTGAAAATTTCTGTTGACCAAAGAACATGAACATGACGTGTGAGGAAATGAAAAGCTTGGGCCAATGGGAGCGAAAAGCAGCTGGCAGCTGTCACGAGTTGGAAGCCCCCGCTTGTGTCATCTTCCCAGCAGCTGGCCAGAAATAAAAAAAAAGAATACAAGGTGGAAAGTTTCCACTTGCCACTTTCCACATGTGGAACCACATGCGGTTCTATTATCAGAGAATGAAAATATTTGGCCAAGCTGCACTTGACCAAAAAACCAGCCTGAATTAGCCAAGAGTTACTTGTTACACTAAGGGAAAAGGGGTTCATTTTGAGTTTTAAAAGATTTTAAGGTAAGCAAATTTGTAATACGGAAAGATGTATACAAAATATGGACTTCCCTTTTTGTTAAGAGAAAATCAGATGTTTATTAAACACTTTTTTTCCCCCGCTTAGTTCAAAGTAGACTTTGTTCTACACACTTTTTTTTATGTGCACTCCCTTTGGACTGTTGCTTTCTCTCATAAATTCTAATGCGGGTGTGAGTGTGTCTGTGTCTTTGGGAAATTTTTTGTTTTACTTTCGCCGCTTGGTTTTTGTTTATATTTTTTTGTTGGGGGTGGGAGGGATGTGGTGGATGGTGCCTGCTGATGGGGGCGACGGTTCTGGCCAGTGAGGTGTGGCCAGCAAGGGAGGGAAATGCCGCCTGCCTCTGTTAATAATGCGTTGTCGGTGGGACCCGGCTTTTTGTGTTGTCGCAGCTGCAAAACTCATGCTTTTGATATGGCAGATAAGCCCAGCATAAAATATTTTATTAGCCAGCGACTGCACTCCGCGCCGGAGAGGGGTAGAGGAGGGTGAAAAAAGTCCGACATAATGACGTCGACAGTGGCGGGAAAAAAGGGACGAAAAAAAGAGACTGCCACTCAACTCAAACAGTGGAATTTTTTTTCGCGTTTTTCTTTCGGCAGCTTATACATAAATTCCTTGCCGGGAAAAACGGGTATGGCGAATGGGTTCAGGGGCATGGAAAATTTTCCATTTTCCGCCAGCCGTGGCAAGGGGATAATGAGCGCCCGTGCATGGTTGGCCGGTGGGTAAGGGTATACGGGGTGCGTTGCCGTTTACTTTTGCCTTTTCGGTTTCCGTCGTCTTTTTGCGAAAATGAAAATTAATGAATGCGAGCAAATGCTTTTGGCATTGTGCCAGGCAAAGGCAACATACCAAAGACACTAAATTAAATGTCATATGTCAACTTCTCCAGCTACGCTTCTGTTTCTGGTTTGTTTGCCCCGCAAGCGTGTGTGTGAGTGCGTTCCTTTTTTGGTTTGGTTTTTTTTTTGTTCTCCTGGCTCATTTCTTATTTCATCTGCTGTTTGTCTTTTCCACGGCCCGCAAGTTCATTTAGCCAGCTGCCAGCAGGCTGCCTGCCTCCCTGCCGCCCCTAATGCCCGCTTGATGTGTTTTAAATTAAATTTCGATTTTAGACGCCGCCGTCGCGTCGCTTTTCTAGCGTAATTCGATTGCACGGCCCATCCGTCTGCTAGTTCAATTCAATTATGGCTGAAAGAGACCAAGAGCCAAAAGCCAGTAACTCAAAAGAGACCCAAACCCCTAAGCCAACACCAAGCCGGGCTAAAAGCTTTATAAGTAGTTAGGAAAAAATATTAATTTAATTTCCGGTTAACACTCACGTGTGTGTGTGTGCGGCAGGTGTTGTCGTCAACGACCCCCGACCCCGCTGTTTTTATCTGGCGCGCAGCGCGTTAAATTATTTAATGGCTCGTGTCAAAGGTAATAAATGTTCGTGCTGCGTGGGCCACTCTTTTATTTTTTACCTTTTTTCCACCGCAAGGGTTGAGGGTCCGGGCTGCTTCTGCCAGACAAAGGGCAGAAATTGCTTTTAATGCGCTTAATAGTTCGCGCATCATTAAGTTGGATTGCATAAAAAAGGGAGCGGGGCCACCGCATAAAAGAAATATATCCTTATGGGTTTATATTTTTTTTGTACAAGGATTCTCCCTGCACTTAATTGCAAATCAATATGGCAGGGCCCGATTGCTAATTGCACACTCCACTTGCCGTCCTCGAAACTCACACAATTAGAGGGGGTCAGTGAGGATTTCAGTCTGCATTGCCTTGAATTTTTTTCGCCGATTTTTGCCAACAACCAAATGTCGAGTGTCACCGATGCCTTCAGCCAGTAATTTTCAATTTCCATGCAAAGCAGGAATCTGAAATGAATGCGCCCTCTCATTCCGCAGAAATCTTTCGCTGGGGCCGCAAAACCGATAGAACGCATGTGTAAAAAAAAAAATATTGTAAATAATAAATGAGATCGGAGCTAGAAGAGTGTCCCTGCCCGTCCCTCCCATTCGTTGGGTTGGAAAAAGTTTTCGCTTTAACCGCATGACTTTTGCTTTTATTGCTACCGTTTTTCTTTCGATTTTTGCCATTTCACACTTGGCCATAATGGCGGTGGCGGTGGCCCGTCGAGAAAATTTGCCAGAGCAACAAATAATAAAACGCTGGCTTGGCTATGTGCGATGACTTTGAAGTGCTCATCTAGAAAGCATTCATGAGATAGGAAATCGAGTTAACAAAAAAGGAATGAATTCGTTTCAGAAATGTGTGGAAGAGCTCCTTAATCAAGCTGTGATTTTAAAAATTGATTGAACATGATTTATACTTTCTATATGCATTAACATAATGTGGAGATGGGTTTATCCTGCGTCTTACTTAAATATAAGTTAACTTTAAAGGATTTATTTATCAGAATAATCAAGTTATAACATTTATTAGATCAAAATGATTTATTAAACTAATCAATTATTTAACTACAAAGCATTAAAAGCTTATACATTTTCTATACAAATTTCCACGATTATTTATTAAATAATTTCACAATAAAAAATATAAATAAATTGTGAAAAAACCCCTCTCTGCTGGCTGACCAACGAAAAAGAAAGAGTTAAGCTCTGTGAAATTATAGCTGAAAATATGGGTTTAAAGCCGCATTCAGACCATTTCCCTTCGGATGACAATACAGTTCCAGGGCCAGTTCCTGTACCTCGTCCTAGCCCCGTCCTGTTCCCATTTTCCACTTCCCTCCTGCAGCCACGTGTATAACTTATTTATAAGGCTTTTACGCACAAATACACAAAAATGTGCCGAGGCAGAGTTGCAAACAGAGATGGAAACGAGTGTACATGGGCCTGGGCCTGGGCCTGTGCCGTGGTCGTACTGGGGGATATTCCGGGGCTTTTGTTACTTTAACCCGCTTTCAGCAGAGAATTTGCAAATGGACTTGGCGAAAGCGAAACTTGTCCTTTGTGTGCGCTTTACACATGTTATCGGGGGGCGGGCCTACATATATATATATATATATATATATTTGGGTATATATCCCAGGCAAAGGCAAAGTATAGTAGTTATGGAGTGGCAAGGGATGCCCGAGATAATTGCGTCTTTGTGTGCCCAAATATACGAACGAGTGCGAGTGCGAGTGCTGGTACGAGTATATTCATAAACATTTCCACAGACACACACCGACTTGGTCTAGGGCTATATGGGGGCTATATCGCCCCGACTGTCAACTTTCTGTGGCAATGAAATGGCCATGGCAGCCATTAAAAATGTAAAATAGGAAACAACAAGGAGCAACGAATACTAATATTTTTTTACGACTAAGCATTGTGCAAATTTGTACATCTATGACATAAGCATAAAAACCATTTGGGATCGCAAAAGGGTTAAGCGAGGGCGGGGAAATAACTTTTGCGGAAAATTTCACTTCACCATCGACATCTATTGTAAATTATTATTTTCTTTCATTTTTTTTTCTGGTACTCTGCTATTCGCCATAAAGCAGCTTAAATAAATTCGTAATTATTTTAAATGTGCCCATGGTGCCACGCCCCCGTTGCGCCCACGAAAGTTTCGGCCAAAGTTTCCATCGCCGCTCATTAAGTAGCACAATTTCTGTTTTCTTCGCCAAGTTTTCGTTGGCCAGCGAAGAAAGCGGCTGGGGGAAGCGGGTGAAGTGGCGCCGCATCACACGCCAAGTAATTATGAATATTTTAACGAACTTTTGCCACTGGCAGCGGCAAATCAAAATATTTCATTCGGCTGCACAAAAGTTAGAGCGAAAAATAATTTCATTCCAAAAATAGAAAGACGACGGCGAAAGCAGAAGCCGTTAAAAACACACTCACACCCAAAGAATAATAATTATAGCTGCATTCTGCAATCGCGATGCCAGGAGTTAGGATAAATCATTTCATATTAAGCGCATCGCGGGCGATTTAAATAATTAATTAAGGCAAGTTACCATCTATGCTTTTTTGGGCTGTCCAAAAACTTAATTATGAAAAATTAAAATGTGGAAAATCATAGAAAGGAGACCTTTTGAACGGTTGCAGAGTGTATTAAAATTTTGTCATGATATTTTCAAAGCGGGAAAGGAGGCATCTTCGACCTGATAAAGGATAGTCAATCTAGCCATGTTAGTCTGAATTTCTATCCGTTTGTCTGTCCGTATCTGTCCGTTTGCCTGTCCGTTCGGTATCTACGCAAACTAATCCCTCAGAATTAATACTAGCTTTTAGTCAGAGTATTTATATCATAAAACTATTTACTTAAATTCTTTTAGGACTCTAATCCAACAAAAGAATATTTTCCAACATTTTAAAGGTTAATTTCCATTGCAGTGCAATTTATTTCTATACTTGGACTTCTACTTTTACAAGCCAAAGCTTAGGACTTGGCAAGGCTGCCATTTACCGGATTGGCCTTCTGCTAGTTTAAAGCTCACTGCCTTGATTAACTTGCACATTGCGTATACGCAATCGATCCGAGTGCCAGATGCCAATCAACTTGAATTGGGGGCCCAGCAAACAGCTTCTGCCTCACTGGCACTAAGCTGCTTTTTGTTTGGGTGCATAAATTGATTTCGGCCTTAAAGCCAATTAAGTGGGTCACTCCGCTGCCAGCTAGAAGCTCCCCATTCATCTCAACTTGGCCAAAGTTGCGGCTTGCTTGGCCAAACTTTGGGGATGCGCTTAAACGGATATGCACACTTGCAGCCAAAAGTTACACCCTGGCTAATTATCATAAAAATAATAAGAAGGCTTAATTGAATTTTGGCCACAATGCAGCAGCCTGGCTCCTGGCCAGTGGTGGTGCAGTGACAGCTGCAGGTACTGATAAAAAAAAATCCTGAGCCGAGACAAAAACACCTGAGACGGACCGGCACGAACTGAGAGGGACTTCTTTTGCTGGGCCCTGCGCATAATTATCATGACGCTGTCTGTTTATTTTAGACTTTGACATATTCGAGGGAAGTCCAGGGAGCGAATACTTAATTTTATGCAGAATTTCAATGACTTCGGTAACTTTGCGCTGGACTTTGCGCCACTCAGCTTCTGAGCTGCATGGATTAGCATAAAATCAACGACAACCACGCCCCTGTACCGGGCCAAAAGTCATTTCGGTTTTCAATTAAAAGCCCCAGCAACGGGAACTGGCTTGTCTTGGTCGTATATCAGCCGGAGGCTGCGTAATTCACCTGCATCATCAATCTAACACCCGAGTCCTAGCCCAGACCCGGACCCGAACCCAAGACCTCGCAATCCCCGGGTCTGTCGTAAAATGCGCGGCCAAGAGGAAAACAGGAAATGTGGCGCTTATAAATTTGCAAGAACATGGCAGGTCTGACTAACTTCGGGCTCGTAATTCTTTCCACCAGCTCGCAGGGGCACTGGCCGGCAAAGATTGAACTTCAAATTATGCAGAGAAAGAAATTAGGCAAGAGATCAAGAAGGTAATTCTACAGGAAAGACTATTAATAAATAAACAATAATGTAAGGGCATGCTATATCATAACTTTTGCCATGATTTCTTGTAAAGTCTGTTAGCTTTCTGTGGAAAATATATGATATATCATTTAAATACTTGCTTGGGCTCAGTGTAGCGGAAGTTCTGGTCGAATAGAAATTCGATTTGTATGGGCCACTCGATGGGCATTAGTGCGGAAGTTGTGTTGGTCGGTGTAAATAATTGCCTGGCAGGAACTACAGCCAGTCATTCATCCATTCATTTGCGCCATCATAGCGTGATTTGTTCGTGGCCAAGAGCGGGAAATTTATGCATGTGGCCAACGGAGGGAGTAGCAGGAAAAGCGGGAAAAGCAACAGCATCAAACTTCGGCAGCGGGAAAAAGCCATAAAACTAATTATGAAAGTTTACCTGGTCGGGTGAACGAACCGAGAAGGAGTGGCACGTGCAGTGTCGTTACTCCAGAAGCCAGATAATAATCGTGGCATTAATTAATGAAATAACCAGAAGGTTTGTGCCTTTTGTCCTTGCCACCGGTTGGTGTAGCTACATTTTATTATTTTTTTGTTTCATTAAAATTAGTGGGAAATGTGTCTGTGCTGCTGCGGTGTCCCAGAACGTAGCTGGGAATTGTCTTTTTTTTTTTTTTGTTTTTGAACAGACGACTACGACTGGCTGTGTTGGGGTTTTGTGGCCATTAAATTGGCCCATAAATATGCCCCAAATGGCAATTGGACATTGTTGCCTTTGTGATTGCAGTGAGAATTCGCATTTAAATTTCCATTTCATGGAAATTAATTAGCTACGAAGCCGGAAAATATGCTGGAAATCCCGGGCTGATCTGTGGACAGAAGATACAATTTCAGCCATTCCTCATCCTGTCCAGGCCGGGTTATCTTACTTTGCCTGCCTGCCTGACTGCCTGCTTTTCCTCTTCTTTTCCGAAGGACATTTGATTCGTTATGATTATGTATTTTCTTGATTTCTCTCAAGTTTTTTTCTATCTTCTTTTCTTTGGAGCTCTGTGCTGCTCTGTTAGTGGCCTGACATCATAAATATTATGTCTGCCTTCGTTTTTGCAGAGGCCAGCTTAGAAGATTTATGCGACCAGGCGCACACACATCACGAAGGCTTGAGGCTTGAGGGAGAAACTTTATTTCCTTGAGACCAAAGACTGGAAAGACTCAAAAGACTGGGAAGCCGGAGCCGAGCATGTGACATAACTCTGATTGAGTCCGGGCTGGGCTGCTGCGACGGGGTGGCTATTTGCAGATACTCGTATCTAATATGCAAACTGACAACTTAAGTACGCACATAAACGAAATCTAAGACAGGCATAGACAACGCTCAACACATTCGGGCAAACAAGCCACTCACACACACACACACAAGCATCCACAGATTACACACACTTGCAGCACCTTGTGGCACCCCAAACTCTCCTTACTCCACCAAGAGACACACTCCTTCGCCGTTAGTGCCACGCTGCTCCAAATGACAAGTTAATCATTTATTAACGTTGACATGTCATTGCTCAAGTATTTATTTACTGCCTCTGCCTGTGGCAACTATATACGTACGTACGTGCTTGAGGCTTCTGGGCCTTGGGATATGCAACAAGGAATTCTCTAAACTTGATCAAAACTAAAGAATATATTTTGTATATATTCAAGGAAAATGTCTTTGCGTTATTAGTATACATTTTAGGGTTTGTATTTGTAAAGAAGTATTCTATTTATATTTTCCATAAAATGTTGCTTGCAACTCTTCTTTTTCTTTCTGTAACCAGCTTCCCCAAACAGTTGCAATATAATAATGGCGTTGAGCAGCTGCAAAATTATTTATAATAAACATAATAAGCGTGCGACAGCTGTTGCCAATGGCTGTCACAGGGTCGGTGGCGGTGGCGGTTCGGTTTTGGGCGGTTTCGGGTGTCGGTTTCTCGATGACAGCGCCGGAGACAGGCGAAATGCCTAATCCTTGAGACATTTTCAAGCTTAATTACGTGTTTACCGCGCTCTTCAGTTACCGTTCTGGGATTCAGGTGCTCTCCGCTTCCAGAGCTTAGTTTTTGTTGTACACACACACACACAGGGAGAGAGCGAGGCGGAAGGAGCATAATATGTTGCCCCGGAAAGTGAGCTACACATTTAATACTTTCTAGCATATTTGCCGCGCATAGCATAAATTTCTGACGGTTTTACTGGGAAAAAGAGGGAAGGGGCCCAGTGAAAATGTGAAATATTTTATGGTCTAGTCCGGAAAAAGGCGAAGCGAAACGAAACGATGATGAAGCTCTGGGAAGGCCCGAGAGGAGGAACAGAAAATACCAATCAGCGTGACTGTTGGCTGAACTCGTGCTTATCGTCGAGTTTTTGATTTGCTTTAAACTTTCCTTTCACTCTCAGGGCAGACCGCCCGCCCATCCCTTTTCAGTGCGAAGATGGACTGAGTTTTCTTTTGAGGCAGGCTCATCCTTTCTCCGTGTCCCGGCATCCTTTCTCTTCGTTTCTGTTTCTTTTTTTTTCTTTTGCGCCGCCTTTTTGTGGCCCGCTTTTCAGTTAGGCGCCTGCCGCGGCTCAATTATATAAATTTTTATGGGGCCCCCAAAAACGAAAAATTTATGCGAACGTTCGTTTCTGTTGTTTACACAACAAAAACGTGGCCCGAATCCCGGCCTCCATCTCCCCCAGCCCTACCCTCTTTGCTAACAAGTGTGGCGTGAATATGTCCTGGCCGGGTCCTGTGCCTCGGCACAAGCCTTTTGCCTGAGTTACTGGCTGCTCTCGTCCAGCTCGGAAGCCTCTGTGATTAATAGTTTTTTCATCGACAGTCGGAGAGGACCCAGGGACCTAGGAAAAAATTATACAACACAGCCGAAGGAAGCTCTGCGCTTCAGTGAACTTAAAAGTATAAATAAATTCCATGGAGTTCCCAAGAATAAATATATGTTTGCCCATAATTATCGTGCCGGTGCCTTGTGAGAGAAAAAAGTTCCGGTAACGGACGGCAACGGTGGCGGTCTTCGAAACTTTCGCCTGCCCGCCTGGTGAAAGGTCGCCCCCTTTTTTTTTTTGTTAGTTTTATTGGCTTTGGCTCGTCGTTGCTCACACTGCCCTTGACTGATATTATGCCAGGGGGATTACTTTGATGGCGGCACATGAATTACAGCCATGGCGCTGACTGTGGCTGTGTGTCTGTGGCACATAAAACTATACACATATCGATCGGAAGGTGCTGCTACCGCTACCGCTGCCTCAGCCGCTGCATTGTGTATATCATGTTGGGACTAGGCTGGCCAAAAGTTTTATTACCCCGGCTATGAGAATTTCTCCTGTTGCGAATACTTTCGGCTTTTATGCCCAAGAGCAGAGTCAATGAATTGATTGATGTACAAACGTACGAAAGGAATCGAAACAAACGGCAAAGACCGTGGCAGCCGTGGTATAAAATGCGCATAAAAAGGCTGGTAAGTTTCGGTTTTTTACTCTTTTTGGGGCAAAAAAAGACCCAAAACTCACACACATGCACATAAATTACAGTTTTACGCTGACATTTTACTATTTGCCGGCGCTGGCTTTTCATTTTTGGAGGCGAACGCACTAAAAAACCAAAGCTAATAGCCATGAGCACCGAACAACTTGGCTTATGCCGAATTGCTACGCTCGCCGCAAAAACACAAACACACACAGACAGAGCCAGGACATCCATGCAGCTGGCATAAACTACAAGACTTTATGTTCTATTTGCTGGTTTTACTACTACTGGCTGTTTCCTCTACTCTTGGCCGGGTCAAAACTTCAAACAAGCTAAAAATTAATTTAATGCGCAATTTCGTTGGGGAGGGAGCGGATATTTGGGAGTCGCCGTCGAGCTGCAATCTGGGGGAGCTCGAAAGCTGAAGGCAGGGAGCCGAAAAAAAAAAAAAAATGATTGTAAACGGCAAAAGTCATTGGGGCAAGCAAATGAAAATGTAAACTTAAGTGGCACACACGCATTTTCCTGTTTTCTTTTTTTTTCAACCATTTTATGTGCAAAACGAAGGAAAAATGCTGGCAAAAGCGAGGAAAAAGTAAACGAAAGCCGAACAAGCGGCAAACAAACAAGCTCGAGCGAAAAAAAGGGCCAAGCACAAGAGTCTCGACTCTGCCCTGCCTCGCTGCTCTCCTCCATATTTTATTTAACAGTCTCTGTACGAACACTCGACACACATTCGACGCTAGTTTCGGCCACCATTAATTGGATGTGCCAGTTACAATGGCATACCCGGGCTATATCCCTGCCTTCAACCTGCCACGTCCTTCGCCATCGCTCGCATTTCGAGATTCGAGCGGGGCTTCAATTAAATTCAAATTAGGGCTCGGCCTAATCCCAACACAGATGGGCAGAGAGTTTTCCAGCACAAAAAAATACAGCACAGAAAGAAATTTAAATAGAAAATAAAATAAAACATAGATTTTATAAAAAAAATTGGGTTTTGAGTTAGAGGTACATTCAGCTCAAAGAATCCTAGTTTTCATACCTCCAAAATCTGGAAGTCTATCAACGAATAAATCTAAACCCATTCAAGTTACTAACTTTTCCCTCAGTGTCGCAGATATTCTGGCACAAACGACTTAAATGATGCCCCAATGACGTCGCATAAATATTTCGTTATGGCTCGTCTGCAAAATAACCAAAAAAAAAATAAGAAAAAAGAAATGGAAACGAGTAAAAACAGCAATCGAAATGTGGCAGCAAATCGATGCCAATCCGCGCCGCACCACGCGGCGTATGCGTAATGCAAGCACGCCAATGGCCCAAGAGCCGCTTACTATTATGCCCGCCTTGTTATTTATTGTATCTACATATACAACCATCGAAGTTAAGCTTTAAGGCAACGCCACCGCCGACGATCTGCTGTTCAATTAAATGGAAAATAACCATAAATCAAAGGCAATATCAATATCATATCTGGCATGATTGAGGCCCAACTTGCATTGATTTCCCGGGCCCTCAGGTACTCCAGTTCTGGCACTCTGGCTTATCCGAGGTCCTTTGCGAGTTTCCGGTGCGGTTTACTCCCGGAATCAGTGGCAGAATCAGAGGCGTTAGCTCGTCGCGACGGGTGTAAAGGGGTGTCCGCATTATTCGATTCTTATTGTAATCGCATGAATATATTTCTCGCATTATAATGCTCAGCTGAGCTTCAGTGGCTTTTTCCTGCGCAGTCGTTGACTTTTTGCATTTTTAATGTGTTGCGAATCTCTTCTTTTTACTCTCTCTCTCCACTCGCTGCCGTTCGCTTTTCGTTTTTCGCCTTTTCCGCCTTACTCCGGCTATCGGCGCATGTGTGTGAGTGCGTTCAATAATTTCCGCCACGGCATTTTGAGTTGGGTTCGCTGCCAAATAGAGTGTAACGCGTGTGCCAGTGTGTGTGCCAGTGTGTCTCTGGCTATGTGTGTGTGTGTGTGTGGCGGCGCCATCAACTTGAAAAAGTGTCAGCAGGCAAAGCCTTAAATCTCTGCCTGCCACTTTGTGTATTTGCGGGGCCCCGTGTGTGTGTCTCGGTGTGTGTGTATATATAACACACCTCTTCCGCTTTTGGCACTGCCAGAAAATCGCATTTGTATCACTGCATTTGGCATTTTCCGCTTTTCCCTTTTTTTTTTTGTTGCCTGTTTCCCTGTCTCCTCCGCCCCCGTGCAATTTCTGCCGCCTAACAAACCGGAAGGAAGTAAGTTTTTAAACGCAGCCAGGCAGGCCGAGGATACGGGATCCCAGGATTCGTTTGCTGTCTCACCCGTGGGCACGGAACTGTGATGCTGACTGCGGTTTTCCGACCTAGCATTTCCACCTCGTCACACCCCACTGTTGCCGCCTTTCCAGCCAAGACAGTTTATTACGTTGCACGCGCGAATTGCACTGCTTCCAGTCAACGAACCGAAATCAGCCAGCCTGCCTGCGAAGGAATGCAAGGATATTGGCCAGTGCCTCCTGCGAGGGTGTGCTTTAAAAGGAGAACTCCATTTCCTTTGCCATTTTCATTTATAAATTCACCTTTTGCGAGTCAGGCTAACCGAAATGCTTGTCGGTCGATACGTCAAATGCAAGTCCTGGCAACAGGGTTTGCCAAAAGCGGCAGCTTTAACCGGTTTTTGTGAAACTTTCCGAAAGGGTCCTTACAACATTTTTGGTTGCCATACAATTTGACAGCTTCCCAGGCCTTTGCCACCGTACTTGTTGGTCTTCGGCGGAAACTTTTCCAGCAGCCGGCAGCCCACCCCTCCCCCCAGAAAACGGGGAGCTCAACTCATTATAGACCGCTTTTCCGCTCCAACCACCCCCCGGCCGTATGGCAGAGCAATTTGCTACCCTTTAAGTCATTTAAATTAAATACACTTTAAACTAAAGGCTTAGGAGACCAAAGGGTTTCCCTAGCAAAATCATTTCGAGAACCCGCATGAATGCGACTGGTGCGAAAGATATACCCTATATATATATATGTATATATATGTGGGGGAGCTCCGGGTCCGGGTCGACAGAGGAAATTAAAGTGGTTTCTTTCTCGGATTTGGGGGTTGGCTTTCGTACGTCTCCGGGTAACCCGCGTTGGGGGCTGGTGAGTACAATATTTCGGAAATTACTTTGCACTGTCGGTGGTGGTTGCTGTGGTAACTTTGACACCGCTCGGTCTCTCTCTCAACTCCAGCTTTGAAGTTGTTTCGGTTTTTCATTTTTTTTGTTGTTGTTCTTCTTCCTTGTTTCTACCTGCACCCGAGTATAAACTTCCGCTCGCCGACATTTGGCAAATTGACATTTTTATTTTTGGCACACAATACTTGTTTCACTTGTTTTGGGGATTGCGCAGGGATTTCGTATTCAGCTTGGGCCGAAATATCCTTCTAAATGAAAACACGCAGCCACCTTTTGTCCGGCAGAGGCACGCCAAAAAAAAAACAAAGAAAATCCGATGGAAATTTGAAAGGGGTTCGTTTCATTTCCTTCATTTTTTCTTCTTTTTTTTTGGCCCATTTTCGAGGCAGCCCTTTGTCTTTCTTTCCGTGCGTGTGTCGGCGGCGGCTACTCCTTTTTTTTTTTGTCCTGCCGCCTTGGCCTGGTGAATGGGCGGAGTGTGGATGCGAATTGCTTTCATGCTGGCGCCATTTTGTGCCGCCGCCTAAAAAGTGTTGAATGAAAGCGTCTTGAGCCTATTATGGCCTTAGCCTATATTTAGATGAGTGTCCTCGGTGCCGTGTTATCGTGTAATTTTCAGTACTCCGACTAAGTTGGCTGGAAAGAGGCAAACACTTCCTGAGATTTGGGCTTAAAGGGGTTGACGGTTGTTGAAAAACATGACACCCGGCACGAGGACTAATTCTGGTTCCTAAAACAAGGAAATCTGAAAAGCGACAACCATCTCGGGTTCAACCAATCTACGAAGGACTTAAAAGGAGATTCCTCAAGTTATTGAAGTAGAATTAAGTAGCGATTTCTGTTGTTCTATAAAGCTTGAATAATTTTTGCACTATCCACAATATTTTTGTCCGTTACAAAAGACATATTGGTGATCAAAAACAAACCCACAGAAGTTTCTCTCCACTTGCACAAGCTCCCAGCCAATTTTATTATGGTTTATGCAAAGACAGACATACAGACATACCGACATTATGGTTTATGCAAAGACACACAGTGCTCGTGTGTGTGTGACAGTTGTCCAATATGACACACATAGCCTGGAAGTTGTAATAGATATGCACATAAAACTTTTTAGAACACCAAATTTCCTTCTTTCTCTCTTATTTTATTCGGTTTTTTTTTAGTTCTCTTACCCATCATACTCTCGCTTCGATATTCAGAGCCATGGAGTACTTGTCTTTTTTTTTTCTTCTTCTCTTTGGCTGCATATATTTGCGTGTAATTTTACAATGTCATTCAAATTCAAGCAACATCAATAAAATCTTGAATCGCTCCTTGAATATATTTATATACACGCTGGCGTCCTATTTATTTCGTCCTAAAACTGAAGTGAAGCCACCAAAAAAAAAAGAAAAGAGAAAAGAGAAAATTGCATGCAAAAACAAACACTGGCAGGCGACTGGAAGAGATGGCGCAACATTTTATAGCGCCAACTTATAAAAAGGAGCGAGCAGGGGGTAGCAGCACTAAGGACCAACTTATAGTTGATATGGCACGAAGCGGCCATATAGCCCCGCTCGAGTTCGAGTTCTTAGATTAACTGCCAAGCACACACACACACACACACACTAGCACAGCTGAAATGCGGACAAAAAGCGAAGAGAAAGGAGACAGAGCGAAAGAAAATGGCGCAAGAGGACATTGGAGGAAGCCTGGTTGTCCTTGTCATCATTTGGTGTGCTGGCAGCAAAAAAAAAAAAGAAGAAATGGAGGAAATTTTTGGCAAAATGCGAAAAACAAGTAAACGGAATTTGACAAACAATTTCAATAAATTTCTGCAAATAACTGACAGAGACAGAGACAGAAACGGAGACGGAGACAGCGTCAGCGAGGCGGAGAGATGGCAAAGCGGACAAAATGGCCGACGAGGAGTTCAAAACGAAATTAAGCCGAGATGAAGAAGAGGAAGCCAGACAAGCGGAAGGGATAACAAGTCGAATGTTGCGTTGACAATATTAGTTGATGTTCCGCACAAACACAAACACAAACAGAAGCCCAGGCGGAGCACACACACACACAGGCTCCCAGCAAATGTTATTCCAGGCAGAATGAGGCAAAATGGCGGCCATGTCATATCGTAGTTCATTGGTTCGCCTGTCAGCTGTCAGCACGTAAGCCGCTCGTTCCGGCTATGCTGCTTCTCTCCCTCTCTCTGACCCCCCTGGCCGTTGACCAAGCTATCTTCATCGTCTCCTGGTGTCCAGGAAGCGTCCATCCTCCTTGCGTTGGCTCAGGCCTTTGCAATGTCATGACATGTCAACATTTAACACTTTGTCCTTCTGCCAGCCAAGCAGCAGACCCTTCCTTCTCGGGCCAGAAACTTTTTCCTGTTTCTCTCAAGCGCCTTCTATTCGTATTTCTTTTCGTCTGCGACACAAATTTGTCACACGAGCAAAATGTTATCGAAGGCATATTACACGCTGCTCCTGGCTTATGAACTGCGCGTAGGAATAACTCGGGAAAAATGGGCGGGGGAGCCTAGATTGGATATTTTTGGTAGCGGAATACTGATGACAACCAAGTGAGGCGTACGTAAAAAATATTTAACCCGAAATCAGCGCTCTATCAACCTGAAGAGGACTTTCCGTCGACGGATTGATTTGATTTCCCATTTACGAGCTTCTTTCTTGGTTATCTACGGCAGTGCATGTACCCAGCCTTTGGCCTTTGACTGGAAAACCACCCAAAGGAGCAATTTCTCAGCTCTCTCTTTTTCTCTATCCTGACATGCCGACTGCAATCAGAGACCGAGCTAGCCAAAGGCAAGATGGCACTCCACTTGATTGCCAATAATAATCGCTGCTTCCTCGGCCCTCAGGCCAAACTGCCCCAGGCCAGGACGCAATCACAGAGGCAGACGAGCACACACACGGCCAGGAAAAGTGCATGGAAAAAAGTATGAACAAATTGGCCATCAAACACTGCACTAACTCATCTCGAAATAACGATTTACTTGTGGGATATTAATGTGAATACGACAGGTAATACTTTAACTAAAGGAAATGTAAGCCTACAGTATTATTCTGTTAAAAACTCCTTGTCGAAAAATGAATACATAATAATATTAAGCCACCAATCTCATCTATATTCCTAATGGATACTGATACATAGCAATAAATAATAGTACACTTATAAAAACTTAGCTAATATAACTTATTAATCAAACTGTCAAGATTTTTATAGTATTGATAGCGATTAAAAGGGATTAATATATCTTTATTAGAAAAATTTTTTGCCGTGTCGCCGATAACATGGTTTTAACTTGGCCGAGGCAACACTAACTACACGAAACTTGAAGTGCGGCCATAAAATGTTGAACATTTTATTATGATACCTAAGCAGGCACACACAGACACACACACACAGCAAGTCAGAGCAACACACAAACACCAACGTAATTATGGTACAAGTCGTGCTCAAATCATATAAAAATTTATAACTCAAATGCTGATGATGGCGACGACAACATTGGGGGCATTATGCATGGTTTATTCTTCGCTAAGCCGCAACAAAAACAGGAACAACAAAAATAACAAACAGCAGCAGCAGGGCACTGGCATTGCCACCGTCACCGTCACCGTCACCGGCACCGGCACGGGGGTTCGACATCTATTTTTATGCGACAACGTTACATTTTTTATGAGCGCCTAATAGTATGCAGTGTGTATTACGTATACGCCCCGTTTTGTAGTGTCAAGGTGTAGTAGGCACCGGCAACGGGCAACGGGCAACGGGCACCGGCATTGCTCGGTTTAGCTGAGGGATCCGGATCCAGCTACGGCTATGGCTCCGGCACCGGTGCTAAAATTAAACCAGACGTGGCCTGCCCTGCAACACGTGCACTTGGGGCCATTGTTGCCACTGCTGATGAGCGCGAAAATCACAATTTTCCCTGCAGTACAATTTGTCAGGGGCTTTCGCTTTCGCTTTATTTAGTTTTCCTCTTTTTTTTTTTTTTTTTGCTGCCTGGTTGTGTTTCTATTTTTTTGGTCGATGCAGTGTCTCTGGCGAAATTTGCCTACAACGACAATGTTGGTGACAGCCAGCGGCTTCGATGTGGGCCTGTGGCTTGTCGGCGGCAGTGGCAACACTGCTGTTATCCTTTTATGCATTTTAATTTCCACACACACACACACACAGACGTACACACACATACATACCGTACATGTATAGTATTTCCTAGTAGGCTGAGGCACGTGCGTGTGGCAGCATCAGCACCCGTGGGTGTTTTTCCGAGTGTGTTTGTGTGCGGAGCGATCATAAAAGCATCGCATTAGAAATTATACGACTGTCGGTGGCACAGGCTCAGATACACGGACACAGATACAGGTACACCAAGAAAAATTCGGCATAAGAACGAAGTGATATTTATATATGTTTCAAAAAAGAACTCTCTGAGCAGGGCATTAGAAACTCTCACTAATTCCCAAATAAAATAAGAAATAATTTTCTTGGACATAATTTTTTCCTGTGCTCACAGACACAACAACAGCAGGCACACAGATACATTGACAGGGCGTGTGCTGGGGAATTCATTAGCACAACTCGCGCTGAAAGTTTGCCCACGTCACGCTGTCGCAACTTTAAAGTGCCTGTTTCCCCCCAGCCCTTAGTACGCCCGTGGCCCTGTGGCCTCAGCTACCCTGCAACGAGCAGCAACCAAGTCCCTGGGTTTCTATGCCCCCCTGCGTGTGCTTATCATAAATTCATATGTGCCGGCGCTCCGTTCGTGTGTGTTTGTGTTTTATTAACATTTTGGGTGCATTAACCTGACAGCTAATGGGCAGGCGAAGGCCCAAGTCGCGTCTCCGGCACAGATTCACGTTCGCATTCACATCTCTTCAGTTGGCCCCGGGGCTGGTGGCAAGATTGACACGAGATCACGTAATGGTCGTGGGAAATTCTCGGAAGTAACTTGTAAAGATGCGATAATTGAGTTTCGCGTAGGAGGCCATCGTGACAGGGTCCTTGAGGGGCCAAAGTCCCCCATAAATGATTGGTATTGAGGGTTTTAAGGCCATGAGTTCAAAAAAATGTCAAGTCTTTGCAGGACTTTGATATATTATTTTTTTTTATGTAAGGTTGGTTTTTTGAAACAAAGGAAGTTAATGGAAAATATCATAAATAATATAGATATAGCTTTCTGTGTACTCACCGTTGCTGCACAGCGCGTTGCATTGCCTACAGATGACAGGCCGTCGTAGCGTCGCCGTCGTGCTCGTTGCTGATGTTGCCGGTTGCAAGGTTTTTGTTGCTGCTGATATTGCACTTGCTGACGTTGCTGCTTCTGCTGCTGCTGCTCCGTTGCTGTTGCGCCGCCGTCGTCGTCGCCAGTATTGTTGCTGCTGCCTGAATCGTCGATTAGTTGCTGAGTGGCTAGTTGGGACAAGGGACAGCTGCTTGCCACGCCCACAACGCCCAACAGGCTGCCGCTGATGTTGCTGCCGTTGCTGTTGCTGCTGCTGCTGTTGCTGCTGCGCCGTCGTCGTCTGCGATGGCGATGATGTGGATGGTGTTGTCGCTGGCGTTGATTGTGACGACGGCAGCGTTGCTGTTGCGCCGCGGCGTCTATTTTAATGGCAGCAATGGTGCTGCTTTATAGCAGCACACCTCTACCTACGGAGTGTTGTTGCCGCCTCCCTACTCGGAGCCTGCCGCTGCTGCTGCTACTGCTGCTGCTGCTGCTGCTCCTCCTGCTGCTACTGTGTTACTGCTGCCGCTCAGTGTTGCTCCTGCTGCTGCTGCTGCTGCTGTTGCTGTCACATGCCTTGAGCTGTCGCGTCGTCAGTTGCTCGTTAACAATGACAATTCCATAAACATGTTTTCGGCTTCCTTCCTGCCTTATTTTTCTTCTGCTGCTATTTCGGTTCCTTTACGTTTTTTTTTTTTTATTCTTAAATTCCTGATTACGTTTTATGTTGCTGGCAGCACTTTGTTGGTGTTGTTGATGTGATTGTGGCTGGTTATGGTTCGTGTTGGTTGATGGTGTTTCTTTGAAGCAATTCCAGATAGCAGTCTTGAATTTCGGTATGGCTGCAAAATTTGATTACAATTTGTAGCCAAGGAATAAAACCAATAAAAGAACAAAACCATTAATTAAATTTAAAGTGGAACCGTGATATCCGTGCTGTGTGTCTTGGTCTTATTTTGGTAACTTATCTATCTGTTATGAAAATCCTTATAGTTTTCCTAAAAGTAAAGGCCAATGAACTAAGTGAATCTTGGCATTGTCTGCTGTTGGAATCAAAGTAACAATCATGGCAAAAAGTTAATGGAAATTATACTATCAATTAGCCAGGAAGCGGACGGAAGGATGCTGGCAGCCAAAAGTACTGTACATAAATTAAATTAGGCAGAAACAGTTGCCAAACTGGTCGCACCCGACCCTTTTCGATGCTCACTTGGCACACTTCCTATCGGGAACTGTCTAAGGTCGCCAGTCGGATTGGTAGGGCGATTATGGCCATTTCTGGTGGCATCAATATGAATATGTTATAAGCGATGGGCAGGCGGCAAAAGCGGAATGGTAACAATTTATATTGGAAAAGCGTTCGCATGCGGAAACGAATTTTGTGTAAATTATAGATTTTTTCCTCTGCTGCCTCGGCTGCTGCTGGCTGCTGCTGTTCCCTGGCAATTTATCGTAGTTGAGTTTTGGCTGGCAATGATAATTTATATATGTACACAGACTTATATATGTGAGTGCGGTAGAGTGTGTGTATCTGAAGTCGGGGCTTTTCAGGGGCCACACCCAGTTGACAATTTGCCAGGGGAAACTTAAATATATATATTTTTTTTTGTTAAATAACGTTGAACGAGTTCAATTTCGGAAGGAATTCGTTCGAGTAAACTTCTGTCATATTCATTAAGGAAAATTTAAAGTGCTGTTTCAGTTGCTTGTGTTTTCTTCCGATTAAAGTGAATGGACAAAGTTCATGTGCCGTCCAATTTATTATTACTTTTCATTCAGTAATTGAGAACTGCAATTAAGAGTCCCACAGAAGGCAAAACGGAGCAGAAACACTGTTGGGCCATTTAAAAGGACGAAATGTGCAGCGAGAGAGAGAGCGTTTGATATGCAAAAAGAGTCCAAATGTGAAATGCAAATGACAAAGCCAGGATAAATGCAAGAGGAAAATGGGGGTAAAAAGGGAGTTGAAAATGGAATGAAAAGCACAGCAGCAGCAACAAATGCAACTCTTAATGAGTGCGCTGACATAAAAATAATTATGAATTAAAGCCAAAGTTGCTCGGTTATTTTTTTGTTTTTATCCCTTTCAGCTGGCTCATAATTCAAATGCATGTTAAATAGAAACAGAAATATGCAGAGAGCGAAAATGAGGGGTACTAGTTCTTTCCGTTATTGACCAGGATCATATTATCCTTCTAGACCTTCTATTTAGTGGTAGCAAAACGGAAAAGCAGGAATAGGACAGAGTTAACTTAGTTATTTATGTGATTCAAGTATTATAAATTGTTTAAGAAAATCCTCTTTCAGTTCTTCTTGCCATATTAAGTATACTACTCCTTTATGATTTAAATATTTTTCTTGAAGTGTCGTGCGGGGAATAGGAAAAAATAGAGAGACAGGGAGACACAGTTGTCAACGAACTCGGCTAGGATCTGTGCCGGGTTCAGTTTGTTTCATTGTCTCCAGAAATGCGACGTCATCGTCAGACGACGCTGTCGTTGCTGCCGATGTTGCTCATGTTGTTGTTGTTGCTGTTGCTGCTGTTGCCGCTGTCGTCGGCTGGCGCCCGTTGTCTGTCTGCATTTTCATTTGTGGCGCATAAAGGGACGGACCCCGACGAAGGCGCACAAGAGCTGCCAGCAAATGTCCATCAGCAACTACTACAGCGACAACGGCAACGATGCCAATGTATCTGGCTATCTGTATCTGTATATCTGAGCATCTGTATCTGAGAGCATAATGGAGCAGCAATGCGGGCAGTTTTTCAACCAAAAAAAAAAGAGAAAAGCTGCAGGAAGAGAAGCACTCCTTTTCAGGCGCTGCTGCAGGTCAGCTAAGTGCATCGCCAGCAACAATGGTTGTCGAGTCCGGGACCGGGATCTCCTTCAGGAAAATGGAAATGAAAATGGAATGGCGCATAATGCACTCGAGTTAAAGGCGGAGATTTAATGCAACAGCACGTTCCCAGAGCTGCCGCCTGCGGCATAGCCTTTCTACTCCGGGGAATCCCCGGGACTAATGAGCTAGCTTGAATATTTAGTTAGTCAAGGCGAGTTCCGGCTGTGTCGGCGGAAGTGCCCGAAAGAATATTCTATAAATTTGCCGATAGCTAGCGACAAAGCAATTTATGGGAAACTCAACCACAATCGAATTGCACTCTGTGACAGATTTCTCAGTTATAAAAAACGATTGCAATATATTCGGGAATTTTCTACATTTCTGCAATATTTTATTTTCTATTCGCCGGTGTCCCCTTTGGCGTTGATTCATTTGTATATTGATAGGGACACGGTCAGCTTTAATATCTGGTCTGCAAGCGGTATTTATGCTCGCTCTATCGTTTATTCTATAAATTGTTTGTACGCGTTTTCTCCCATCTCCCGCTGTGCAGCGTTGAAATAACAATTGTGACAGCAACTTTTGTCCAAACAACTTGCAACTTGCTTAATTTTGTTTGCGCTGCACAAACTACTTAAGCGTGCAGCACCATAAAAGGAAGCTCCCTTGGTCGCCAACAGCGACTGGGACTGAGGATGTGCCGTCTGAGACAATTGTGCCACGCTCCTCTGTCCAAGATAATACATCAATTTCAAATTATTTGCTGAGCGCAGGACACGACGGGGTGGCGGGCGTGACACTTGCCGGCCAATATAAATAAACACTCGATATTCAATTTAGCAACGATTCATCAGCATATTGGCGTGGCATGGGGCGTTTGTCGGTGGGTGGAAGAACTTGAGCTAGCAACAAAAGGCGCTCAGACGAAGACCAAAAATCAACTTCAAAAAAGGCAAATATTTGCACAACAACAAGACGCTGAGCACAAAGATGGCAATGGCGTCGCACAAAGCCCAGCAGACACAAACGACAGTGGAGCTAAACAGTTGAGGTTAAGACAATAGGACTTTAAGGAATTATATAAAGGAGACTTTGACAGGGTCTTAGAGACTAGTAATTGCTACCAAACTAGTTGATATAACTAATTTATATATCGTTAATTGACTTGAGGTTTCAGGGAACAAATACTATCATTTGTAGCTTATAAAGAAATGTAGGTTAGCTTCCCATTATTAGACCTCCCTAATGACCTACAAATATTATTTTACTTCATAAAAGAACCAAACTTTCTATGCTAATATTGTGATGGTAATTGTATAGAATATATATATTTATATATATATTTATATACGTGGCTACATTTGTGTGTCACGGCAAAGACAATGGCAACAGCATGCACACAAAAAAACAACCCAGAACAGGCAACTAAGCAAGTGGGAATTTGCGTTAAAAACAATAACAACGAAAACAAAAACGCAACGAAACGAAAAGCGAAAAAAGGAAAGGCGGCGGCGGGGACAGCCAGGCAAAGGAAAACGCGCGACGAGTTGGGAGACTGTCTGACTGACTGGCTGGCTGGTTGGCTGGTTGGCTGCTTGGCATACATACTTGGCGTATGGGTAATGTGCTACCTTGTAGGTAGCTGCCAGCCGGTTACGGGTTGCAGGTGACTGAAGGAACGAAACTGGGATAACAGGTCGGGGCGTATTCATTAGAGCAAACGAGAAAAACGTTTGAGGTAATAATAAAATGAGAAAATCAACACACAAAGGCCGCCTAGACATGTGAACCGAGCCAAGTCAGCATTTGTTTATACGCGTCACCGAATTGTGATTAAATAAGTCAGGGAATAATTATAATTTAGGCACAGATGGAGAAAGCCTTAAAATGTAGGATGTAAAGATACTAAATATGTAATTTTAAGGGTATTTGAAACTGAAATAAACATATCAAAGTACTTGGAACTTGTTAAAAAGCTTCACACTTTAGATTTTGTATGATCTAGTTATAATAATGTTTAGAACCATCATTATATATCGGTTTCTAGTATTTAATAAACAAACAGTTCTTCCATTAATATCCAATTTATAACGATTTTTAGTAGGTAACTGTAATATAATAAAAGGGCTCTTAACTAAAAACTAAAAAAGTATAAATGCCTATATATCGTCTTCAAGTGTGGAATAAAATATAAATAATTTGAAAAATAATTGTTCTTTGAATAATATACTATATAAAAAAGCATTCTAAGTAGATATAAGCCTGCTTAAATATTTATTAGCTTTTTTTCTGACATTCCCCTGCTGATTTCAGAGATACTAGCACTTTCAGTGAATCATTTTTTAACCATTTCACGACATTGGGTTGCCATAAACATTCAGCTTGCCTTCGCCTCAATACTCAAGTACAGTGGGCTCGCACACTGACACACATTTCCCAAATCCCCCTCCTCTCCTGCCCGCCTGCCTGCCTGTGCGTTCGTCCTTTCGTCTTTCCGTCCCTCTGTTTGCCTGTCTGTCTGTCTGCATGTCCTGCTGTCTGGGGCGTTGAACGTTGCGGCAACGTTTGGAGCAACAGTTAAGCAGGTTGAAGCGGGGCAGGATTAATCGGGGAATGGCAAGTGGGGAGTGGGGAGAGTAGGACTGGGGGCGGGCAGGAACATCGCACCGTAACTTACATTACAGGGCGGCTGCCTGGCATCGGCATCAATATTCGAGCAGCACAAAAAAATGTCTGAGAAACGGACGACCGACCCAACGCGACTCTGCCAGGACCAAGGAGCAGCCGACGACCGTCTTGGCCAACGGAGTTTGTGAGACGCGCGCGGTGGCAACCGGAATCCGGAAACGTAACTCAATTTCAGACGCGATTCTGGTTTAGTTTGCTGGCATGCGATTGGCGGACGCCGTACACTGCAATTGCGGCCGATCCGCTTCGATTAGGCACTGGCACTCACACAGGAACACGCGGCGGCTGGCAGCTCCGCTGGCGGATGCGGATATGGATGCGACTGATGATGAGGCGGTAGCAGATGCAGATGCGGATACGGATGCGAATGCGTATGCGGGACCGGGCTCGGACTCGCTGCTCTGCAGCAGCCGCTGATGGGAGCCGTTGGCTAGTGGGCTCATTTGCCTGCGATTTCTGGCAGCATTTTCGTTTTGGGTTTTACAATTATTTTCCGTTTTTTGGGGAACTTTCAAAACTACAAAATATTCGTTGGACTGGCTCTGTTTTTGTGTCAGTGTAAGCTGTTTTTGTTGTTGTTTTTTTGCTATATTTTCTTTTCTTTTTTATTGTTGGTTTATTTGGGCTCTGCTTTTTCTTTTCTTTGTTTGGTGAGACGCGGCGCTTGTCACTCGCTCGATGCGTACGATTTCTTCAACCCGCGGGCTCTGAGGCAACTACTGATGGCAGCCGCTGCACGGCAGACTTTTTCGCAGCTGAGGCCGCCGCCGCTGGTTCCTTGGAGCGGATGCTGTTCGGGATGTGGTCGTGTGGCAGTCGCCGTCGCTCTTGGCCGCTCTGCGCATGCTGAGCCACAAAGCGACAAATTTCGAAGAGCAGAGTAGCAGCCACCCTGCTGCCAATGAATCTCTGAGATACAGTTCCTGTGACTCTCTTCCAGCCAGTAAGTAGGCAATGGCTTGTGATTTTCTGGCTCTTTGCTTGTAAGTTCCAAAGGTGAGGCTGTGTCTTTTGTGGTTATTATTTTTCTGGCAGTATCTTTTTTGAACAGAATTTACCCTTACTCACCGAATAATGTTTCCCCATAAATCCAACACATTAAAAATAACAATATCTAGACTCTCTTAGGTGCCACCTCTCTTAGCTGTGACTCCAAAAGGGCGTTTTACTTAAAGCCATGTGGCAGAAGTCTACAAAACGAGAGCACATCCCCATCTCCCTGTTGGGATGTGTCTCTCCGGCTTTTTTCGGCCACCATTTCTCAGCCGCCCGCAAAAGTGTTCGCCAGAAACTCCAGGGACTTGTGTCGCCGCGAGTTGGGCGGACAAAAAGTGGCCTGGCTAATAATTTACATATAGGGCGTGGATTTTTCTCTACGGCCGACAAAACTCTCCAGCGATCCAGTCGATGGATGCGTGTGCTTAATCGGGAAATCGCACCCCTCTGCCAGCACCCTGCACACTCCCACACCACCTCCTTGCCGTCCAGTCCCCCCCATTTGTTTGTTTATTTCGAAACATTGTTGTCCTTATTTCAGCGTGTTGTGTTATCCTCTTGCAGTTTTTGAGAGACAGAGGGCGGGAAGGGATGCGTAAGAGAGGGAGAGAGAGAGCCTGGGAAAAAGAGCGAGTTTCATTATGCGTGTGAATGAATTTTATTTGTAACTTTGCGATGTGCGTGTGTGTGTGGGTGAGTGCTTGTACATATGGGTGCAAATGGATTTGATGTAAATTGCAATTTTATGCGTATTTTCATTTCGTTTGCGTTTTACTTCCTCTCCCCACTACCTCGGCTCTCGCCGTCTTCCTGTTTCAGTTTCTGTTTCTGTTTCTACTTCGGCTTCTGCCGCTATGTCCTGCCGCCGTGTCCTGCTGTGCGTGTAATTGATAATGGTCTCGATTGTGGTTTCATTCCGCCCTCCCTCCCATCCCTCTGGCTGTCCTCTTTCTCTTTATCTTTTCCTGTTTTTGTTTCTCCTTTTTTGTTTGGCTTTCATTTGTCTGCTTTCGAGGAATTTTTGACAAAATGTGTGTGTTGTCCTGCCACTGTGTGCCGCATGCTACATGCTACATGCTACATGCGATGTGCGATATGCGATCGGGTTTTGTAACTGCATTCAAGTTGCGTAGGTCCTGGATAAATATTTATTTATTTTTGCTATGTCTTCTATTTATTCCCAGACACGTGGCTTTATTTACGATAGTAACTCAAGTTGATTAAATACTTAAACTTTTATATATGCTTGGCATAAAGAAATTATAAAACAACTTTGGAAATTAAAGTACCTATATTTTCCTAATGATTCCTTGTGTTTTTTTAACTATATTTTATTAAGAACTTAGAGATAATTTTTAAGGAAACTTAGCCTGTAAGTAAGACCTCTTTTTTATTCCATTTTGTAATGCTCAGGCAAGAGATAATATTTCGACAAGTGTAAGGATATTGGAACTTGGAAAACCCCCGTTCATAAAGGGTTGCCAATGTCTGGCTTTGATTATTTAGGTCAGGGAATCGTGCAGGGAAATCCCAATGAACTAAATCGAAATGAGCTGGCCCAAATAAAGGCTAAAATACGTTCCCGTCGAGAGTGAGATAGAGTGAGAGCTGAGACTTACTTACCGATTTATATGAGAGTTCCTTTCCCATTACGCTGTTAATTTTAACGGTTGGCTATTAGTCCCAGGCAGGCCACCAACTACGGTTAGAAATCGCAAGGTCCCCCGCATGTCCGGTGGCAACGTCGTTTCGCCATTTGGCCAGGGCCCAAAGGTAACGGTGGTGTGTCCCCGTGTCCTTAGCCCTGTCGACTGGCCCAGGACAATGTCGCAATGGCGAACGGCGGACGGCAAATGCCAGACATCACGGCCAATGGATGGCCGCTCATTTGGCGCTTAAAAATTATGGCCACATGTGGGCAGTAGCGCTAAGCGTGGCCAACACTCTCCTCCTGCTGCCGCTGCTGCTGTTGTTGACCGAATTTCGTTACGTTCGCAAGTTTATCGCGCCCACTGCTGCCGCAAGGCTCTGCCTTAATTCATCCCCCTTGGAGTGTGTGTTGTGTGTGTGTTTGTGTGTGTGTGTTGGTGGGGGTGGCAGATGGTGTGTGCTTCAGCGGGTAATTGGTAGGCAGGCTGCATCGCCTGTAAGTGCGTCTACGCATCAGGCGAGTACACAGCATAAAACACCTTGACTCGGGCTTTGATGTAAATAAGTAAATCGTCCTGCCATGCGAAGGGAGGAAGGCGTATGCGTAACATTCGCGCATTGCGGACAGAAGGAGGTAGAGGGAGGCACTGGAGTTAGTCTGGGCATATTTCATTGTTCACTTTAAATGTTTAACAGGCCCAACCAAGGCATTGTTCTAGCCAGGATAGTTAGAGAATGCCAGACCGCCAGCAGGTTCGTGCTAAGGTTTTAATGCCTTGTCGCCATGGCGGCTGCAATTCAGGGATGGCTAACAAGACAGGGCTAGGAAAGAAGCTGAAATTGCTATTATACTCTGGATAAATGTGTTTTTTTATAAAGGAATACTCATAATAGATGTTTTAATAAAAATAAGTACAATCTTGTATCATTTTTAACAAAATTAAATATATAAATAAATATCTACGAAGAACTGGGCTAAGAAAAAATATGGAAAAATATTTAAACAATTCGGGAATTGTCATAATAGATGTTTTAATAAATCTTGTATCGTTTCTTTTCAAATAATATATGTAAATAAGTGAACTTGACATTGCTTCAAAGTAGTTCCTTCTTATTTAAAGTTATTTCAAACTCATATATTATATAATATCATAACCACATTCTCTGTTCTAATGCAGTCTTGGTATTAATTCAAGCATCCATAACAGTTTTCAATACCATTAATATTCCTATTGCAAAAGAAAGCAATAATTATATAATTTACCTTAGATCTAATAAGAGGCCGCTTGAAATATATCCTCAAAGCCTGAATTACCTTTTCCCAACTAAATTTCTATCTCTCTAACACCAATTTAGTTGCAATCCATCAATTGCTTCTCTGTCTTCTAATTATTTATTTCCTGATTTAGCCTTAGTTCCAGATCATGACATCACTAAGCCAGCACCTGCATCTACTTGCCTTCGGTGGGCGTCCAAAAAAACGTTATGGCTGCCATCGCATCCTTTGTTTGGCCAGTTCTGTGTGTGTGTGTGTGTCTGTGTATGTGTTTTGGTGTGCTTTTGGGCGTGTGTATTATTGTTTTGCCTGTGTGCGAAGTGCGCTGCTTGAAATGCTGCACATGCCTGGCCAACCGCATGCCTGGGCTTAGAGGACCGCCGCAAATATTTTGGGCTGCCTGCCCAGGGTCCAACCTCCTCCTGCTCCACCTTGATTACACCCAGAAAAAATAGGAGAAAGAAATCTATTCTTTTAGCGATTTATTAGGGTGGTAGATTCGTTTCATTTTCAACATTTCATAGGGTAATTTCTGTGCAATATTTAATAAAGGAAATGATTGTAATTCCCTTCTTTATAATTTTTGTTCTCTCTCTGTACTCTTAGTACTTCTTTCCCGGCTCAAATTTATTGTACTGAGCTGACGGCCCCACCTGTCCCTTTTATGCAAAGGCCGCCGGCAGCACAATAAAATATTTTTTGCATTAGGCAAAAATTTGTTGAAAATATTTGCAGGTTTTTAGCTTGACCGAGGGAGAACCCTCGGGTAAGAGGGGAGAGGGGACTGGGTCTCGCCAATTAAGGCTGCTTAAGGGTTACAGTTTTGTGGGGGAGACGGGAAGCTGCACATTAAACGCTTCATTAAATATTTAAGTTTAACCTGGTGGCGCTCGTACCACGTGGCGTATGCGTTATATGTAAGAGCAGCAACACGCTGCTAGCTGCTGCTGCTGCCTGCTGCTGCTGCTGCTGCTGTTGTTTCTCCACAAAAGAAGTGGATTCTTGTTGCTGGTGCAGCAGAAATAATGTTAAGTGCGGCCGCAAGCATGAAACTGACATGCTTTTCAGCGTTTTCGCATTTCCCCCTTTATTTTTCCTTTTTGCATCCAGTTTTCCTTTGCCTTACCCGCTGAAGCACTGGCCCAACGCTCGCAGCGAATCTTGTTGGCTGGGGGGTTTCCACTCTATCTCCCTCTCTCTTGACGGTGCTGGGGTTTTTGTCTTCTCTAGGTTTTTCGCATTTTACTTTTTCTTAGCAGTTGGCATGGCATTGAACCAGTTTGCCTTTATCAATTGGTGGCCGTGCGTTGCAACACCTTTGGCTCAAAGGAAGCCTTCTGGGCGGAGGCGGTTGCCCCTGACATAACTTTCATCTCTGGTTTTGGTTCTGGTTCTGTTACTGCAATTTGCATATTAAAATGCCAGGAGCTCCCCTGCTGTCTGATTGCCAACACTGCTGCTGCTGCCTGGGCCTGTGTCTGCCTTTCACTTTGTCAGGACCTCTTACCTCTCCCGTGCCGGGTGCAAATTAAAAACCACGACTAACGACTAGGCAGGAGTGAGCAAAGCACCTACATTCCACTTCCATATCCTGCATATATCCTCCGTCGGCTTGCCCAGTTTTCACGACATCTCTCTCATATTTCGTGCTCAGATTTCCAGCACTTCAGACGGGCGAACACTTAACCGGTTTCTGTAGCCGCATCCCTTTCGCCGCCGCCTACATTTGCTCATTTGCCGCACTGACTTTTTGGGTCACATCCTTTGGGAGCAATGCGTCAAAATCAGTGTCAACGCGCAGCGGGCTTCTTCCTCCTTATATCTGTGACTGCACTGTGGAAAAAATACAACAAATATTAATATTAGAATCTATTTGAAAAGGTAGTATTTTAAATAAGAGTCGATTTGAATTTTATTATTGTAATAAATGGTATAACATCACTTGTATACTATATTTTTTGAATTAAATAGAAAACGAACATGTATTAAAGGAAACGTTTCTTTAACTTTAGAAGAAACCAGTTTGTTTAATAATTTAAAACTAGTTAGAATTCCTTTAACTCATAGTCTTAAGATCCTTCTTGGCCTACAAATAATCCCAAACAATTTTTCTTAGCAGTGCAGCTATCTCCATCTCTTTCCAGCAGTATGCGTGTTAAAAAATTAATTCTTACCGTTATGCAAACCTCTTTTAGGTGGTTCTCCCAGCCCGTTGGCGGAAATTGGCATAGTTCGCCCGCTGAAGGTTGGCAATAAATTGCCAAAAAAAAGGGGAACGAAAGGGGAGTAGCGGAAACCAGCAGCAGTGCCGTTACCTTGAGGCTTATCGCGTAATGTCTTCATGGGTATTAGTGGGCGTGGCTGGCAAATGGCTGGCAAGCGTTTATCGCAAACCGCTTGCTCTCGAGCCCGCCAAAATTTTCATAAATAGTTTCCCCATTTCGATCGGGGTCGGTGGTGATTAATGCTCGGGCCGCTGCAAATCCCACAATCCGAGCAGATAAATTTAATGGGCGCAGGATCCACGGCAACTCTCGACGATTCCTTAACGATTCTTCATCACCGGTTCGGTGCGCGTCAAGTGCATCGCGACAGCAGCTCCTCCAAAAACTTGCTTTATGGCCGTCGTTGATGACTTGAATAATAATCATAATAATAACAAGGACGGTGCTCTGACAAAAGCACACCTGCCGCATACGACACCGTATGCACACACACACACACATTCGCAGGACACTCGGCGACAGGTGCGCGTGCACTTGTGTTTGTGCTTCGTGCCTGTTAGGCTGCCACGCCCACACACAGAAGGAGCTGGAGCCTATGGCACTTGAAGTGTGTTTAAAGATAAAAATGCAGTTTATCCTCTTTTCAGTGCAACTAACTGAGGCATCTTAGCAGGATGCTGCGAGTGTGTGTGCATGTGTACTATATATCCACGCCTTTCGGCCTGCTGAGTGCTTTAGAAAGAATTTTTTGTTTTTGTCCCTATTCCCCAGCCGCCTGCATTTGGGGGTGAACATTTTTTTTTCTACCCATAGCCGTAGCCATTGCCATAGCCACTCGTGTCGCCCATTTAGTCCACGGCCCAGCTAAGGCTCGCCTGCGCTTGAATACTTTTCAATAGTTCTTCAATAGTTTGCCGTCAACACTTTGCTTTTTTTAAATCCCCGCAGCTACCTCTGCACTTTACTCCAGGCTCTTTTATTTCACATTCATTGCCAGCCTTTCCGTTCGAATGTTTGGGTTTTTGAAAAGATGTCCCCCACGCTTTTACTATTCAGGCCAAATTAAAATCGAAATCAAAATGTATTTTGGGTTATGGTCGAATTTAAGGGATTAAGGATATGGTAAGTTCAATGTTTGAAGTTCATGAGAGTAAGGGTGAAATTATTTATAGGAAAAATTGATTGCTGAATGTAGGGTGTATTTCTCTCAACTGTTATACTTTCTTGCAACCTAGACCCTAGACCACCATTAAGACTACTAAAATAAACACAAAAAGGTAAGACGACGAGTAAAGAAAAGGAGAGACGACTATTGAGAAGGAAGAGTAATAATGAAGAGTAAAGACGAAGAGTATAGACAACGAGTTAAAAAAAATGTTGTAAACACGACAAGTGTTTAAAAAGACAGCTAGTAAAGACGACGAGCAACGAGTAAAGGCGATGTGTAAAAACAAAGAGTAAGTCCGCCTATGTTAAATGGAAAAAAATTTAAAGGCGACTATTAAAGACCACGGGGATAAAATAACCAGCTAAGATGAAATGAGAATAACCTAGTAACATAGATTCGGAGTTTTAAGGTCGACTCTCCACGACTTATCATACTCCAAAGCATTACAAAAAAGGTACATAAATAATTTCACACGAAATATGTTTATTATACATTCTATAGAACATTTAAATGCAATCACGAATCAATAAATACCACTCAAAATAGACAGCTATCTACAAGTACATTTCCATTCCCTCTTTTCGAACAATATGATTACCCAGAAGTACCCAGAAGAGTTTCTAACCGAATAACTCATCCGCCCCCGGGACGTAAAGCAAATAAAACGGAATAATCAATGAAAGAAATGCCAGCCTAACATAGTACTAGAAATTATTGCCAAGTCAAAGACGGCATAATAAAGTCAGCGAATTACGAGGCAAGACAACACAATCAAACACAATCAGCGAATGTATACGAAACACGAAAAAAAAATTGAATTTTGATTCGGATGTTGGCCTGGCTAATGAAAATCAATTGGGTCGCCTGCCATTTTTGGGGCGGAAGTCCGCAGAAAACAAAGGAGCTGTCCGCCTCGCCGCTTTCCACTCCCTTTGACTCCGGCAAGTACGAGCGAGTAATTTTGCATGCGATGGGATAAATTTCGTTTATGCGCAGCAGGCATAAAATTATATAAAATATAAATAACACAAAAAGTTCCGAGTGGGTACGCAAGTTCTTATGAATACCAAATGATTGCCGGCGAGTAAATGAGAGAAGTTTTCGGATTGATGCTCGGCGCTCACTTTCAAACAATCAAAATAAATATTTAAACATAATCGGACCCACAATTAGCCGGCCGACTCTACCCTTCCTTTTGTGTGCCCTATCTTTGTCGGGCGGGTTTTGTGGTAAAAATAAATTAGACTCCCGCCGCCCGCTTGCCACCCAACTGCAATTGGCCTTCATTTGCGAATGAGCAAATAAGTGAGTTAACTGTAATTTCGGGCTAGTAATCATTAATAATTTATGGCCAATAGGCCCAAGTCGAGCCCCACCACACCGAGCCCTCACACACACACACACCCTGTGCTCAAGTGGGCGTACAGAACCAAGCGGAAGGGGCGTGACAGGCGGTGGAATATGGGGGGGAGGGTAAAGTTGTGAAAGCCAGGGGTTAAGTTTTGGACCGAGTGGCACTCTGGCCCCGGCTGCCGTTGCCAGCCACTTGACGTTTGGTAAAGCAAATTTTAAATAGCACAAATACTTGTGCTCCTTGCTCTCCTTCCCTATTGTTGTTGTTGTTCTCATTGTTGTGCTGTTGTTGGTGCTTTTGTTGTTGTTGGTGTTGTTGTGCCAGTTTTTGTTTGACCGGCAACAATTGACTGAGCCCTCGTTTTAACCCATTGAGGCAAAACGGACTGCAGGTACAAATGAAATGTAAATAATTTAACAGGCATAAGTTTAACGCTCCGCTCCTGAGTCTCTGTTGATCTTTCAATTTGCCAAAGAAATTGTGAGAAATAGACGCAAACAGTGGGCTCTGTTGTGACTTTTGGAATTTTGTTATCGTTGAAAATCAATTTACTAAAAATCACCATGAAGTCGGTCAGATTAATGAATGATTAAATAAGCTCAACCTAAGCATTTGGTGTTTATTTGGAATATTTATAGAAATATGATTAAATTAGAAAGCCAGCTAATCATGGCGACTTCCCTTCCCCGGTTTGGCATTGTATTTCTTTCCGAGTTTTTCCTAGAATTGTCCCCACAATTTAGCTGCGAGATGACGGCATTACTCACGTTCACGTTCATTGCAGGCGTACGTGCTAATGCCGGCATATTGATAGAAATCCTGTAAATATCCTGTCAACACGCCGCATCAAGCAATGAAAGGAAACACAACGGAGCAGCCATTTCGCAGGACGGCAAGAAAACGGTGCCGAAGACTGAAGGACTCGGCAAGTCGCACGCTAATAGCGACAGCTGCACGTCGCCAGCGATAACAGGATACAACATTAAAGTACTTTCAGATTTATTTTTAAAGATGCCCCATCCCCCTCTGCTTGGCTTCCATGCATTCTTAGCAGAGTCCTCCTTCCCTACGATGGCTTAAAACATAAAATTATGACAGGTTGTGGCCGTTTTGAAGGTATACTCCTCCGTTCCATGATGGATTCAATGACTGCTCGACTTGGTTGCCATGCCAGTGCCGAGCTGCTTAAACACTCCAAAGTGGGAGGCAGACACGAGGGGGTGTGGCTTTAGGGGTTGGCCAAAAATTTGAAGGGGAAAATATAATCTCTGTACAGTTCCAAAAAGTTATAATACATGTGTGGGAGTTATAGGAAAAGATGTTAAAATTGAATAAATATATATAATATAAGAAATGTTATGATAATGCAATTTTATGTTGCTAAATTATTTTCTTGTGTTTCTATAGAGTCTAAAAAGATTTAATGTTTAATTGGTTTGCAATTTTCTGGAGAATTAAGTCGGTGCCAAGCAAGATAAAATTTCTATGTTAGTTGCTTGAATGAAAAAATGGCTTATAGTTTTGATAGAAACTCATTGATTGTTTTAAAAGCGAAAGAATATTTTTAAGTTTCTTCTTTCCTCAAGTAATATATTTTTGACGTGCCTTTTGTCACTTTAAATTATAGTTTTGTTAGTTTTAGTTTGTCTAAGCCATAAATAAACCCTCTAGTTATGCAGATGAACACTACCTCTAAGATTGGTCTGACTAAACGGAAGAGGAGACTCTGCTGATTACTAAAATAATATCCTTTGTTTCTGCCTCTCCTTGCATTTTAATACGGGAATTTCCCTTTCTTTTAAGCTGATCCCAAGCCTTATCAGCACACTCCAGTAAGCAGCAACCCCAGCTTAGCAACTTGCCAGCCCGCCAGCTCCCCTGCCTCGCAACTTTAGCTGCACATTTTTGTATTCCTCTTCCTGGAATTTCGCTTTATTATAAAATATTGAAGATGTACACAATACAACAAAACAAAAAATGGGAAAACAGCGCCACTGAAAAGAAAGAAAATTGTGGGGGCGGCGAGCAGAGCAACAACAAAAAAGAAAAAAAGAAAAGAAAGGAAAGCAGGTAAAAGACAGACGTTCCGTTCCGTTCCGCTTTCCCCGATCACCCCGCCGCGACTTTGAGTAATGACAGCAGCTGCTCTAATCGAAAACGTGTTTAAGTAGCTACCTGAAGCATTTAATAAAGCGAAATAAAAACTGGGGCGAACTGAAAAATGCCAAAAGTCGTAGGCGTGGTCATAATTGCGTGGCACGGCGTGTCGCCATTTTGAAGTTAGTTACACAAGAGACAATGGCCGCTCCGCTTTGTGGCAGGGTACAGGGACGGGCAGAAACGGAAATGGGAAGCAGCGGCTTCATTTTCCCGTTTTGTTGTCTGTCATTTGCCGTCAGCCCTTTAAGTTTTGTACGTGCGGTTGCCTTGCGGTTTGACTTGTAGTCGTGTCCTGTCCGCTATCTGTGTGAGCGAGTCCTCGGCCTGTGTGCCTCTTCTGCCTCTCTGTATATGTGTGTGTGTGATAAACATAATAAACATTCTTATCCCGACCGGAGAGAGGCATACACGGGCTTAGTGTCTAACAAATGTGCGCCGTGTGACAACGCCAGCAACACGAGTTGCAGGGCAAGGTGCCGCCTGCGGTCTTCGCATAGGCATGCGTGTAACTACACGGAAAGAAAAGCTTCCGAGACTATGTATAAATATGTACTTTTCTTTGAGTTTCATAAGCTTAATAAATGTAAAATCAAAACATTTATATAAAAGAGATAAAGGAGTTAAAGGTAAATATTAAAATGTATATAAAACGTTCTTTCTTCATTTTCAATTTTACAAAATAAAAAACAATATATTAACAGCTTGGTAGATTCCTCTTAGAGATCGTTAAATCTTATTGAGAGAAGGTTCTGGGTTGCAAATCAATTATTATACTTTTTTTTGCAGCTTTTAACCTTATTGTTTCTGATAAAAAATTCAAAACAAATAATTCTCTGGCAAAGGGCAACAAAATTAATATTTAATATTTATGTTTTGTTTTTTTTTTACATTTTTTACTGTGTTCCTTCGCAACGCGTTTATGTGTGTGTATGGGTAAGCGGAATGAACGGTAATCCGTCGTGTTTTGAATAACAAAATTTTCCGTACGAGATTGTTGCACACTGGAATTTGCCTGGACCGCTAACAAACCGCAAGCAATGTCAAGTGGCACGAGGTGGAAACAAAAGACACAAGCAACAACTATGGCAAAAAATGCCGTGTCCTGGGCCACGCCCTACCCAAAAACCACACACACACACATGCAGACCAGACCCTCTTTTTTGTGTTCTCGACGGAGCAAAAAAAGAAGAACACTCAAAGGATAAGGGATATCCTGGCCAAGTCGCGCACGCACATTTCGCACAAATTCTCGTCGAGTTTGTCAATAAAAGTAAAGAACCTTTGCAGCCTTTAGGCCAGCTGCCATTGCGTGACAATCGCCACCTGGCCTGAAACACCCATATATATGTATATATATATGTACTTCCCTGGAAAGCTCTCCCGTAATTGATCAAAAAAACATAATTCCAGGCATATCAAATAGAAATCATTTATTTGAAGGTCCACAGTTTGTTTAAATTGCCTCAAAAGCTTTGGGAAAGTCATTTTCCACAATGAATTTTTGGGCTACACTGTGTTTGTAAATCTGCAGATTTGATGAAAGATGCCTGTAGCCTTCTATATATTTTTTAAAGTGAGAAGAAAAGAGTTTTGATTGTAAGTAGATCTTGGAAAATGCATAGAACAATATTATTTATATTTGGAAGCTGAGAGGTATCTGGGAAATATAAGATTATACTTATGTATTATTTAATATTGTATTAATATTCTATATATTGTCAAAAGTTTATTAAATTAAATACTAACGATCGCAGGACTTTAGTTATCACATTGTCTTCAAATTAAATTATTCTGCAAAAGAATAAAGCGTTTGAATGCTACTAATCATTTATTTAAAATTTAAAAAAATAACTTTTACTGATTCCTTCTACTATTCTTTATAAAAAATCATTGCCAATTAAAATTAAATTCCCACCATATATCCTTGAAGGAGAATTCAAAGCATTGGCTATACTCGCTCTAAGGATATTTAAACTATGATCCCTGGATTTCAATTTCATACTCCATTCGTTTTCATCTAGCACGCTTTCCCTTTCTGGCCCATCCATCCCTTTGTCTAGTCCTTCGGCCGGCCCCGCCTGCCGTATTAATGGCATTTATTATTTTCTCGTTACACGTTGACTTTTGTGCGGCAATTTCTCAAAGCGAACGCGTCCTTTTTGCCGGGGAGGAGTCCAGTGGCGAGACAAGAAGCAACAAACGATAACAGCTGACAAGGATAAAGTGCAAACGCTGTCAGCGGAGTCGGTCCAAATTCAAGTAGTTGGCCGTCCGAGTACCTGGACATCCTGCCCATATCCTGGCCGACACAAAGATCCAGTCTTTTGGCGCTCCACTTCGGATTTAGCTCCGGCGAGCAGGCAGTTTTTCTTAATTTTCGGCGAAATCTGCTAGGCCAGCGATAAAGCACTTGGCACGCGGCCTTGTTTGGCCTTTAAATTTAAATTTATAACACCCGCCAAGTGGCGGCGGCGTTGCCTCCGCTGGGGAAATGGGTCGCGCTTAGTTAATTGGGCTGGCTGATGAATTGTTGAGCCGTTGGCAAATTAACCCTCATCAGGATCGGTGGAATGGGACTGGGGACAGGATCGGGGGCATTTGCCACCTTCCGCTTCCTGCGGCGGATCTCCCCCTGCCCCGTGCACACATGAACACGCACGTAGAACAGGTGCCGCTGCCGGAGCCAGATAAATTGAAGCAGATATATTTTTCTCCCACCAAAAAGAAAAACAAATGGAAAATGGGGAAGAACAGTTAAACTTCCGAAAGTACAAATTTTTTATAAAGGAATGTAGGTTCCTCTAAAAATACCAAACATTTTATTTAGCAGATAATAATAATAAAATAATATTAGATATTATTTAGATTTGATTTTTAACATGTTTGTTAATCAATCTAAATTGTCGTAATTATTTTGTTCGTGCTATTTAAGCTCCTCTGTACTTACTGCAAGGAAAATATACAAATTTTCATACCTGGGAATTAGCTATCAACAACTCTCATTCCCCATCTAGAGGAGTGCGTAGCCGACTCGAGAAATACACTTTAAACTGCTATTATATCATTGATCATCAATCTGTATTAACTTCAAGGTCCTACCTCTGTCTGCACTCTTGAGAAAAGTGGAAAATGCCCAGCATCACGCTAAATGCCAAATGTTTCTTGGGCTTAGCTCTGATTCCCTGTTTCGTGGACACATCTATAGACTCCACTTGGAGCCACCAAACTGGTGCTGGGCTATGTCTTGAAAGCCGTTGCTTTTGCATATCATAGGAAATTCAATAAAGTTTCCGGCATAAGGGAATTTCAAGTGCTCGGTGCCCAGACTGAGAAAAACCAACGTGGCTATTGCACCGAGCCAAGGCGCATACAAATCAAGTCAACAATGGCTCGGCCACAGTCCCCCGGCGTCACAGTTACCACTTATACATGACTCAGTCCGAAAAGGCGGGCCAGGGAATAGAATATTGTTAGCTTAGTTTCACCAGAGCTGACTGCATTTTTGGAGAAAAAACCTAAAGAGAAACAATATTGTTTACTTATGTCATTGCTTTAACATTTGTATATTTCCAATTCTGAACTAAAATTCATTATATTCGATCTATCAATAATGTGTCACCATTCCAGCTGCCTTCTCGGCAGTCAGTGGGACTCGAGTTTGTCCTCTAGGGTCCAGAAATTGGGTCAGGCAGTTCAAAGCAGACATAGCCAGGATCAAGTTGCTTCTGCAACGGCCATTAGTGCCGCCCGAGGTTTCCTTATGGGCGCAGGTTAATCTTCCGCCGTCTCAATCTGAAATAAAAGTGACCACGGCCAGAGCATCTCCATTGGCGCAACAGCAGCCAAGCGGAATAGCGGACCTTGACGAGGCACCACAACTCACCGAGCAGCCACCACACACGGCTCCAACGAAAGAAGAAAACGAAGTCACCTGGCTCCGGTCAGGAATTTAAGATAATTTAGGGGCAGCAGCAAAATAAAGAGCCGAATTCCAGGTCCTACTCGGCCAGCGGAGTCACCAATAAAAGCCTCAGCCACAGCACTTTGTTGTCAGAGTCCCTTGGCGATCAGATGGATGCAGAAGAGACTTATAGAAAGGGCAACAAAGAGTATATTCAATATATTTACCTCAAAACTGTACACAACTGCTTACCAATTATTTTATTATGTAATGAAATATTTCAAAAGTAATACTAGTTATTTATCAAAGAGAAGGATATAGCCAAAATACTCCAACAGCTTTGTTACGACTTTATTTCACTGCAATGATCCCAGCATAGTGATCAAAGGCCGGATGTGTCATTGCCCTTTGTTTTGTCCCAGTGCTTCCTCAACAGTGTTGGTTTCCCATTTCATTGGGTGCAAATATGTACAGAAAGTAGAGCAGGCGTTCCCTTTTCGGGCCCATTGTCTGCCAGTTCATTGGCCCATTTCCCACTTTTATGCTGGCCTGCTGCTGCAGCAGCCAAAATGCAAATGAGCAGCTCGGGATCTGGATCTAGGCGCTGGACACTGGCCAGGCGCCAACAGGGGAAAGGGGGCCCGAAAGGAAGCTACACAAAAATATTAAGCGGAGTGTGGCCAACTTTAAACGAACTGAAAGCCGAGTGGCGAGTGCCGAGTCTCCTGCGCTTGCTATATTTTATTTACTAAGTGCAAATGTTGTTTGCAGTCATTGAAATTGAAACAAATATACATACACGCACGCCGGAGCACATAAAAACAAAAAATAAAAACCCGAAAAAAACCAAAGCGAGAGAGGAGGTGGGAGAGAAAAGCCTAAGCCCTTTTGTGAGTGAGGAAAACAGCAGCAACAAACACGCAAACTTAGCTGCCTCATCATGCCGCCATTAATGTGCATGTGTGTGTGCGGTGTGCTTTTGGTAAGTGTGCCTGGCTGTGTGTGTGTGTGTAAAAGTTATAGTAAATGCGAGACGCACGTATTTTAATATGTGCCCCAAAGCAGAAGAAAAATCGCACGTACGTGACTTCATTTGCTCTGCTCTGTCCCAATGCCTCTGGCCTCTACTGTCCCTGTCCCTGCATCAGCCACTGTCCCTGTCCCTGTCCCTATCCCTGTCCTGTTCTCACGGCGCGTCCTTTTCATCCTTTTCAGAGATGCCATTGGGTGCCAAAGAGGATTGCCGCGTGATACGCTGAAATTATTTGTAAATCATTCAATTGAAAAGCCTCAATTACAACTTTGAGAGCTACATTATTTCCGATTAAAAGCGACTTAAATTGTTTATTTGATTATCTGAATTAAGCGAGATTAATAGCATGATATGTGTGGCATTTCCAACAGATTAAAACTTCTGGTTATCATTGAGATGCAGTCTTTAATTTATTTATTTAAAGGTTAGTTCACTAATAGTTATAAATCAATTTTTATTTGCCTTTTATTTCTCTTTCCCATATCCATGCAGCCACTTCTTGTACTCCTTAAGCTCCTTCTCAGTCCAACACACTTACAGATTGACTCCTGTTCGATGATTTCCATACGGAATATTCCGAAATTGAGATTGACATGAGCTTTTCAGAGTCACACCGATTGCCCTGCTGCCTCTGGCCTCTCATAGGAGTGTGAGAGATGGTCCCCTTGGTTGCTTCTATTTTGGTTGCTTGCCTCCTGTCCATTGTGCTCTGGTATCATCCTTTGCCTGCTCGGCATTATCCCTGTTGGGCAAGGACCAATCAATAGCGTCTGTCTGGCCCGATCTGCTGTCTGTGTGCGCTCGTGCGTGCGACACATGTTTTAATTAATAAATGCCATTGTCAAATCACCTGACATTAGGGCATGACGACGACGACGACTACGACGACGGCAAGGACCTGAAAAATTTCGCCTCATAAGTTATGGCTGCCGGATGGCGAGGGGCAGGACCAAGCAGGACCGGGTAACCTTTACCGTTACCGGACCATACAAAATTAGCGTCATTATGCCAGAAACAGTTGCACGCCTTCCAGCTATCTCCCTGTACGCATACAGTAGATATATATATTTGTCTAATAACAACAACAATCATGCCTAATGCTGATGATGATGGGCACGCACTGAAAGCAAATCAAACGTAGGGCACGATAAACTAAATTGAGAGAATATAGAGGACCTGGTAGGGAGAGACTATGCGCTTAGAAAAAAGTCCTGGAAGGCCAACATTTGATAAGAGTAAAATATATTTTTGAAAGCAGTATGTAAACTTGTAAGATTATCACTAATTATCTTAATAATTGGACTGTAATTAATATGTGTAGATTAATGGGTTTATTGATTTATTCTGCAATCGCAAATAACAAGAAAAAGATGGTGTACACAATTCAATTTTACTTTAAATTATATTAGGAAATTCAGTTGTTGCATTATTAAAAAAATCTCAAGCGTCTTTAGAATTTGTATTGTGCTATTTTACGTTAAACTTATTTTCTCTTAAACTTAACTTCTCCTAAAATATTCGATGGTGTTCCAAAAATTCATAGGTCTTTAAAACACATATTTTAAAACATATTTTTCTAAAAGTATACCAAATTGTTTCGTGTTTTTTTATAATTTAAAATATAGTTTCACAATTTTAGACACCTTTTCAAGGAAATATTTAGTGTTAATCATTATAAATTATGTTATTTTATTCTGTTTTCCAATAATTAAAAGAACTAAAGCGTTTGAACAATTTTTATTGTATTTTAAAGGATAAATATATTTAAAAACTTTTCTATAAATATTATTAAACCAAAAGCTTTCTCTAGTTTTTCAAAACAGATACAGAACTACATGTAATAGCTAGTTAATTAATTTCAATACATCTCTTTAAATCACTCTTTATGTATATTTCTTCAATTATTTTGTTTCTATCAGTGTAAGAGCTTGTAAATGTGTGTGTGTCGCACGTAACAAATAAATGGCCTCTGCCTGGCGGCTAAGCAGCCGAAAAGTAGGCAACATTGCGACTTTCCCAACTGCATAGCCATCTTTTATGCCCTCCCTTTTGTTAGCCAGCGAATGTATCTTTTTATTTGCACAGCATTTACATGATGTGCTTGCGGATTTTATTTATTTATTTTGGTGGTTCGCCTCTTTTCGGTTTTTGGGCCTTTTGCCGGGGCCCAAAGTCGCTTGAACTGTGCGCTGAGCTCATTAGGGCCATATAAATCAAGCGATGTATTTATTTTTATTTATGAACCACAGCTGTGACGCCTCACACACACACTGGCAGACATACACACACGTACCGTACCCCCTCCTCGTCGGTTAGAGGCGGGGAATTGGCCAATTTAGTGGCCACAAACAAATTGCTCTAGATTTGTGTACTCTACAATGGCGATACACTACATCCTCTAACTAATTGGAAACTATTAGTGACCGAAAGGAGCCAAGTGCCTCGCAGATATTGTTCTTAATATGCGGCTATATATATATCGGGTAGCTTACAATGGAAGGGTATTTGGGAGTCGGCTTAGTCCGGCAGCTTTATAGCAGCTCTTGTTTCTTATTCACAGTATTATTACTGGCCGAACCGCATAATGAGTGTCCTTAGCTGGCGGCCATAAAATATATATCCTCCTGCCATCACGCACAAATACTCATGCGCTGGAAAAAAAAAAAATATATACATATATATATTGATGAAGAAAACTCTGCATTAAATTAAAGTAAGTTAAAAGAATCTTTAGATTCGCGGCTTCTGGAAATGAATTAAATATTGGTATTTGCCTTTAATTCAGCAATAAATAAAAGAGAAATAGTAGTATTTACTTCCAGAATGGTTTGTACTGAGGCTAAAACAAATCTATTTAAATGTTGAATCCTTTTTAAAAAGTTTATTTCTCCCTGTACACACATAAACGCTTTTATATGTGCGGCCAAAAAAAATCGATTATTTAAAATAATAAACGTGAAAAAATGCTGAAAGTGTTCGATTGTCGGCAGACTCGCCGACCCACAAACAAGTCCATAACAAACACCAGATATATGGGGGTGTCGGATATTAAAGAGGGGCAGGTGGTGGGCAGGTGGTTCGGCGGATAAATGGTTAGGGGAGGATCCAAAGACATAGACCGAACAGACAGAAACAGTTGATTGAATATTTGCCCGTCGTAATCATTGAAATGTATGGCATTCCAATTGACGTAAAAGGTACAACAAAGGCAATAAAAAGTAAATAAAAACAAAAATGCTGCTCACGAGGGATAAAGCCACGTGTTTTAAATATGATTTCGATGGATTTATATCCTCAATTTGCATTTGCGGCTCATTAATTTTATTTGGCTTGCTCCAAGTGTAACAACCTCTTAGCAATAACCAAAATATGATCTCAAAATTGAAACGCTTCAACCCAAAGTGCCATCCATCATATTTAATTAATCGCTCGAAGCTTAGCTCTGCAGTTAATTTGCTGATTTAATTTTTTTTATAATAAATGCAGTTTAAATTTGGTTTAATGACTCCCTCGCTTTCCTTGCTGGGCCATTAATTCAGCATTTTACAAAGTTAGTTTATTATCTTCAACTAACCGACAATAACTCGGTTAAGAACCCAATTGGAAATTAATTTATATTGTAAAGGTTATCAGGAGCGCTTTGCAAATTGCTAGATAAATGTACACTAATTGAATTTCTTTAATCATTTCGGTCGGTATGAAATGTAAATGAAATGTCCTTTGATGTGGCATAATAAACTCATTTGATGCATCTCCCCAAACACTCAATAACCAAGGACTGGGTGATGCTCTTTCCACCTGCAAGACAAAAGTTTGATTTATGGGGCCATAACTTTGTGTGTCATGTCGGGAATGCCTCTCGATTTCGTCCTGGCTCTCGCTCTCTCTGATGGTATTTTGTATTTTTTGGTAGCCTTTGCCTAAACTACACGCACTTCCAAATCCGAAAGGACTGACACACGGCTGCGATAAAACTCGGACCCCGCAGAGGAGACAGTTAACCAACCTCAAAGGGCATGTTCGTACGCCGCCCCGTCCACGGCCCTGACCCCTGAACCCGGCTGACAGTTGTTCAAAGTTATGCTGCCGTAGTTGTAGCTATATCCAGATGACATCCACCAGATATAAGGCTCACACACAGATACACACGCTCGCCAGCTCGCTGAATATGACGAGTTTTTCTGGGGAAAAAGTTTTGCTTGGTTTTTTCGATCTCTTTTTTTTTGCTTTTTTTGGGCGGCAGCAAAAAGGGACACAAGTAATTGAATTTCAATCGCACACACACACACTCGCTGGCAAGGCAATTGCTTGTGCATATGTATTTGCAGTACACAAAGTGAAACGACAAACAACTCGTAATGCGGAATTTTCATATTAAATCCGCTTTTCAGCAGCCGCTCAAATGTGTGTGCTTTGCGCATCTTTTCGAGTGAGTTGAAAATAATGGCAATTTAATTCAGGGTCACTAATTTTTCTGCCACATCGCACAAGAAGACCGCATCAGCATCAGCATCCGAGCCGAAGCCACGCGGGCCAAGCCAGGGCGAGGCGAAAGGCGACATTGCTCATACGCCACGTTGACAGCTTAGCCCATGAATTTCACCCCACCCGCTTATGCTTCTCTGTGTGTGCGTGTCTTAGCATTACTGGCTGACTTCTTAAGCTGTTTAATCTAATGTAGCGCAACGCTGACACTCCAGGCCAGCGGACTGAAAGCCAAACACCAGCAGCCACTTTTAAGCACTTTGAAACTCATTTCCTACACTCAGCCACATTGACATGCACACAACTATGCTCGGCTGGCTGGAGTGCGAGTGTGTGTGCGTAGAATAGGGTGTATCGAGAGAAATTCGAATATATTTTGAATTAAATAATATAAATTATTAAAAATGTTAAGTTGAGGAACTCAAAGAAACACTTAAGAACATGGATGGTTATTTAATTTGATTATTTTTGATTATGTAAGTAAGATTATGAGTAACCCTTATGATAGGGCTGGCGTGGGGGTTGCTGTCAATAACAACTTGAGGTTCCAGGGGTCTAAGCTCCGCTTGTTGGCCGCTAGTTCCGGTCACACATATGGCAGGACCTCAAATGTGGCCTGGCCACTCTAAGGCTGCACTTTAAATTGGCCGTAAGTCCAGGGCACTGTGCGAACTGCAGATACCCTTTTTTGGTAGCCTTAACCCGGAATGGGGGGGGGGGGGACGTTAGTGAGCCTTGGCGAGGAAAAGCCGCACTTAGATGTGTATAAATTGCCCCTTACAGGAGAGCATCGATCTGTACCGCCCCCCTAATTGATGACCGCATTTATACTCGACCTTCATCCTTTTTTTTTTTGGCAACTTTTCGTTTTTTGCGTCGCTCTGTTTACTTAGCCCTGCGACTGGGTCCCTTTTTTTGGGCCACGTTTCCGTTCATTTCACTTTCACATGGCCAATTGCTAATTTGCAATTTTTCGCCCAAGTGTGTGACGAAGTGTTTGTGTAAGTGGCATACTTTACAAGTCAGAAGGCAGGACTTTATTTTCACTTTGTATTGTAAATACATTTATACGAAGCTCATTGGCTTCCGGTTTCGGCTTCGGTTGTCAGCGGCAACGGAAACGTAATCTGCCTGTCATCCCACCCGGCATCAGCGAGCCGCCACCAGTCACCAGTCAACAGTCCACCAGTCACCAGTCACCAGTTACTCGGCCCCATTCTTGTATTCCCTGCCTGGCTGGCAGTGTCCGTCTTTATCTTGGGTATTTCCGCGGATCGGTATTGGCTTTCAGCTGCGGTTTGCGTTTGATTTCCTGTTTGTCTCCGAGTCGCTTCCTCCTTTGGTTTCTGTCGCGGTATTCCTTTCACGCAGCCCTCACTGCGAAAACAAACTGCCCCATGAAACAAATAGAGATGAGAATGTATAGGTACTACTTGGTAAGAGATTTATTTTAACCTTGGGAATAAGCCAAGGTTAACTACAAACAAAAATGTAAAGTTTAATTATTGATAAATAAATGCTGAACATTTATTGTAAGCTCTTTATTTTGTATGCTACATTTGATATCATAGCTTGCCTACAATATAAACTAGATGATAAATTTACTAAAAGAAATAATCAATTGAATAATCTAAAATGTTAAAGAAGATTTATAGCAAAAAATTCCATATTTTCCTTTGTGTAGAATTGCTTTAATCATTATGCAAGATATTTGCCAAATAAATAATTTATTACATGCTGAATTAAGCACACAATTGAAAATTCGCCGTGGACAGTTTTCATAAAGAACTGGAATTCATTACAATCAGACAAAAACCTTGCTTAAAACTTTGTTTTATTTTTTTTTATGTGGCGCGCCATTGAAAATGTAGCTTCTATGCGAACTGCATAATCATAAAATTTTAATTGGTTTTCATTTGTTTTTCTCTGTTTTGCTGTCGGTGGTCGTGTGCACAACAAAATTCACACTATGTACGTGCGTATGTGTGGCGGCACAACAAGCTGCCGGAAAATGCCCCTAGAAGCTGTAGAAAATGCAAATTCATTATTGGGTCTGGAGTGCGGTTAGTGTTCGTGGCTTTGGTGTCCTTTTTGCATTTCAGAGCGAGGGCTTTAAAGTTCATGGTTGATTAACTCATAAATAGCGAGTGTTGGCATATCCTGTTTACCCACCCCGCCTGTCTATACCTCCTCGTCATTTTTTGTGGTTGTCGGTGGATATTTGAGCATGCATGAACAGTGCCGAGAGCTTTCTTAAAGCAAATTAAAATTTATTTAGTGGAAATAAGTTTGTGTGCACTCAATATAGCAAATTAGTAATGGTTCCGGGACTGCTTTGTTGCTTTTGGAGGAGTTATGAAGTCAAAAGGGGGTTAAAAGGAGTTCAGATGTGAAGGATAAAAGAATTGCTTATTTATTTATCAATTTAATGTATATGTGGGGATAATTCCAATTCAAATCTATTTTATTTTGGTTCAGTGATTAATCTTAAGTCGTATCTCTTCATTTTTTATTAGCTGGATCTTTCTTCTTATATTTTCGAGCCTTTATGTATAGCACCTGCATGGCTACTTAACTGTGGGCACTCCGGAATATACATATATATATACATATAGTTCGCGTTCGCTGTTCATCTTCTCGAGCACCTGGCACTCTGGCAATTAAATGAGGGCGCAGTGCAAGTGGTTTTCTTTGGCAAGTGTGCTGGGAAATTACTGTGCCATGATTGAAATTATTTCTCTGTACTGGCGAGCACACATCCTGCATTCTTGTATTTCTTTCCTCTACCCTTTCCCCATCTCCCATGTTTTTTGTGTATTTGGGAGCCGGGCCAACGAATGAGGAGAGGAGGAACGGCATAAGGACCTGCCCTACAGCGGCACAAGACAACATGAAATGCACTCAGCTGCTTGAAAACAATTTTACACAGGATTATGAGTGGGCGGATGGGGCGGTTGGGAGAATGTATAGCAGCAGGGGCGTGGCGGACGAAGATGGGTCAGCTAATAAAGCGCCACTCGTTGCAGTCTGCCTGGGAGCTATTGAGAGCTGTGTATACTTCTGCTTCTACTTCTGCTTACTTGTTGCATAATATTTTCCTTTTTATTAGCTGCACGCCCGCGGGGTTTGAGTAACACTGAAAAGTATGCTACGAGCTTATCTCTTGAATGCCCCTCTTCCCGTCCGCTTGCCTCGCTGGATTTTCTTAAATCTTCAAATGCTTTTTCAAGCTGATTGCCTCGCTGGGAAGGCCGTCCGAAGGTAATGAAATGTTTTAGGCTAATACAATTTAATGTTTTCGCAAGGAGTTCGGGCAAGGACACGCTGCATTGCTGCTGCTGCTGTTGCTGCAAATGCGATTCCAAGACGAGTTGCCAGCTGGCAGTTCTCCTTAATCAGCAGACCGCCTGGGCACGTGAGCGTCCTCTTGCGTGGCGAATTGTTGAAGCATTACTTTGGCAAAGAAATTGAAATTGGCAACACCAAACACACACATACACATGCAACAGTGCACTGGAAGAAAAGTATGCTCAATAAAAAGCTTCAAACAAAAGGTTTCTTTATGGAAATAAAAGCTGTTTGAGTGTTTTCTTTTAAAAAAATGAGCAAAGCTATTAAAAGATTTTTTTAAGAACAAATCTTTATAAAAATAAACTAATAAAACCCCCTTAAAGAAAGGTTAGATAATAATTTTAACAATAATATAAGCCATTACGACATAAAGAACTTCAATCCTTGAAATTTCCTCTCTGCACGGCAGTGTAACTCTTGAAAGAGAATACCAAAAAAAAACTAACTAAAATATTTGCACACAAATTAATTTCTTTCTGCTGCAGATTCCCCCCAGCCACGTTTTTGCACTTGCTATTTGATTTTCATTTCAGATACGCTACGGAAATCCGCTCACACCAGCCCACACAGATGCACACACTGGCACACACTGACACACTAGCAAATACATATAAAGCGGGCAACTCAAACAATGGCCCGCCTTTGTACATTACTCATACGTAACGTTGGCCGCACACTTTTCAATTATCAATTGCAAACGCTTGTCTAAATATTGATATGGCCAAAAACTTGATAATCGAAATTCTACCCACATCCATTGTGTGGAAATCTGTAAATCTAAGACAGCAATATTTATATTAATCGCCTGGAAATTCCTCTGGCTGTAGAGATTTTCAATTATTTTATACCAGACATTTAATTGAATAGATTGAAATGGCAAAAACCATAAATTGTAAGCACCAGGAAGTACTGGGCAACATATGCAAATGAACTGAAGTGCCTCATCCAACCCACCAAAATATTTTCAATTATTGTCGAGAACTCGAGACAACCGCTCCGCAACTATACCCATTAAAATGCAACTAATTAGAAGTGAAACTCCACTACCAGCATCTAGTTGTAATTAGTGGAGAGCTACGAGGGGGGAAAGCCACAAAAAATTGTTTGATAACAAACATTTTGCAGCTTAAGGAATTTCTCGAAAACAATTGCCAAACTAAGCGCAACCACAGACACAAACACTTGGCGAAGGGAGAGCGAGGGGTTGGCATGGCACATAACCAAACAAAACAGACGAAATTCTGTGCAAGTTAAGCCAACAAGTTATAAAATACTCCTACAAGCCAGCACACAGAAATGCGCCCAAAAACAAACAGAATTGCACACAGCCAGATATAGATACAAATACAGCCCACCCCGTCCCTGCAGTTATGTTGCCCATATATCCACAGAGGCACGCAGCTACAAAGAGCGCCGAGCTGCGCACCGAGGGCAAACAATAAACAGCAAGTGCAGAAAGTATGAAGCGGAAATTCTGCATTTGACATAAACGCCAAAAGCACGCACTCCGACACCCAGGCAAAGGCAAACAAAATCAAAAGCCAAAACCGGAAATCAAGTCGAGAGTTGCATACACTTGGCGGTTACAAAATGTAATTAATTAAGTTTAATATTAAATAAAATAAAATAATACAACAAAAATCTTAAATAATTCAATAACCTGTTCAATATTTAACCTGCAAAATGCAACTTGACTTGTTTTTTATTGTTTTGTTCGCATTTTCCCCATTTAAACTTTATAAATGTTTTAAAATGAGCTTCTCATATATTTACTTTATATCCTTTCGCCCCTCACACTTGATATATTATTATAACAATAAATACTATAAAAACAGCTTTCTAAAATGTTATTACTATTTAAAATCGGATGTTTCCAATCCTACAATTACCTTATTTTAGTTCATATAATATCTATACAATCCTTTAAAAAATTGTCTTCAAATAATAATCAAAACTTTCCCAATAAATGCTCAATTCACCTACAAAGGTCTTATTATCACAACTTAGTTACAAATCCGATGTCTTAGCTAATAAATCCGCTCTGCATGCTTTCTGGCCAAGTGATAGAAAATAGAAATGCAAGTGGTAACTCTATGCCAGGGAGGAGGCCAACAATTGCTGGGGAAAATCGCAAAAGGAAACTGAAGGGAGCCTGAGATGAAACTGAAACGGGATGCTAAAATTTCAGAAAACGTTTCGCACTGATTTTCATTGGTTTACTCTGGCAGGCAGGCAGTGGCTGGCTGGCAGTTAGAGGCAACTTTGTCTCTGGGATTTGCAGCCTAGCTGCATCAAACTGGGATATCCTTCTCCTTTTTGGGTTGATATTTGGTTCGTTTTTTAGTTCTCTGCTCTTACCCGCACAGCCCTGTGCCTTCTCCTGCAATCTAGCATTCTGCATTGGCATCGCATTGTTCTCACGGCTCAAGTGCTAGGCAGCCTGTGGCTTAAAATATAAAAATTGATGCCAAGTGCAGGACTTGCTTTTGCCCGCCTTACACATTTCCATTTTCCATTTGTTGGGCTTCGCTTTTCGCATTTCGGTTTTCAGTTTTCAGACTCACAGTTCTCACTTCTCAGTTTTGGTTTTACCAGCATTTTTTTCCCCTTTGTGGCCGCTGCCGGCGACTAATGGGTGTCAACGCTTGAATGCAATTTGGAGCATATTTTTGTGGCGCTGCATGCGGGGGCGTTTTGCGGTTTTTGTTTTCGGTATTCTTGCAGCTTGTTGCAAGGATAAAAGCGCTGTGTGAATGGCAACCGCTTGCGGTTATCATATGTCAATCAATACGCTGATGACTAATGGATGGCAGGCAGCCATTGGAGCCGAAATCAATGTCAGGCCAATTTACAGACAATTTCATAAGCGGAATTGACGTCAAGACGCGCACGCACATAAATCACCGGCAACAGGGGCAAGCCGGGGATGGGAGCGGGAGCTGAAACTTGAGTAGCGCCACCTGCCAAACGAATGGCATTCAATCAAGTCATCCCGCCCTCAAAATCCGCCACTTGCCGCCCTTAGATGTCCTGGCGAAATAACAATAAAACCGAGTGGCCGCAATGATGTCCGTGAACCCCCCCTGCATACCCAACCGCCGGCATATTGATGACGATGACAATGAATTTGCAAAAAGGATCTCAAATCCGTCGATGCGGCGTATATATTGACATCCATAAAAACCAAGACGGCGCAATTAAAACTTTGAGATCTCGGCCGGATTTATGCATTTACTTGGATTTCTGTCAATTTGTATAAATTTTTTATGATAATGAAGCGCAAATATTTCAAGAGCAAACGACAAAAGGCGAATGGCAGAACATAATATATATACTTATTATATATATATGTATATATATTATACGGCGGTGCGGCAGTGAAACAATGGTGCGGGCAAGAAAGCGGGGTCAGTCATAAAGACGACAACGTGGCGACCGGAAGCAGGAAATGCCAAGCGGCAGTGCCAAGATGGCGGTGAGCAAGGACCAAAGGGAAAGAGAGAGAGAGAGATAAAGCTGCAGAGAGGAAACGCCGGGAGAATGGCAATTGCTGGGTAAATTGAGTCCTCAAAGAAGTTGGCAAAACATTTACCAAGAAGTTGCCGGAATGGGAGATGGAGATGGATCTGGAGCCGGTCCGAGCACCAGGATAATGAAGCAAGTGTGACAAATTGTTGATTTTATGTCAAAATTGACTTAGACAAAGATAGATACTCGCCATGGCTACAAAATCTGTTCAACTTCTACCGGGCCCGAAATTTTCAGACGTCGAAATCATTCCCATCACCCCCACATTTGTAACAGTTAATTTAGTTTGCATGTTTTGCACTGACTTTGTGCAAATCGCAAGCGAAGCGCCAGAAGTGCTGCTGATGACAACGACAATGAGCCGAGCGAGCTGTCCTGGTTCCTGGAGCTAAAACTTGACAAAGTATTCATAGTAAAACGCGCTCTCAAAGCGAGACAGCGAAACTTGTCAGTGCAAAGTTGTTAAGTCAGAAGCCTGATGACTCTGCGTCACTCAAACTCCGCCACACCGAACGAAAAGGTTTAAATTAACACTTACCTATAGGAAATCTTCAAAAATAAAGTATAAGGCTACATTTTTTATTATTGTAATGATATATATCTTAAAAAAGTGACTACAGTCAAGTGTTTTTAATGGCAAAAAACATATTTTATTTGTAATTACCCCAAGTTCCTTGGATCCTTTTCCTGTTTTCAGTGCATCCAACTCGCTCTTTCAGCCGCTTTGTTAAAACGGATGGGCGTGTACGTGAGCTTGAGCTGCTGGGCGTGGCAGCTGCTGGAACTGCTTCAAAATATTATAATAATGATAATAATAATAATAATAATATAATATTATTTGCCGCTGCCTCAAGCGCTTGGCCGGGCCAAAACTTTGTTGGCTGCTCGACGGGCGGCAGTCGACAGACGACGTTTGGCGTAACTTAAATCCTAATCACATACGCAGTCAAAGAATCAAGTTAAGCCAGCCGAGCAACGATTCAAGAACGAACACGGAACACCGCCAAGTCATCATCTCGAGAGCCCGCACTTACACCCACATCCACACACCCACCCAGACACCCAGACACCCCACACGCCCAATAACGCAAATGGCAAATTAGATTGCGCATACGCCTCGTTTGCACTCGAATTCCCTTTGATTCGCGAACGCGAAATTCTCACACGGGCCCGCAGAGGACAGAAAACAAAACTAATGCGCAATTAATGACATCCGCTTAGCGGGCCAAAAACTATGCAACATTTTATGTCAAGCGGAAATTTTACGGCGCCATAAACACGCCACCAATGGGCGTGTAATTCGCCTTCATTTTCAACACGACTTGTCACCGCTCATCATAAAACCGGTATCTTCATTAATTGACCGGCCAAAGACCATGGACCACGAACCAAAGCATCCAAGGACCAACGTTCCAACTCCTCCACCGAGTGTTTTCGCCTTTTACTGGCTTTGATTTCCTTGGGCCACTGTTTTTTTTTTTTCTTGTTTTTTTTTTTTTTGGCGCGGCTCACGCGAAAATGCCATTAAATTGATGGGACGTTGGAGTTTGCACGATTCACACAGTCGACAAAAACAATTAAAAATGTTATAAAAATGTTGTATGCAGGTTTGCTCGTCGGCTGTCGACCGTTGACTGTCCCCTGTCGATATGGACAGTGCTGATAAAAGCAAACGGCACTTAAACGTGTCAACAATGGGCACGACAAGCGCAGCAGCCTCGAATTGATGAACAAAGGACTGTCCTGGCCCACCAAATAGACCCCTCCCATCCCCATCGCCCACCGACCCGTGGACTGACAAATTTTTTGCCCTTTCTTTGGAGAGGGTTGCGCGGGACAGATTTTCGCAATCAGTTTTATGTTGTTCAAGTGGCAGGCGAGAGCGAGCGCTCATTGTGATTGGCCTGCCATGGCCAAAAAACAAGCCACCGAATCTCACACATATAGTTTAAACACTGGCAAAAATTTGTGCTTAATTTCCGGTCAATTAGGTAATTTTTTTTTATCATATATAGTAAGAAAGGAATTGTTTAGAAAGATCATAACTATTAACTGACCTCTAATAACCTCATAGAGGTCAGTGCCAGAGGAAAAGTTTATCTTTCTATTGCTACTTGATATTATTATTTGCGGTCTCTACAAACCCCGAAAATAAGACAAGGATTTCATTCTCAAAAAAACTATAAAAGTGTAAATGTCTTCTTATTTAACCTCTCACATAATAGTCCTTCGAGGCGGATGGGCAAGAGTTATCCTCGTAATAAGAAGAATTCTGAAGCAGATTATGATTTAATTTTAAATAAAATTCTTCTTAACTTTTCCCCTTAAAACAAACAAAACATTCGAATAACTATTTTATCCTCTGTGCATGTACATATCTGACGCTTCGCTTCGGTTCCAGATAAATATATATATATATATATAGAAACACCAAACAGTTTTGCAATTAATTTCTGGCCAAAAGCAGGAAAACGTTTGTTGTTGCCGCTGCTGCTGCTGCTGCTGCTGTGGCTGCCATAAAAGTTAGATAAATTGTACGAATATAGACAAAAACTTTCGATCACGCAGCCACGCACGCACTTTAAGGGGGAGGAGGAGTGGATGGTAAAAACGGGGCCGAAAGAAGGGGGTGGCTGATACTGGGTCTCTGGTCGCGGCTTTGTCAGATTTTGAAGTGGCAAGCCAAAAACCAAGAGCAAGCCAAGTGGAGCGACTGCCGATTATTTATAGTTGAGAAACTTTTGTCATTTACGTTCGAAAATTTAAATTTTAATTGAGTTTTCTTGCAGTCAGGAAGCGGAGCTCCGAAAGAGTGTGGGAAGGGGTCAGGACCTTAGTTGAGAGTCGAAAAGTCAGGTGTTGGGCTCAACTTTTCACTTTGCCCGCTGATAGCACAACGGGGCTTTGTTATCGAAAATGTTTTGTTAACTTATGCACTGAAGCTGTAAGTTAAAGGCCACTTAAAAATTTAACTTCAAAAGATTTAATATCATAAAGGATTGAAGGACCGAGCCCAGATGGATGCACGTACACATTACATACATATATAGTACATAGTATATAGGGTATATCAAAGTCAATTCTCTGCCGACCCATTTCGGTTGTTGACTTACCAGGGAAAGTGCACAAAACAAAACTTTTCCAGCTGTTGTTGCTAAAAGACCGCAATAGCGAAAAAACACAACAACAACAACAGCAACAGCAAGAGAAAATAGTAAAAAGGAAAAAAGAAATAAAAATAAAAGTTTGAGTTGCAAACAAGCTAAAAATTGTTGTTTGCTATTGTGGCAAACGATGGTTGTTGTAATTTTGATTGCTTTGTTATGTGCAGAAGTGTGTGCCGAGTGTGGGTAGCAATAAAACATGAGGATCCCTCCTCCATTCCGCTCCATTCCGAGCAGCCAAACATTTTGTGGCGGGAGACCGAATAGGTTGGCTAATGAAAGCAATAACAACTGTAGCGGCGGCCGTATCAGCAGCTCATTCAAATGAGGCTCAAACAAAGGGAAATAAATAAAAAGGGTGCCCACAAAAACAGCAATAAAGCAGCTAATAGACTAGATTAAAGTTGTCCCGGCAGCAGGCGCATAAATTGCTCATTGAATGTTTTTTTTTCCCCCGACAGAAGTGAAAATGCTGATTTGGCAAAAAAAAAAAAAAGAAGCAGCTAAAAATGCCTTCAATGACCGTAAGCCATAAAACACACGCGGCTCAATGGCGGCACGGTCAAATGACAGAGTTCATGTATCATTATGGCTTCGCCAGGACGAAGGGCCAACACTGGCCAACAGGACACGAAACACTAAGCCAAATGGGTTCTCCAGGCCGTGCCTGCTCAAGCCAAAGTTCGTACAGTCACAGTTGTTCTTGGCCAAAAGGAAACCGAAGGAGTACAAAAAGCAAAGTTCTACCATTGCAGGATTTAACAAATTTTAAACAGAAGTTTCAAAGGCATTAAAGGAGGCATTAAAATGGAATATATTACAATAAGCATCACCAGGCGATTAGATTTAGCCATGCTTGATATGTCCTCCTGCAGATTATGATTCTATGCAGATTATAAAAAATAAAGTACAAAACTGGCCAATCAAATATGGAATATAAAAAATCTAGATGGCTTTGACCAGCGAAAAGTGATGCTAACTCGAATATATTTCAATTAGCATCACCAGGCGATTAGATTTAGCCTTGCTTGATATTTTTGCAATGTCCTCTTGCAGCCTATGATTTTCTATGGCAAAATTCACACTTTCCCCATGCATAAATTGCATTTTTTATACAAAACTGGCCTGAAATTAGCCAATCAAATATGGAATTTAAAAAATTGAGATGGCATATGGCTTTGGTCAGCGAAAAGTGATGCTAACTCGAATTGATAGCGCTGAAAACTTGCAAATTTCAATTAACGAGCAAAAAACGCTGGTAAATTCAATCATATTCAGTAATTAAATTGGCAGTCGGAGCGGGACTGGTAGTCCTGGGATATCGCTTGCTCCGGCTTGGTTGTCATCATAGTGGCTGGCACATTACTGCCAATGCACACGGATTGGGGGGAATGCCGGAATCCATCCCAGCATAAATGTAGATCTGGGCGGGTGTGTGTATGTGGGCGGCAGAAACCAACCAAAGCCACAGAAACAACTCAAAATCGCAATATGACACATATGTGAACAGACATGGCAAATACCAAACGAAACGAAACGAAACCAAAAACCGAACCGAACCAGACCAAAAAGTAGAGCCAGCAATGCAACGTTAAACATGTAAAGTGCACAAGTGCTGATAGGTGTGTGTATGTGTGTGTGTGTGTGTGCTGGCCATGTGTGTGTGCATGTAAACGTGGATTTTAACGAATGTTGACAATTACGAAAAATTTGGTTTCTGGTTAAACGAAATGTGCCAAGGATGAGAGGGTGTGCACACGGGGCGTATGAGTGCTGGCTAAATGTGCAGCATGTACATGGGTGAAGTTCTTCTCCTTTTCGGTTAAAAGTGTGTGTGTGTGTGCTGTGTGTGTTACGGTGCTGGGAGTATTTGTGGGGAATTTTTTGGGCTGTGGCTCGTTTCGTTGGAATATCGCGGGAGAGAGCCCAAAAAAAAAAAAGTAACCATGGCCCCGAAAGAGAAAACCCAAAAACTTGCCTGAAGTTGTAATGGAGTCGCGCTCGTCGTTGGGATTAGCCCCGCAGAAGAGAACAGCTCCTCAGAGAGTCGTTCTGGTCGAGGAGGACAAATCGTAGAAATCAGTGAAAACTACTCTCTTTTCTAGGGCTTGGCTCAGCCTCGGCTGCTGTGTGTAACAGTATGGCTCTCCCGAAAACGGGGTGCGCCTCGGTGCGCAGACGCTGCGCAGCATCCACATTCGTGATACAATTCCGCCAGCGACAAAGCTACAAAATGAGGCTGGAACCGCCGAAACACAGGTCCTGGCCGGGCTACAAAAACAAAACGCGCGTCAGTACGATTCCTGTGAATATCTATGCAGGACAGCACGGAGCAGAACCGAGCAGCTACGCAGAAAAAGGCGTGAAAATCTGATCAGATTCAGACGGAAAAATCAATTAAAATTAGTGGGAAAGCAGGAAAATTTTTAAAAATTTTTTAGACCTATCTTTAAGTGAGTGAAAAATATAAATTTAAATTTGAAAAAAGAAAAACTAGGAATCGTCAGCAGCGAAAACAAAATCAGCTGCATGGGCGCAGCGGTTTCAGCTGCTCAGCCAGTGCGCCGACTCGAGAAGCGGCCAGCGCGACTTGGAGACTTGTAAACACTTTTAGGCCATGTGCTAAAAGCCAAATACAAACACACGCAGCGAACTGCGTCAGAGGCTGGCCCAAGCCAAGCCAAACCGACGCGAGCGGAGCCCAGGCCAGGCCAGGCCAGGCCAGGCCAGGAAAGGAGGCAGAAAGGTAAACAAAGACCTGTGCGCGTGTTTGTATCAATAAAACACCGGCCGACCGTCAAGGCCTCCACCTCCTCCTCCTCCTTGCCACTTGCCTCGTCTCCAGTCAGCCAGTGACGTCACCATGGCTGGCTGCTGCATACGCCCACGCACGTTGGCCCACCTGCTGCCACTGCCCCTTCTTCTCCTGGTCCTGCTGCTCCTTTGCGAGACAGTGCAGGCCAATCCGGATGCCAAGCGGCTGTACGATGATCTCCTGAGCAACTATAATCGACTCATACGCCCCGTGAGCAACAACACGGACACGGTGCTGGTCAAGCTCGGCCTGCGGCTGTCGCAACTCATCGATTTGGTAAGTGAAAAACTGGAAAATGTGAACTGGAAATGGTAAATTGTAAATTGTAATTTGCGGGCGGCGAGCCGAACTCAAATCAATTAATGCAATTGCCAAAAAGTTAGCGGGGGAATTTTTAATTAAGCTTTTGGCCCTGCCAGGCGTTCCGCTACATTTGCCGCAGCAGAAAAAAAAAATAGAAGCGAAAAAGTTGCCAGAAACTTTTTAGCGGGTCGTAAATAAAAAATGCTAAACAATAAACAGCAACAAATGAGGCAAATCGAGAGCGCTGGCAACCGAGAAACCTATGAAGCCATAATGAAGCGGGGATGAATTTAAGTGCACACAGAAAGAAATGATTCGCTAGAGGGGTTTTTTCTTCTATTATTAAAAGTAACTTAGAAAAGGTATATGATATATATTTATTTAATGGATTTTACATAATCTGAGCTATGTTTGTATATATACAAGTTGTAGCTTCTATGGATAGATAGAAAGATAGGGGGATAGATGGACAAAATATAAACTTATCCTGACAATTAAACTATTATTCGTTTATTAACCTTTAAAGAGTATACAGAAATGTGATATTAATTTTTATATTTTAGTATTTTTGGCATTATTTTTTGTTATTTAATTTAATTTATTATATGCGAAAAGTATTTTAAAGTTGATAAATCCATCTGCATTAGAATAATTAATATTAAAGGTACGATTGTTCTTAAAACCAAGCAACATCTTCTCACTAAGCTTAACAAATAAACAGTAATATATGTATACTTTTTAATGCAATAATTAAAGTATAAAACACTGTAATTTTGTCCCGTGTAGGATGTAGAGCATTAAAGTGGCATATTTCAATTCGCAACATCAGCTTCGTTTCTGTCAGCACTGGTTTTCCCGCCACTGCCCCAATGCCCCTTCAGATAAATCGCTCGCATTTCTCAAAACTTCCAGCCACGGGGAGCACTAGATTTTTATAACATTTCACTTCAACATTTCATTACATGCTGCGACCGGGATACCGCTGCTGGCTGAGACTGGGAATGAGAATGTTTGGTTGTCTGCGCTTGCTTAAAGTTGCCCGGCCAAGTCATTTGTCAGCCGGCCGAGACTGCAATTCCGGCTGCAGGGCAGGGCTCCCTTTTTTTTTTGTTTTGGGGGAGTGGCGGCTCGGGTGCGGTGCCACCAGAAGGCTTAAAAGGTAATAAAACAAGCCAAAAAGAAAAGGGGAAGCCGTAAGCTGACAGCAAAAAGCACATTAGCCAGGGGACAGGACGAGAAGTGCAAATGATATAAAGGAGAGAGAGCCTGGCAAAAAAAAAAGGAGGAAAAATGAATAAAATGCAAATCCCCCTTGATGCATGGCTGGGCCTTAGTCCCCAAACTCCACTTTCCTCACACACACACTCGACTTTCCTGACACTCTGTGCGGCTGCCAGAGTATTTACGTATATTTGCGGGCTTTATTTTTTACAGAATCTCAAAGATCAAATTCTAACGACCAACGTGTGGCTGGAGCACGAGTGGCAGGATCATAAATTCAAGTGGGATCCCTCGGAGTACGGCGGCGTCACGGAGCTTTATGTGCCCTCCGAGCACATCTGGCTGCCCGACATTGTACTCTACAATAAGTAAGTTTTCCTAAAAATACAGAGAGAAAGTTAATACATTATTGCTTCGGGGGAAGTAAGGATCTGTTTTTATTTACAATATGAAAACGTTATACAAAATCTGATAAGAAGTCGAGAAATATTCTTTAAGTCCTTTTCTTTTTAGAAACATATTGCTTTCAGTTTTTAAATAAGATGATAAGTTATTAAAAGTTCCTCCAATATCTCCTAGTTAAACCTTTGCTTTTCATTAACATATAAGGACATACTTTGCCCTATCGAACCCCATTCGAAGACCATTAAAATCCTCCCTTACATCCCCATTTTTTAACAACTATCGCACAGTGCCGATGGCGAGTATGTGGTCACCACTATGACAAAGGCCATCCTTCACTACACCGGCAAGGTGGTATGGACACCGCCGGCCATTTTCAAGTCCAGCTGCGAGATTGATGTACGCTACTTCCCCTTCGATCAGCAGACCTGCTTCATGAAATTCGGCTCCTGGACTTATGATGGCGATCAGGTAAGTGATGGCCTGTTCTTTACTCCCTTTTGCCGCTCCTGCTCTTGTCAGCCGCGCCGCCTGCTAGTTGAGTCCGAGATAAATGGGCGTGGCCAACGATTTATGGGCCACCATTTATCTGCGAGATGAGATGCCGAGATGCGGCGATGAGGGAGCGACTTACACGCCTAAGACGCGGTAAGAACATCGAAAAGGCGTCGTCGGCATCTCCGCAGATTAAAATGTGAGAAATTGTAAAAGTGTAATTGAAACTTGTCTAACCGTTGCACACACACAAAAAGACTCACACTTTTGCACACCACGCGCACTAAGTCACACCCAGCGCCACTCGACACTCTGTGTGTGTCGCTGTCATAAAAATGCGCGGCCATAAATTAAGGCAAAGTGCGTCTCCCAGCCAGGCCAGGCAGCTTCCGTTTCCGGTGACCCTTGGCAAGTATGCCCTGCAGGGAAAGAGAGACAGTTAAGCACTGAACAAAAAATCTGCAAAAAAATCTGGAAGCTAACATAAAGAAATTAAATAATTAAAATCAATTAAGTGACCTTTTAAAGTAGGTTTCTTCTGGCACCTTTAGTTCATACAATTTTGCACCAGCTACCTTTATATGTTTATGTTTTCTCTGAGTGTATGGAATGAATTTCACAAAGCCATTGCTCTTTTTTCGCCGGGCGTTTGTCAACGCATTTGAATTTCGCTACTCTTTTAACGAGTGCACTTGAGCTCCTGGCTCGAGGAGCAGGAGAAGGAGCTGAAGCAGGAGCAGGCTTCGGCTGGAGCTGTTACGCCCATTGATGCCAAGTGGCTTTGGGCTGGACAGGAAGGGGGGCCGGCTACCCTAACGGCTACATCAACAGGGCTTTTTTTTCTCATATTCCCCAGATCGACTTGAAGCATATCAGCCAGAAGAACGACAAGGACAACAAGGTGGAGATTGGCATCGACCTGCGTGAGTACTATCCCAGCGTGGAGTGGGACATCCTTGGCGTGCCGGCGGAACGGCATGAGAAGTACTATCCGTGCTGCGCGGAGCCGTATCCGGGTGAGTTTAGTGGAGTTTATAGCTTCCAATCGCCGGCAATTGCGCGAAAGCTCTACCCAAACTCATCCCCTGGCATGTTTCTTCCCTTTCTCCCAATATTTTTCTCTTTCTTTACCTTGACGATGTCCCTTTTGGTGACCGCTTTATATGGACTGACTTGTTCAGATATCTTCTTCAACATCACCCTGCGGCGAAAGACTCTGTTCTACACGGTCAACCTGATCATACCCTGCGTGGGCATCTCCTATCTGTCCGTTCTGGTGTTCTACCTGCCTGCCGACTCCGGGGAGAAGATCGCCCTCTGTATCAGCATCCTCTTGTCGCAGACTATGTTCTTCTTGCTCATCTCCGAGATTATACCCTCCACATCTCTGGCTCTTCCGCTGCTGGGAAAGTATCTACTGTTTACTATGTTGCTGGTCGGATTGAGCGTCGTCATCACGATCATCATACTCAATATCCACTACCGGAAGCCGAGCACCCACAAGATGCGTCCCTGGATTCGGTCGTTCTTCATCAAGCGACTGCCCAAACTCCTGCTGATGCGTGTTCCAAAGGATCTGCTGCGTGACCTGGCGGCCAACAAGATCAACTACGGTCTCAAGTTCAGCAAGACCAAGTTTGGACAGGCGCTGATGGATGAGATGCAGATGAACTCCGGCGGCTCCAGTCCAGATTCCCTGCGACGCATGCAAGGTCGAGTGGGGGCAGGCGGATGCAATGGCATGCACGTGACCACGGCCACAAACAGGTGAGAATAATCAATCATGAATATAGTAAATAATAAACTGTAATAATAGCTTGCTAAAAGAGTTAATTTAAAGAACTGAACTAAAAAATAAGTAAATTGCTAGCATATTTAGTTAATATTATCCTTTTAATAACGCTTTAATATTTAATTATCTGTCGCATATATTCCTCTTCCCATAGACTCCTTTTCACATATCCTGACGTATGACATGTCATCTCTCTTCGCTTACAGATTCAGCGGCCTGGTGGGCGCCTTGGGTGGCGGCCTGAGCACCCTGAGCGGTTACAACGGATTGCCATCGGTGCTGTCCGGATTGGATGACTCCCTGAGCGACGTGGCCGCACGCAAAAAGTATCCTTTTGAGCTGGAGAAGGCCATACACAACGTCATGTTCATACAGCATCACATGCAGCGCCAGGACGAGTTCAATGCGGTGAGTGGCGAGCTGGAGTCCGGCACCGAGTCGGAGTCCGGCAGCTGATTGAATTTTTAATTGGAAATTCCGGTTGTCCAACGGGTCTCCTGCTAGTAGCCGGAGCTGGGAAACCGCAAGAATCGCTTTGGCCAGCTCTACGCCGGTGTCCTGGCCAGCTCATCCGGCTAGCCGGACTCAGCGTGTGTGTTTGATCTTTGGCCAGCACTAGGTTCCTTTTCTTTCGTCGACTTATTTAAGCTTTTGCCATATTTGCACTTTAAGACCGCCTTCTGCCCCGGCAAATCCACTTTTAATTGCTTTTGTTCAATTGACTGGCAATCGGCGTGGCCTTCGGCTCCAAATCCAAACCAATTGAGACCAATCCCGTTCAATCCTCCCACTTCATCTCTTCATCAGCGGCAGCGGGTTCGGCAAAATGTTTCAATCAAACCCGAATCGAAATGTTCTTTGTTGTGTGATTGCTGCGGCGTGTGCTTTTTCCCGTTTCTGCTTTTTCCCGCTTCTGCCCCGGCAAATTTCCCGCATTTTCCTGCTCTTCCTCTCTTTTGTTTGGCTTGTTTTTTTTTTAGCCATTTATTTTTTTTCTCGGGCTTTGCTTTGTTGCCGCTGCGATTTCGCCTTTTGATTGATAACCGAACTGATGCCGGGCATAAGTAGATTAAGCGGACTGCTTAATGAAAGCCAATCGCTCAAAGTGTGGGCTTAAAGCGCAATTAACCCGGCCTGCATGCGGGCTGCTGTACCACAAAATATTCAATTATGGGCCAAGATTAAGTGCAGGCTTAGTCGGAGTAATTGGGCAGTAAATTCATCTTGATTCCTTGCTATATACATATATATATTTTAAAAACAGGAACTTATCTTATTGCTTTTACCCCTAAATAACAGGAAGACCAGGACTGGGGCTTCGTGGCCATGGTTATGGATCGTCTATTCTTGTGGCTCTTCATGATCGCTTCCCTGGTTGGCACCTTTGTGATCCTGGGCGAGGCACCGTCTCTGTATGACGACACCAAGGCCATTGATGTTCAGCTATCCGATGTTGCCAAGCAAATCTATAATCTTACCGAGAAGAAGAATTAAATTCAAAACAATTTAAGCTTAAGACAATTTCCTAGTTTAATGCAGTGTTTCAGCAAATTGATGGAAACGAAAATTCAAATACGGTGTAATAAAAAAAACGTTGGCCCGAAAGCAGCCAAGCAAAATGCTAAAATGCACAGAGGTCGTTTTTTTTTTTTGCCTTTTTTCCCCTCAGCTAAAACGCAGGCACATTCGCATGCAGAGAGCTGCATGCCAAAAAGGTTAAAGCAAGAATTATTACAAAATAAATGCTTTACAGAGAGGGAAATAATTTTAATAAATAGTATTTCATTACAAAAAACGATTAAAGAAAGCTTCAAGATTAAGTTAAAGGGAAACTAAGATTTGGGGAAACGGAAGTGCACAGTTCCAAATAGCAAAATGTTTCTACAAACTAAAGCCAGTTTGGTTATAGTCCTGAATGTTACGATGGGAAATGTATGGGTTTTTATATGTTTTAAAAATGTTTAGAATGTTGGAGAACATTTTGAATTACTAAGAAACTGTAAGAGTAAGGTTAATTAAAATATAACACATTTCTAAATCATTAGCTTTATCGAAGAACTACAGAACTTAACCAAGATAGCCTTAGGTTTTTAAAGAAATGTATATATATATTTTCTCAGTGTAGAATACCCGTGCATAAGATGATGCCAACCGCTTGCCACCGCTCCCTTCCTCTCTCTTGGCCGCTCCCTTCCGTTTTCCCCGTGCCTGTCAGAACTATTTGCCAAGCATGTGTATCCAACAGCCGGCAGCTGCTGCATGGCATATACTCGTACTCGCACTGCTTTTCCGAGTATGCCTGGCCTTTTATTTGATAACTGGAAAATTAAGCAACGGATGCCAACTCATGGTGCAAGACGACGACGTCGTTCAGGGGGGTTTGGTTGCATGAAAATACATAAGTCGGTAATGAAGGGTATATGGCTGTAAGCCGGCATAATCGGTAAGTTGTTAAAATGTAAAAGCCACTATTTAAAGCAAACCGGAGCCGGAGTGAAGTCAACCAAGATAATTCTCAGAAAAATAATTCGCTCAAAGCCATTTGGGTTGGAATAATTACTGGTATAAATATTAAAGCGTATTTAAATCGAAATTAAAGGGAAATGTTTATTCAATTCAATGTTGCCTTGTGTATTTTCTTCTTTTCTTCATATTACTTTATTTAACTTCTGTAAATATAATAGGATTCTGAAGCCCTTTTCAATTCTTAACAACTCTCAGAACATTAAATGTTGTCTGCCTATAATAACTATATATTTTGTTATAAAAAAAAGTAAGCCACACTTACCATAAGGCCGCATCAAAGGAGTAAACGAGCCCTCCCGAAGGATCTTTGATAGAAATTCCAGATCCAGCCAAAACAATTTTTCAGCACTCTTCCAGTTGTGAGCTGCAGGCATCCATTCTGGTTGACTGGCGAAAAAGCTTAAAGTATGCGGCAATCAAAAAATGTCTGCAAAACTATTTGCTACAACTGCAAAACTATTTCTATACAAATGTCACAATTTCTTGTTCGTCGTGCATACAGAATTTCTTTCCTATTTTTTGCGAGCTAGCTGCTGTTTGTGAATGTCATTCAAATTGATGGGCAACGGAGTGGCAGGGCCAGCCGCAGTATACACGCTGTACGCTATACGCCGTATGCTTTAGGGGTGCGATTCCCTCCCGCCCCAGCCAGGGGGCTGTCAATGTCAGTTTGCGCAAAGCAATTGCAATTTCTTACTGTGGCAACAAAAGGAATGGCGAAGTAACGCTGGCTCAGCTCAACAAGTCGCGCTCACCAGGAGTCTTACGCCTGAGGCTGAACGCCATACGTCGTAGGATTGTGCGATGGATTTGGGTGCACCGGAAAAAGAGAGGATAAAAACAGTTTAATATGATATCAGTAAGCTTAGTAATATATTGATATTGTTTGTGGAGAACATTTTAGCATAGTTATATATTTAAAACCATCTTGTTTAAAAGAATGTGATATAAATAAGCTACAGAGATCCCTAGGGCTCTTAGAAGCATTCTAAAGCTGTCAAAAATTATTTTACAAACTTGAATATGGAACCCTATAAATAGCACGAAATACTTTTAGACACATTTTTAAAGGTTTTATAAACCATAGTTATTCTTTTTTAAAGTAATATCTCTTTTATTTTTTTTTTTTTTTGCCTGTGTGCATGTATTTTGCATACACTATCGGGAATCACTCTACGCACACACTCTCGCCCCGCCATTCACTCAGTCAGTCATTCATTCAGCTTCCTTGGCCCCCGTTTCCGCTCTCCTGTCATGTTGACAAGTTCAATATGCTGCCACCCCCCACCCACTGGCTGAGTGACTTTGCCAGCTTGTCGCTTTTCGCATTTCGCATTGTGTGTGTGTGCGTGTGCATCATTTTCGCTACTTCCCGTCTACTTTTCACAGTTCAGCGATCTGCTGGCGTCGCTCCTTTTGTTTTCCCCGCCGTTGCACATATATTTTTTTTCAGTTGTTTCATAGCTCCAATTTAAATTCATATTATTTGAGTTTTGCATATGAAAAATATAGCTGGGAAAAGGAGAGCATACGCGCAGCGGCGATAAACAAAGGGGAAGTCGGATTTATGAGTCAGTTGGATGCCCTGCAGCCAGAGCCCAACAAAAGGCAGCGCCTTGCATCTTCATACCAAAATAAATTGACTTACTGGCAGCATAAATCTTGGGTTAAAATCACTTACACAACATGACACTCTAAAGTGTGTGGAAACTATGGAAATATATATCATAATAAAAATGTTTATAGGTCGAAATAAATAATTTAATATTCTTACATTCCATTTATTTGTTTAGTTCGTAAGCTGAGATTAATACTTGTCTTAAATCCATTTGTAATTCGAATTCTGCTGCACAAAGCCATAATTCCAATTTCATAAGTTTCCAATAGTTGATGGCCATGTCACAGCCACACACTTTCCCAAACTCATTTTGTTTTATTTACTCTTCAATTTGTGCAAAATATTTCCCAATGCTGCCGAAGTTTTTATACATATTTATATGGGTATATTTCTGTTTTATTCTCACTAAGGGGTTTTTATTTTTGGAGCTGTTACACTTCGTTGTTTTTTTTTTTTTTGCGTTGCTCACGTTTAATTCATTGAATACTTTTTGGCATGCAATTTCATTTCCCGCTGACAGCAGAGTTTGCAATTCGTTTGATTTACCATTTATTTATGTCGTCTGACAAATTCAATTTGATTGCAAAATGCAAAACATTGCGGCAGCAGGGGAGCGGGCTAGCACTGCTCTGCACACTTTAAATGCAATTTCTGGAACGGTCAGGCGAAAGTTTTTCACAATAATCCCCGGCACTCGGTCGGAGAGAGTGCTATGCTCCCTATACTATCCTCCCCCGGGTCCTTCTGGCTCAGTCCCTTTAATATAATTAACGTTAACGGACTGGCAGCCTTTTAGGTTGCAACTGGCCACGCCCAAAAGTCCCCGGTTCGCCACCCAACGCCCATTGCCCCCTAAACGATTAGGGCCGCGTGTCACTTGTCTTATTTTATCGCAAAAACAATTTGTCGTCGCCTGTGGCGGGCCCGACTTGCGGCAGAAGTTGCTCTGACAGCGTTTTCCGTCTTCGGTGGCAAATTTTATAAACGATTTATAAAAGTCATTGCCGCAGTAGTTTTGCCAAGGCAAAGGCGCAGCGCCGAACGAGGATGGCAGCAACTCAAGCACAAACTCAATTCGTTGACATGTGAAAACTTTCGACGCCTTCATTTATTTATGAATTGTTCGCTCGTAAAGTTGCAGCATACCAACACACTCACGTACACACTCAGATCACATCCAATTAGCATATTAAATTAAATAAATATTAAACTAACTGCCAGAGGGCCCCAACCACGACCACAACAGGCACAGGCTGCCATCCATTCAGGCTACCCACGTTACGTATACGCCATGCAGTCCAACGTTGTCAATACTTAAAGTGATCAACCCCGCACTGGGGCATATATACACACACTCTCCCTTATATATATATATGTATATATATCGTGGCTAAACTGTCATGCAGTTAGTCATTCACTCATCAAACAATCCGCCCCTCCGCATCCTGCGAGGCCAGTCCCCAAGGATTACATGCCAGCGGCTTTTACGAGTCCTGCGCTCGGCCTGCTGCTGTTGCCGATGCCGCTGCTGCTGCTGCTGCTACTGCTGCTGCTGCTGGTCTGCTCATAATTTATGCCACTCATCTTAATAATTTTGGGCGCAAAACTTCAGCTACGAGTATATGCAGCAAGCAGCTCAAGCTGTGGCAGGAGGCAACCCAAAATATTTTAAACATTTACTTAGTCAACATAAAAGCTTTCGGTGGGGGAAAGTGGATCGGATAGAAAGGAAGTCAAACTGGGGGGCGCCGAGCTGAATGACCCTTTGATCTAGTTCCATTCGCAAATTGATTCACTTTATCAACTTTCATCTTTAGATGAATATTCTCGCAGCCAAGTTGAAAACTTTCAATTGCTTTATTTTGCCATTAGTTATTATTTAAGAACGCACTGAATACTTGAGAGTTGTTTTGGGTTAGTTTGATGCATAAGAGATAATGCTTAGTGAACTTTAAATTCGAGTTTCAGCATTTAAAAACTTTATCCTATACTTATATAACGTTTTCATTCTTTAATTTACTTTATTTAATTGAATTGAATTATAATTCCTTTGGATTTGGGTTTCCAGGTTCAGTTCCAAGACCCTTTTCTGGATAGTCCAGCCCTGGCTGCAGGTACCGAGTTGGCTTTACCTTTGCCTTGGCATGTTCCATCAGCATCGTCATCATCTTGTCACACAGCATCTTTTACATTGCTAAATACACACACCCACACTCGTTGCTATGTCCTCTCCTGGTCCGGGTCCCCATCCAAATCCCCATTCCACCTCGCCATTTGCTGTTTGTTTTAGTGCCAATGTAGCATAGTTTTATGCATATCCAAGTAGTCCTATGTGCAACGTCTTTGTTATGGCATAACTTCATGTGGGCGGCACTCGGTGTGCATGTAAATGGTTCTGGAGGAGTCTCCGGGGTGCTGAGGACACGAGACTACCCTTCGTGCCGTAACGTAACTTGCTCCCGGGAAAATTTTAGTTTACCTTTCTCCCTCCCCCCAAAAAAAAGGTAAGCGTATTTGGCTTAAGATGTGGCAGTAGGGTGAACTTTGAGCACTGTTTTATTTTAACTAAATGTAAATAAATTCTTTATAAAATGTTGTAGTAAATATTTAACATTTTATTTGATATATAAAATAGTTTTAACTACAATTAAAATCTATAGATGATTATTTAAAGAATATTAAAGCCATTTTTGTTATTAAACTCGCACTCTGGTTTTTAATTCACTTAGTATATATCTTTTTAAAGCATTTATCTCTTATTTAACGAATTTTAAAGCCAATTTAAATGTTAAGTGAATTTCTTAGTATTTCTTGTATCTTTATGCGGAATTTTATTCATTCATGGCGAACGTGGCGTTTAAGGAGATAGTGAAAGACCAAACAGAAGACAGAAAACGCCTTTTACTTAAATGCCTGACTTTTGATGCCAAGTTACCTATATTTTAACGTTCGAGTGTTGTGCAATTACGAAACGCCTGAAAGAACATTAAGCTATCTTGAAAAACCGTGGACAGAATGGGTTTCTTGAATGCCCCGAAGCTGCCAGTTTTGCCAACTTTCACTGGGCGATGCCAATGCTTAAGCTTTGCCGAATGTCTTCAGGTGTCATTAAAAAGGCACTTGCAGCCATTAGACTCGCATTTACCCCCTCGATTCCGATCCACTCGCACTCACACATACCCAACACACACGCTGCACGGCAAACAACCTTCGAAAGCCGCCAGTGGCAGCACTTTGCCCAAATCCAATTAACTTGAACTGCAGCCAACACACGCACACCATCCTGACTGCCACACACACACACCCAGGCCATGGAAGATACACTCCACCCACGACCCCGTAGAAAGTGCTGCAGCAAAGCCCGGCGGGCATTTGTCGGGATAGCTAAGCAACTGCAACAACGTCTACGGATCGGGCCCAGACCCCATGGAAATCCCCTTTGCACTTGCTGCACGTAGAGAAAAAATTGAGAGAATTTATTACGTATCTAGTTTTTAATATAAGCTTCGAAGGTGGAAGGCTATGGAAGAGTAAGAAGTATCCTTTCTTCCTGCTTGTAGGTTTAACAAGAAGATACTTTTTTAAATCTATTTTAAATATAATATGATCCTTACCATAATACAAATATTAAATGCGATTTTAAATCTACGAAATAGGATTCCCTGGCATCAGTAAGTCCTCCCCTTTTTTTGGACAGTGTCCTCCCCCGTTCACGCCACCGTTGTCTTCGTCTCTTGTTTGCACTGCAGATATTATAAACATTTTTCGAGCTTTTGCATATTTTAAGGCGGTGCTGCCATTACTCAAGTGAAGCCAAAATGACTTAGGTGACAGCGGCAACAGCAACACGAGCTGCTGCAACAATGGAGCATTACAAATATCCTTTTGAGGCAGCTGCCTTTTGGCTGAGGCCAATGTCGCATAATAAAGCGAGCGGCATTCTTCTTTCAGGGATGCACCAGGCACAGGCGCCCAGTTCCACTCCCACTTGCTGTCTCCGGTTCCCGCTCCAGACAAAGCCTTGCCAGTTGAATGAGTGACTGGCCCGGGTGCCGGGGAATGGGTACGCTGGCCGGCGAACTGGGTCATGTTTACAATTAACTTTTTGGCCCTCAGTGCAGCCTAGCACCACCGCCGCCCATTCACACCCATCCACTGCCTCCACGGGCAGCCACAACCGCAGCCGCAGGATCCGAATCTGCCTCATCCAGCATGCATAAAGGACTCGACTCGGTGTCCGCGCGCTGGCTTAGCGTGTTTTCCGTTTGGCACTGCTAATGGCTTGTGACCCACAAAAAAAAAAAAAACGAACCGAAAAATGTAAAAATATAAATGCATTGCAAAAAGGGAGAGCGATTCGTATATATCCTTGAATGACTTCTGCCCTCAAAGAGTTTCGGGGAGAGTAATGAGAATTGGCCAGTGCGCCGCCTTCCAACACTATTAAGTGGTAATTTTCATTTGTAATGAATGTCTTAAATGCCGCTTCCCGATCCAGCTGCCGCTCTCGATGCATTATTCAGGACCTCAAACAATTGGCCTGATTAAAATATCCTTGATGGCTAAGAACCAACCGAGGCTCTCTCACAGCCTCGACCGCGGACGCGGCTCTGTGTGAGGCCCCAAAACCTCGGACCGCCAAACCGCAGAGCTGTCAGCGTCGATTTTAATAAGCCTAATTAATAGCTCGTCGCACAAAGGATATTCCGCATAATGCACTCGAAACTCCATTATGCGAAATGCAGTGAAGTGAAGTGAGCCAATTGAGGTTAGCTATTAAAGGAGACAGTCCGCCAATATAGACAAAGCGATCTTGTTCGATTTGTTATTCTTAATTCCGTATTTATATATAAGATAGGGATCACAAAGGTGTGAGCCTGTCCTTCTAAAAACTTCAAAACGTATTAACCTTAATAGGTTTATAATGAAGACTTTAATTATGAGTTCTCAATATCAAAAAAGTGTGTTATTTTATGATTTTCGATCAACACAAGATTTTGGTCCGCCGTCTGCAGATTAATCCCCAAACGTTGTCATTATTGGTTGGTTGGTTGGTCAACTACTAAATGGATTTGCCTAATGACCTGCAATAAATACCACTTCTATTCCTTCCTCACGACCACAGCTCCCTTCCTTCTACCAGGCCAGGCCCCCAGCAGACCCAAAAACTCAATGCATAATTTTCAAAGAGTTTGCACCTTTTGTTCGGCTCTCGTTTTGTTTTGTTTTGTTGGGATGTGTTCCGTTTTGTTTACTTTGGGCCGAGTTGGGTTGGTTGTTTGGCTGCTGCTTGGTCGGCTTGCGGATTGGGAACAGGAGCAGGCAACCAGGCTTGAAATTATGCTTCCTGTAATTTGACATGCAGACAAAACCATTTAACACCCCGATGCCTGCATTGTTCGGTCTTTTCACTCTGCGGTCATCGGTATTCGGTCCTTCGTTCTCGGGCAAACTTCTGGTATTGAATATTTAAAGCCGGATAGTCGAGGAATAATAAACAACGAGCTGCAAATGCATCTGCCCACCATTGGTGATTAAAAACTCATTAGTACTCAATACTTTTTAGCCCTGCGCGTTGCGAACTCAGCAGTGAAGCAGTGGAGCAGTGGAAATTTAGTGGATTTTGTGCATTTTGTGTTGGCAGGGCTTTAAGGACTCTTATTTTGCCGTCTTCTAATTAACTTTTATTACACTTTATTGCTGCGGAGCATACAGAACCGTTTTCATATTTTAATTATGTTTAAGTGTCATGATTTTTAATTGTAAATTATGGAGCAACACAGAGAAATACCATAAACTGGCAAACGAGCAGCTAGCCGGAGAACTGATACCAGGAGACCAAAGCCACAGTGCGCCCAGCTCAGAGCATTGGTCAGTGTCCACTTTAAGGACAGAGGCGTCGACCATAAGGTCTAAACTTTAGCTGAAATTAATATATAAGCTTTAAATTAATATAAATAAAAAAAAAACACTTATAAAAGTCTGGAATTCATTTAATTTATGTAATTAATTACTATATTTATGATTTAGAGACTACCTAGCTTTAGCGGAATCCCTTTTTTAACAACGCCACTGCATCGCGTTGGTTGGCCGTCCACAGGACAACAGTCAAACCTCAGACCCAAAATCCGAAACGAAGCCAACGAACGTGAGGGCTGTGCGGCACCTCAGCGCCTCTGCCACACATTCCACCAAGCCACAACCCTCATCTGGGGCCGCGACCATCTCCCCCCTTGCTCCTAGTGTACCCCTTTGCAACCCACACCCATGGTATAATTATGCGCTTGAGTGCTTGATTATGATGGCGCTTGCCTGACAACGATGATTACGTAGCCGCTCTCTGTTGTTTGTTCATTAATAAGTGCAACAAAAACGCGTCGACTTGCTCCCTCCCTTTTTAGCACACACACACAGTCAACCGCATGACACACACTCACATACTGACATCAGCATTTTGCAGTTGTTATGCCCTTTTATGCGGGACTTGTCACTTACACGCAAAATTTAGCAAAAGCTCCTGCGATAGCGAGGTGTTGTAGTTGTCGTGGTACTTGTTCTCAACTCAACCCGCATTGTGCGACCGTCTGTGTGCCTTTTCCCTTAGTTTGTATGTGTGTGTGTGTGTGTCAAAAGCGCATGTGTGTGTATGGGTGGGGGTGGGAGTGGGGGACGACTCTTAGTCGCACTATTCAGTCGCGCTCAAATTGCATATTTTGCAGCTTGATAGCTCATTACGCTGACACTTGATTGTTGCACGTACCCGCCAAAGGAGCAGGAGATGGGGCTGGAGTTTCCCTCCTCTCAAAGATGCCATATAGCCATAAAGAGCGATGACAGCGTGAGTACAGGCCCATAAAGGTTGGGAAAATTAAAAAATATAAAAATCATGGCACTTCCCAATAAAATCTCGTGGTTCATCTTTCGTTTTAAATGTGAGAGATGAAGTTACTTTGTATTAATTTAAAGAATAACGGATTTAGTAACCAAAAAACCTACTTGGGCGCCGAAAAACTTGCCAGGGAGCCATGTAAGCCACTATAACAATATATAAACATAAATTTAAAAACTCTATATCAATTCTAAAGCTTAGATTGTAAAGTTCTGTATAGTTAGAGTATTCCGTCTTAAAAATTAGCTAGTTTTCCCAGAGAAATCTTCTTCCCCTTCCCAGTTTCGCAATCACTACATTTATTTCACATTGAAGTATAAATATCAGAAAGAAAATCCCAATATAATTTCTTTGTGATTTACCTCTCACCTCTGAAACTGACTTGCCGCAATCTATTACCAAATTTAAGCGTTTAAGTGTTATTACGCAACACACACACTCGCGTTCAGACAGGATACTCGCTTCGGCGATGACAAGAACCTTTTTCGAAACTTTTCCTGCATTTCCAACGACATTAAAAATCCATTTAGCGCCAAGCTCACTGCAGCCAAGTCAACAACAAGAACAACATCATGTGCGGGAGCTCATCATCGTGGCTGTACCCCCAACTCTCTCTCTCCCCTTATGCCAAACGAATTCCGAACCCCTTCTTCATCCTTTGACAACCCCTCGCTAATAACCCGTTGAGTGTCTGTCGACATTGCTCTTGTCATGCAAGACAACGTCGAGTTTATTGAGTTAGCTGCTCGAAAAGAAATCTGTTAACCGAAAGTGAATGCGGTGAACTAACAAATTGTCCAAGACACTTTGTGCCATCTTGGATAAATGCGTGAATAGGAAATTGTGGTGTCAGCAGAAAAGTGCAGGATTTTCGGCACGAGAACGATGCGGAGGCGAAGGCGGCGGCACTGTCGTCGCTTATGTAATTAAGCGTTTCGAGGGCCACGCCCATATAGCGACGATGCCTGGTGCTAATGCTTTCGCTCGCTGATTAGGCGCAATTAACATGCTTCACACACAACGCTGGTCACACTGCACTGGCAACGTCAACGCCCACGCCCACGGGGACAAGCATACCGCACACAAATGTAGGGAGTGGCAGGACAGTCACAGAAGGATAACTCCCCATGGCCGGAACCTTTTTGCAGTTCACAAAAGCTAATCAAGTGGTTTAATTGGAAAGCAAACTCGGATTTAATTGTCACTCGCATCGATAAAAGAAAGCTAGGTTAATGAATGCTGCTGGTCCTGCAATGAAGCCAGTCACCCGATCAGTGATTCAGATAAAACTGCTTTAATACACAGTGCTTTCTTTTAAGGATCATCTACATTTTAATGAGCTCTTAACCGGACTGCCTTGCGGATGGACTTTAAAATATCTTTGAGCTGCGAAATAAGTAGTATTATATTAGCTTGGCTTTAAACAGAAAGCAGCTGGAACTTCCAAAAGCTAAAGACACTTTAAGAATATGTGTATAGCTTATTTCCTCAAAGATATGCAAACCAAAGTACAAATCAAAACACGAATCAAATTAAGTAAATTACAAAAAGTTCCGAGAGCCAGAACTTTTGCTCAAACAGAACCAATCTCCCATTGAAACTCCTCGACCACTATTCCCAGTCAATGTAATGTTTATCTTTAAATACTCGCCATATGCTAATGCATTTTTCACTTAAGGACTGGCTCAGCATTCAGAAGAGCTGACCCGACCAGACGGCAATGGAGCAAGTTGTGAAATCAGAGCTCTCCAAGAAGCCAGGATTCCGGATTCGCTTTTCGTTTTACTTTTTTCTTTTTTGGCAAACTTTCCTTCGTACCTGCACTTTGGTCTATCGAATTCCAACGAAATACTAGATGCTGCATTTATTTTGTTTTCAAATACAACACAAAGGCCGAATGGGGGGAGAGGTTGAGGAGAAGAAAGAGCGCTTACTTTTAAAACTTAATTTATATGCACGCACACACCGACAAATAGACAGGCCAAAGGATTCAACTTACAGAGAGCAGGGAATTTCGCTAGCACACACAGCAGCCCCAAAAACCAGAACGATGAAGTTGCCCCATCCTTGAAGGCACACCCACAATCAGAGCCACACCCGAACCCGCAACCCCATTCACCCTCAAACGCTGGACAGCACTTTGTTATATTTTTCAGCAATTTTCAATTTATTTCAATTTTTCGGCGCTTTTATAGTTTCGCTCGCTCGCATCCTACTGCTACTGTTTTCTCTGTTGTCGGAGGGTGCGTGACGTGGCTTGTCTTTGCTTAAAAATTTATACTGCGCAGCCAAACAAATTTATGGCTTGACAATACATATAAAAACGGGGTCGCCACGCTGTCCCCTGACCTCTCTTGTCCCCTGCCCTCGATTCCCATGTTAGGTGTCAAAGTTGAGCTCGTAAAGCAGACAAAAAAGCGGGCAATCGCGTTTTCGTTGAGTGTATAAGCCATAAAATACCCGTTAAACATATACATAAATGATTTCCCGATTTAAAGATTTTTTTTTTAGGGCAGCAAAGGGAAGTTCTTTTGTTGGTCTAAAGGTCAAGGAAGAAGAGAAAGCTTGCTTAATATTTAAAAGAATTTAGAATGATATAGTTAAATAACATTACAAAGATTTTGATATACCTTTGATAAATTTAAAAAGAGTCGAACTATCTTTATACCTATTTTTTACATATTTCTAAAGTTAATCCCGAAACTTCCTTAAATGGTTTCTATTTCAGGTACTTTAAGAACAATCTTACAATCAATATACCCTTAGAAAACCTTTTATTACAAACTATAAAAAAATATATAAAGAATACATTTTGTTTAAATTGTAAGGCTGTGAAATATTATTCTCTGGCAACGCAATAAAAACTCCGATTTGATGTATTTAAAGTGTCCTGGAAAATGTGTAGAGCGAACTGTGAAGTTTCCCAAGGCGAATATAAATATTGGTCAAACATCCACTTGACTCATGAGTGTACTACAGTTGGGGTACGTTTTGGGATCTTGGGTCTTAGAGGCTCTCGGCTCGAAGAATGTTTGGCTACGCTGCTTTGCATAATTTGATTTACGGAATCCAGCTTTCAATGCTGCTTGAATATTCAGAACGCGTCCGACTACGGCTCATTATATTGTTTGTGCGCACAATTAGTGGCCGGCGAAATCAAATAAATTATCATAATAAGGCGACAAATATTTACAGGCAGTGCAGGCGGCAAATTGGATTGCAGAAAGAAATGAAATATATTTACTTGATCCGCAGAACGCAGCATCAGCAGCAGCAGCGTCATCAGCAATGCAACAATAAATCCTTCTCTTGCGCCGACAGGCAGCAGTGACACCAAAGCAAAGAGGCAAACTCATTACAAATTGCTGCATTAATTTCAACTCGAACGGAAGGAGTTCCAACTACGAAATAGGTGAGAGAGGCAGCGAGGCAGCTAGGCAGCCACTCGAGCTGCAGTTGTGTTCAAGGAAAATGCAATTAAAAGGCGAAGGGCACTGGGACGCAGGACTCGTAATTCAATAAGGAATAGGAAGACAGGATTGCACAATACAAAGGCTTGGCAAGCGACTTGAAGGAGATTGAAATTAAGTGCCGAAAGAACGAATTTGCAGAGAATTTGCAGAAAAGAAATGCCAGCCAGATTGGTCAACAATTGTTATACACTTGAATCTGCAAGGCGAGCCTTAACCTTGCACATTAATATTCTACACAACAATGCATATTTCCAAAATATATTTTCTATATATAAAGAATCAATTATTCAAACGATTTTGTAACTAAAATAGAACTAAATGTAACAAGGTTGCATTTATTTCCGTGTACAAATATTCTCTGGAAAAAAGGACACAAATTGGAAATGCTAGGAAGGAAAAAAAAAGGAAAAGCGACAACCTTGGGTGGCCAAAGGGTTAAGGCGACGGACAGCTGTTTCCGCTGATTAATTGCCCAAACGCAAGACATGCAAATTAAATTAGCCAATAAACGGCGGGCGGCCCGGTACCAAAACGAAGCGAAACGAAACAGAACGATTCCCGGCCAAAACCGTGAAAGTGCCAACTTAGAACGTTCATCGTTTTTTTTTTTTTTTTTGTTTTTGGTTCGTTTTTGCCTTTGCCTTATTTTATGTTATTCTTTGTTCCTGGCAAAAGGTTACACAGCATTAAAAACAAATGAAGCCCTAATGGACTTCGAATGCAGTCAAGGGAAAGGATAGCAGCGAGGGCATCGGCCATGGCCAGGAAGGCGGACACGGAAAGGGACGTGGGACAAGGTCTGTGTTGTTGAGGGCCCGGTGTTGAGCCAGTTCTGCCACGGGGCAGGCACAAATAATTGGCTTAATTTTTAATTGACGCGAAATTAATAGCCTTTGCCAGGAGCCGGGAATTGAGGCAAGGCGGTGAAATTGAGGCACACGGACGGACACTAGAGTCCTCAGCGCCATGATAAATGAAAGCAGCGAAGGTCCTGCCAAAGTTTTGACCAAGAGTTTCAAACGAAAAATACTCTAGCCAATGGGAATGGTGAAATAATCAATAAAACTATATTCATTTAAATTAGCTTCTTTGGAATTTTGTTTTTAACTAATTTTAAAGTAGATGAAATTATATTTTTACTAAATCCAAAACTACAATTAATAAGAAATTAAAATATGATATAAATAATAATTTTATGTAACTTGTTCATTGTATTTAAATGGCTTCGCAACTCTTGTCAAGCAAGGAATTGTAATTAGATTTTGAGCCACTATTTTTTGGGGTCTTAAAATCTTTAAAATCTATAAGCTCCCATATAATTCCTTCCATTCAATCACCTTAAAATGTTTCCCAAAGAGCCAATTTTGCCCTCTGGCAAAGTTAGTTTTCCACAACTTGAAACAAATATCCTCTCAAAGCAGCCCTTGGAAAATAAAATACAATTTTAATTTGGAAAGTGTAAAGTTGCTGGCAGAATGGTTATACCCGCCGCGCCGGGAACTCCATGTATTTTGTTTAAAAATTGAAAAACTTGGCTCGAAGTTGGAACGAGCCAGTTCAAACTAAAGTTAAGTTGATTTTGGCTCATTAGCGTTTTTGGTCAAAATTATTAATAGCAAGGAGGCCCGCCCTTCCTGCCTGCTCTCACTCTCTCTCTCTCTCTCTGGCAGGAGTGCAATTAAGCAGCTGTTAAATTTAATTAAGCGGCAGTTTGCCAGGATCCAGACTTCAGGATCCCCTACCGCCCGATGCAAGCCTTTGGCACGTTTTCCTTAGCCTTAATCACGACCCACGCTAATCAGCATACATGTATGTGAGTGTGTGCAGGTGCGTTAGCCAAGGTGTGTCCGTAGGTAGAGGTGTCTGTTAGTTAGTTAGTCCGTCTGTGTGTTGGGATAAACTTTTCAACTTTTGCGCGGCGCAAATGTTAAGCGTGAAACTTTCGCCCCTCAACAACTTCGACATGAAAGGTGGCACAGGGGGGCAGTGGGCGGAAAAGGACATGAGAAAGGGACTAGGAGCTCAGGTCGCTCAAAAAAAGTTTTCGCATAACGGAAACGGAAATACACGTCAAGTGTGTGGACAGGTGGGCCCACCAGCCAACGTCTGTGTCTGTGCGAAAACAAGGCGAAACAACTATTTATTTAACTGCCAACATTTTCGGGCGCCTCATCAAGAATCATAATAAAAACAGACTTCTAGGCGCAAAGTTTAATTAGGCTTTGCTGCAGATTTATTCGGGTTACAGCCTAAAATATTAGCACATTTTTTTTAGATTGTTCGGATTAGAGCAAAGGTTGTTATTATATGCAAAGTGAAATTTCCAGGTATAATTAATGACTTTTAAATGTTTCTGGGATGAGTGTTTCTTCGCTTCACTAAATTCTTTCCTATAAAAAATACTTTGTTTAAAGTCAAATGTATTTTAAAATTAAATACCAAAGATATATCTATATATTTTTCGCTACTTTTTATCCTTTTACTCGCTCCTGCATCCATCTTAGGGAATTTATGTGATTTTCCTACACGATTTCGTTTTCAGTTTGCTAAAAGCCAAGGCCCGAATAGATTTCCTATCCCTAATGTATTTCCACGCAAATGCCCACCCCCTGGCTCTACACTCATATATTACCTTTGCCCACACCACCCCGGCCACGCCCCTTTATCACGCCCTAATGTGTAAATTGCTACGCCCGCTAATGCATTTATCCTTGACAAGCGACAAGTAAGAAGAATACAAATAAAGGATATATACCCCCGAATAAAAAAACGTACGGGGGATAAGGAAATACGAAATCAGCAGCGCAAGAGCCACTTAAATATATAGTTGATATATTTTACATACACGAAATTGGTTTTTAACTGTATTCCGAGGACAGGCAGACAACCGCAAAACGCGAGGTGGAAGTGAGAGGCTAGGGGCGGTAAACGGTGGGCGGAGTAAATAAGCACAGGAAAAAATTTATTTTAAGAAAATATATATATTCCTAAGATAAAAGGTTAAATATTGTTTTAATAATATTTAAAAGGTGTGAAACGAAATCTAAAAGAGAAAAGGAAAAGGTTTTTTTTATAAGCTTTTAAATTTCTAATATTTCTGAGCCAAATATGTTTGATTTTAACACTATTTTTATAAAACTTTTAACTACATTTGAAAGAGATAGCATTTCATATTATAAATTCATATTCCGCGATAAATATAAACTCATTTTGAGGTCATAAGTTGTCTATTAATTCAAATTCCTTAAAGAACACCTTCCACAAAGTTCTAGAGATCTTTAAACCATTCTTTTTTGTCAGTGTGAGGATTGGGGCCCGGCAAACTGAGCCTCTTGAAGCGGCTGAGCAATTTCATTTTACAACCACTCGTTGTACTTATTCCTCTACCATTTTTTTATTTTTTTTGTTGTGTTGGCCCCGTTGTTGCTCTTGCATTGCGCCATTTAATGTAAATCGTAAATTTAAAATGTCATGTAAAATGGTGGGCGGCTAGGCGGTGGCCGGGTGGCTGCTTGGGGGCGTGGTACCAGCACTTGACAGCGCCGGGGCCTCCACTTAAGCGACAAAAAACACCGAAAGACAAAGGCGCAGCACAAAAAAAAAAAAAAAGAAAGTGCAAGAGGAGGACGGCGGCAAGGAGCGCAGTGAAAAATGTTATTAAAAGCAGTCGACTCTGATTGTCCTGGCAGCAGGACAATGCCATAGAGAAGGCTCTTCAATCAAGCGGATGTTCCAGCCATGAAATCTGTTCAGTATTAGCAAGAAATACTTTTATTACCATCATAAAAGTTGTAAATTTAAGTTTACATTAACATGTTCCTTGAGTGATCTTGTGAACATTTAATAAAGGAAATATTTGTAAAATAAAGAAGATATTTTAGAGCAAAAAACTAAAGTTTCTTTCCCTTCAAATGTATAGGAATAATTATATATCAGAGTGATCCCGGTGATTATGGATTGCAGAACATTTAACTAAATACTTTGGCATGCAGGCTTTGGGGGGGCACAGAAGAGGGGCGTGTCCCGAAGCTAAGCTTTTTCGCCTTTAATAGAATTTTTATGAACTTAAGTAAAGTCGTGTCCAAATCCCACGCAGATTACACACGCACACACAGCCTGGATGCGTCGTCCAGAGAGATGAGGAGAGACTTTCTGACTTACGCAACAGCAAAAAGCTTTCAAAAAGGCTAAGACTACCCATCGAGCTGTCGGGAGAGGAGGGGCTGGGGTTGGTTTTAGGGGCAAAAGTGGGAGTGGCAGGACGAGTGCGAGTGCGTAAAATGGCAGTTAATCGTGACCACGTACCAGGACTATTAATAAAAGCGTCTTTAGACCTACATTTTGTGGACATTTCGTTGCCATTTCGACTGCACAACAATGAAGCCGAAGAACGAAGAAGAAGTAGAACTTTGGCGCATCATTAATTTCACGCAGTGTACAACTGTCGAGCCTCCTTTCCCCCCACCCGACAGCCCGCCACACCACATAGACAAAAGCCATGTGCAGCTCAAAAAAAAAAATAAAATATATATGTATGTATTGGGTAGAAAACTGGCAAAAGGCAAACTTAATAACAACAAAATGGCCTTTGTGGCCTCATCTTGGTCCTGGGGTCACTCACACTGGCAGGCAGGCACACATGCCTTTTGCCAGCGGCAGGAATTTTGTAATTTATCATTGCACAAACACAAATACAAATACCATATATAGTCGCCCATATGTTTGTCTCTGCAGTCGATTTGTTCTTGTGCGAAATGAACTTTTCAGTCGAAGAGGACCCTCGACTTAACTATTTAAACCCGCCAATGGGCCCAACAAATCAAGCTTACAAGGACATAAGGATTAACTCGAATATCAAGAAAATAATGCAATTTTATTGCGTAAAACGTTTAATATAATATTTTTCTGTGATGGCAGTAGGGCAATGGAATTATAAGGGAAATATAAGTATATCATTTATTGAAATATGTTGAAGTTAAGGTACAAATTTCTCCAGGATAATGATTAAATATTCATTGGGTTGCAGTCTTGCATAGAGCAGTAAGTTTAAAGTTTTAAAGTTGTAATTTTAATGTATTTATAATCTTAATTAGGTCGAAAATTAGCCACACTAAATAATAATAGTTTGTTTTATAATAACAACACAAATAAAGAATAAAATGCATTGAACTTTTTGTAATTATTCAGCAAGGTTTTAGTTTTATTCAATGATGTAAACCTAAGTCTAAAAGTATCCTTACAAATTGTACTTAGTAAATACCCTTTTAGACACCTTTAGATACCCTTTTAAGGGTTTAAAATAACTAGTTAGTTATGAAGCAGCCCAGGTAGCCTGACTTCAGCTCCCCAGACACACACACGGGTTAATGTATATCCAAAATAACCAACAATCATTCAAAACTGGTGTCCAAATAGCCGGCAGCCTTAGTTAAAAAAATAAACAGACATACAGAGAATAAACCCAGAAAACAAACAAAGAATTGCTTTCAAATTATATAGATAACCAAACTGAAAATGAACCAGCCACCCGCTGCGGTTTTTACCACCCACCTACCGCCGCCCATTAAGTTACCCACACAACTACATGTTCTGCTAAACCCTTTTGGCACATCAAAGTCATTCGCACATCGACCACGCCCCGTAAAAAACTCTAATTGACGTGCCTTTGGTCAAATGTAGCAATTCTCTGCTTTTAGTATATATTTTTTCCTGTCACGCCGCCGGACACAGGGACACACGAGTGCATTTCGAGAGTGTTTGGGTGTTAGGATGCACTGTCAGAAATGAAATTAAACACTAAAATCATTCTTTATAAGAGAATTCTATAATTTCTGATATTTTTTATTATGTTGCAGTATGTATTTTGTACAAATAATTATGTTTACAAAGAAGATCTTAAATTTAAAACAATTACCTCTTTGAATCGCTTACTTTCTCTTAGTGCTTAACTCCGCACGAGTGTGTATTGGTTAGTTGGTTGGCCAAACTTAGCATCGCACGTGCTTCTCCCATTTCGCCATTTGGCCATTCCGGGCTCGCCCAGCTCAAGTCAATCTTGGCCTGGCCTCTTGGCCGCTAGCTGGCTGCAATCCGCGCTGCATTTCCTTTGCGGCAGCTTAGTTTATGGTTTTGATTTCCGTTGCGCAACTCGTTTTTTTAATTAGCTGCCGGGGCCATTTCACTCTCGGCTTCCCTCTTCTGCTTGCGGTGTAATTGACCGTGTAAACTGGGCTTAAGTCACTTAACAGTCGCTTAACACATGCAGAAGAAGAAAAAAAAAATGGAAAAAAGGCCCCTTTGGTCCTGACCCGAAAATCTTCTCGATTCCCCTTTTTTTTTTTGTTGAACGGAGAGGTGACGTTGGTCCGGGTTGGCTGGACGATTTGCATATTGTTTTGTGCTTTGCTGAACTTTAGCTCGTGCCCGAAAATGTGTTGCATACTTTGCGGCTTTATGCAAATGTCAAGACAGTGAAGACTCGCTTATAAGGGATGCCTTTCTTAGGATAAACCTTAAGCCAATAAACAAAACCTAGTTGTAAGATTCCATAATAAGAGGATATCAGTTGTACACTTTTTTAGGATTTCTTTCTTAAAAATGAAGGTTATTATTATTTGACCTCCACTGTAATAGGACTTTCATAGAGAATACAGGACCCGGGACAAGTTTGCCGCTCTGCATGGCAAACAAATAGAAATTAACATGACATACTTCGCCCGGTTCTCAGCTCCGCAAGCTCAGCTGGTGTCGGGAGTGGATTCAGTTCCACAGAAAGCCGTTGCTGATGTTGATGATGATGGAGAAGGCCAAGGAGCTGGGGCAAAGAAGATGGTCCTCGGCCAGGAAAGGAGGTCTTGTGGAGGCAAAGGAACGGCTGCTCTGGTTCCTTCGAGCTACGCATGTGACGCGGCAGCAGCAGTGGCAGCAGCAACAATAAGGACAGCGACAAACATGCACAGCGGGGCACGGCCCGTAGAAAATATGAAAAATGTAAAACAAAAATCTGGGAAAAACTTTTCTAATTTAAAACTGCCAACAAAAAAAGAGAATGCCAAAAATAAAATAAAGTACGGCAACGAAACTCAGTAAACGACATTAAGATAGAGGGTTGGGTGGCAGCCCGAAATCCTTAAGCAAATCTTAATAATATCTGGATCACACTCTAACTTGAAAAGGGTATCAGAAAATGGGAATAAAAACATTTTATTAAGCATAAAATGAAGTATTTAAATTATAGAATTAGCTGATAGAAAAATAAGATTAATATTTTGCAGATTTTAACAATTTAAATGGCCTTTCCTTTTGTAAAATATATTAAATAATAATGTAAATATTTCTTATTTTTAAATATTATCTGGCAAAATTTATAGTCTCCTTAACAAAGCAAGGCTGTTTCTTGTATAAAAATAAGTAAATGAAGCATATTCAATATTTTCTAATATATTTTACCTTTTGAAAACATTAATTTTGGTTTTATAAACTCCAAAACAATATAAGTAACTTTGCCTTAGAGTGTTTTCGCTGCGACGCACGATATGTCAAAGTACCTCATTTTTTTCCTGCCGTTCTCCATCATCAACACGCTTTATATAATGTTATCCTCCTTCCCCGTGCCAGTCAAAGTGCTTACCAAATTATGTCTGTTGACAGAGCTGAAGTGAAAGTCCTTTGCCGGCAGGACCTGCACATGTTGATGAATGCGTGGCCAAGAGATTTCAACTTTCTAATTTAATGCGGCTGCTGCCAGTAAGACAAAGGCCAACGAGGCAAATGGAGGAGGAGGGGAGCCAAATAAATGATACTGCAAATTATTTAGGCAGCCAACGTGGCGTATGCGCAATGTCTGTTTGACATAGCAAATGCGAAGTTCCCTCCATATTGTTTGGTACTCGCGAAAGAAAACGTTTTATATCCCCGGAAAACTTTTGAAGAAAAGTCATCTCTTAATTGAAAATTAACAGCGCCAGAACAGATGTCATTGTGGCTGAGCCTGAGATAGCAGTAACTGGAAAGTGTTTGTACACATTAAATAATGAAATTGAATCTTTCGAGTGGGGATTTTGTATTTATTTTGTGAATTTTCTTTAATTGCTAAGTTTTTCTTCGTTTTACAATAAGTATTGCCGAGTGATAAACACTTAAACATAATAAATCGTTGCAATATTCTGCGTGGAGACGATTGATTCGATTGAAATCCATAAAAAACAGTTCCAAGCCTTCGGAAGCATTGTTAACTTGTGTGCGGGCCAGAGGGCGGGGTGCCGGCCCTGGTATAAAGGACCCCGAGACCCCAATTAAGTCAGGACCTGACGGACGATGTCCGGCGGCAGCATGAAATTATTTTTGCGCAGGGGAATCTCGCTCAGCTGGCGGTCGATGGGCGAGCGGGTGTCGTACAGCGAGGGCGACTGGCAGATGATGGCCAGAGTCCCGAACACACAGGACAGCGTGAAGAGCCAAAGGAAGAAGCGATCCAGGACCATCGATACGAACTTCCAATCCTCGACAATCTGGGCGGCGAGGCAATAAAAAATAGATTCTTAATATCATTCGGTGTATCATTTTTGCGGCTGAACGAAATTGGTTTTATACACGTTTCTTTTCTTTTCTTATATTTTTTTTGTCGAAGGGGGCTAATAAAATATGGCCCTGCGGCTGGCTCTCAATAAACTTGAATCGCAATAAAAATATAAAGTTATGATTTAATATTTTACAATTGTTTGCTGCACATTTGGGACTTTGGGCTCCATCCAATGCATTCAAGTCGAAGTTAAGGGCAATAAACAATAATAAAAATAAGAGGGAGGCGAAGGACTCCCCGCCAGACGCCGAAAATATGGCAATGTAAACAATAACAACGCCAAGGACTCGCCACTTCGCCTCTACTCCTCGAGGCGGAGACGCGGCCACGCGTCAATAAAAATGGGCAACAAAAATAAGCAGGGCTCGGTGGAGGCAAAAGGAGCGGCCTCTGGGTACCCACCTCGTTATCCTTGTCGGCATCCTTGATATGCTGCGCAATAAATCTGACCGCACGCAACGCCTGCAGCACTTCGGGTGTTAAGTTGCGCGGTATCACATTGTCAGAATCTGTCAAGTTTCCGCCATGAAATTGCGAGAAATTGAAATAAAATATTGGAATAATAAATAAATGCGAGACTCGAGAAAATTCCTTCCCATCGGCCATACATGTATGTATCTATATATGTATATAGAGCATGCATGCATCTATGCTTTTGTGGGTAGACAAATATTTTGGCCTTTGCCAGGACGCAAATTAACGCCTCAGGCTAATAGGCCCAAGACGATGAATTGTGCCAGGCAAAGATGAATTATAGGCATAGCATATGTATATATAGCTTAAAGTTATGGGAGAACATAAAAAAATGTTATCAAAGTTTGTTTAATTATTACAAAGTGAAGATAATGAAGGGAATTAATTGCTAGAAATTAATTGGAAACGTTTAAGAGGGGAATTATTTGTTTAAATGTATAAATGTAATTCAAAATAACTTTTTCAAGAAATTGTGCTTAAAATAGATATTTGTATAACTGATACAAGTCAGTTAACATGTTTTTAAACTAAACACTACCTCAAAATAAATAAAAGAAAAGGGCTAATCACTATAAGGAAGCATAATCAAAATAATTGAATTTAAAACAATTGGAAATAAATGAAGAAGTGCTACTTGTGTACAAATATTATATAGAAAACATATTAATAAATATTTTACAAATGTTTGTATATATGTTATGGATGATTGATTTATATTTTTTTTAGGATTTATAGTTTATGGCACATCAAGCTAGTTTTAATTTAATCTGTTTATCGAACCGATTTGTTATATTATTATTATTTTAGTATAGTATACAAAAAATGCATAAAAACATCGTTGTGGCTTTTCCAGCGCTCTTTTCATTGCGCTTGGCTTGTTTTATGATCTTCTACAAAATACTTTTGGGAGCTGGGGCTTAGATCCAAGGTCTGAAGCTTCAGTAAACCATTTTGATGCCGCCCCCTTTTTAGTATTCGCTGACCGCGGCCCTGCTTGAATATGGAACGCGTAAGCGTTATTTGTCATCAAACCGCCGCATCATCTCATGGGATTTTTTCCCCATTTTATTACATTATTTGCCTGGCGTTTTTTTTTTTATTTGTCAGTGTTATATTTGATTTCAATTTGAGGCTGCCGGGCATGCAAAATATTTGTGTGTTTTATGGTTAGATTTCGCGCACTCACCCACAGAGTTCTGCATGCCATTATCGTAAGCGCCGTCCTGACTGTCCTTAAACTCGCTGGGAAAATCGCTGATGCTGTCGCTGGGGGAGAGAAACAGCGGAAAAGCGGCGGAGAAAAGTCCAAAGTCAAGTGTTTACATTCAATTTCGGGATATGCCACTTACCGCACATCGATCTCGTTTGTGTAGCCATTGCTGGGCGTGGAGTCGTCATAGTCGGGCAGGGTATACTGCGTCCGTCGCATCATCATCAGTTTGGGCATAAAGTGCAGGAACAGCTTCCGCACCAGCGGCGACATGTTGTGCGTGGAAGGAGATCTGTGCCGAAGGCCAATTATCACCGGCTCTTACCCATCTCCTCCACGATATATAATATATATACACCCGAATCGGAACTCACCTGAAGTGGATATTCAGCACACAGACCGTTGTCCAGACGGACAGCGAAACGAGTATCATGGTAAAGAGCAGATACTTGCCCAGCAGAGGCACCGCCAACGAGGTGGGCGGGATAATTTCGGCCAGAAGCAGGAAAAACACGGTCAACGACACGAGTATTGAAATACATAACGTAACCTGTCAACGAAATGTTTACACAATTTCCTCTTCACGACATCCCTCGGCTATTTAGCGGCTGCCACTCGATCGATCCAACAGGACACGAACGAACCATCAAACAATCAAACCAACAATCAACCAACAACGACAGCGAACACAGAACAAACAACCAAATTGGGAAACACAATCAACATAATTTCTTTAATTAATTTAGCCCATTGCAATTACTTGTACAAAAAAAATTATGAATGGCTGCAGCGGCAAGAAAATTTCCACAGATTTTCTATGCTTGCCGCCGGCCACAAAATAAAAGTGAATAAATACTAAATAAAATCCGCAACAATTTGTTTACAAAACAAACAAAAGGATATATGTACCAAAGGACCGCAACGCGTATGCTGTGACCAAGCTAAGAACCCACAACTATCACACTCGCGAACACACACAATCTACACAGGATAACCTGGACCCGTTCCCCCACAGCAATCAATCATTCCAAGTTTAGACGAAAACAATCAACACACGAAAAAAAAATAACATAAAGCAACAAAGCGCATGTTACTACGTTTACATGAAAACTTTTCTGCGTGTATCGTGAAATGTGTCGATAACAAAAAATTGGGTATTTTGTAGCACTTATGTATCTCTCGGTTTGAGGAAAGTTTTCCAGCAATTAAGTCCTGGCTCTACACATTAATTTTAGACCTGACTGATATTACATTTTATTGTTTGATTCTAAGTTTAGTTATTTAGAAATATTAAGGGGGTATTTATATATTTTTTTTGCCTTTAAGATTGCATACAAAATGCAGTACGACTATGATGTACCCCATACTCATTTTATAATAATTTGTATCATTAAAAATTATCTTTTCATTTATTTTCATCCATTGTCAATCCATAATATAAATTCCTGCTTTATAAAATCTTTAATCAAAAACTAATTCCTTGGATTGGAAATTTCATTAAATATTAAATCGATTATTTTATTCCCTTCCAGGAGAGTTTCATTTTTAATTTTACAAGGACGCTATTCTTATAATTTAGTTCGATATAAAATATAGGGATGACTGAAAATATAGAGTTTTTTTTGTATATTTCTATACAACGACGATATTTTAATGTTCCGATATATATGCAATATGGAAATATAGTCGAGACAAGAAACAATTATATGAAATTTAACTTGGCTAACTTATTTATCACCTTTTCTGATATTTTTAGATTATAGCGATAATATTTATGTTCAATAAAATATTTTTAATATCTGCAAATTTTAAATATGAAAGTTTACGATATTTTCGATATAATAGCTCCTACTATATTTTTTAAAAACCTTTATTTACTAGCAAATAATTCCTATAATAATGGCCTGAAGCAATTACGCATATAGACCTCAAACTAAACTGTTTTGTACCCCATAAGATCCCAAGGTATAGATGCATTAAATGCCATCGTATGTCTTTGTATGACTGAGTAAATATTGGAATCAAATATCATTATCTGGTGGTGGAGCATTTACTGTTACTTGAGCAAACGAGCGATACGAATGAACGAACAAACACTAAGGCAACGACAAATGGAATATAACAACAAACTGCACGAGTCCAGTACGTGTGTGGAGTGTATTTGTGGGTGTTGGGATGTGTGGATGTGGGTGTGTAGGTGTGCCTGTGCCGAATGCAGGTGTCCTTTATATGTATGTTTGTGAGTCAGTGTGAGTGCGCTGCTCAATTACAAGATACGCGGCGATATGGAATAATTTTGCGTGTGTGGTTTTTTTTTTGGCATTTTGAATTTCGATTCGATTCGGTTCGATGTCGATATCGATTGGGCATATTTGTATGCATTCGATGAGAATTTACGTTATGAGATTTCACTACTCAGGACAGCACAAATGATATTCAACGCAAAATGGTTATATATTATATATATATATATATCTGGAGCGTAAATATATGTGTGCTGCTCAACAAAAAATTGCAGAGAGCGACGCTGCTGCTGGAGCTGATATTTGGATGGTTATATAGAATAAGCTACAGAGCATTATGTTATTATCTATTAGTTTAAAAATTTGAGCATAAAATAGAGAAAGTTAGAATTTGGAAAGAGCAGGAAGTGCAAGTTGAGCTCTTCTCAGGAAAGATTTTGTTTTCGAATTTTTTTTTTGTTTATTCGTTTGTGAAATTTTGTTTGAAAGCCAATTTACAATTTTTGTCGTGTTTCGAGACTAGAGTGCAAGAGCTCAGCTTTAGGATAGCAGACTTGAAAGATTAAGGAGTGATAGTTAAAGTAATTGAAAGGAGTTTGAGTTTGGTGCATATGAGGTAGACAGCTTATCTAAAGTTTAGAGTTTATATCGTTGAGGTGTTTGTTTTTCACAGTGTATAGGTAGTTGAAAAATAGGAGTTTAGTGATGAACAAAATGATTTGAGTTAGAGTATTTTCTGGCAACAATTTAGTTAACTTAAATTCTACTTTATGAACATAAAATATTTGTTTTTTCTGAAAATGAAAATAATAGCTACAAAACATATATACAAAAAGGTTGCAGTATAAATTCGGGGTGCAAGGAAGATCTAAGTTGAATAAAAACCATGCCACATGCATTAAATAAAGAGGAATCGCTTCGAGTTTTTAATTTTTACTCTCAGATCCTCTTTCGTTACCTTTTCGCCCGAATCGCTGGGCAAATAAAACACCAACACCGTGAGGAAAGTCAAAGCCACACAGGGCACTATCAAGTTAACTGTATAGAATAAGGTCTTACGTCTCATGGTCAATTTAAATGTTATATCTAAGTATAGAAAATATATATAGATAGTAAATGAAACAAACAAGAAGCTAACTTACCTGAAAAGGGCTCCAGAGTGTCGGGATAATACTCTTCATTTTTGGTTGCCGGCACCTCCAGTATGTCCCATTCCACAGACAAATAAAACTCAGTTAGATCGATGCCCACTTGAACCAGATTGCTTCCGGGGACCTAAAAAGGTATTTACATATTTATTAATTATAAATTTCAAATAGAAATCTTTATCTTACCTGATCCAAGTGTTTCAAGTCCACCTGAGCGCCATTGTAGGTCCAGGAACCAAATTTCATAAAGCAAATTTGTTCATCGTAGGGAAAGTACTCCACATTCATTTCGCAGGAAGACTTGTAAATAGCCGGTGGCTCCCAGAACACTTCCCCTGTGTACTTAAGCGTGGCTTTGGTCATCAGAGTTACCTTTAATTAAAAAAATTTCACTTAAATATAAACATAAACTGACAAATGCCAGACTTACCTCATAGTTACCATCCCAGTTATTGTAGAGCACAATGTCCGGAACCCAAATATGCTCAGAGGGCACATAGAGCTGTTCGACTCCTCCGTATTCCTCGGGATCCCATCGTAACTTGTAGTCGAACCAACGCTGCTTCACCCACAGATTCGTGGTCATCACCTGGTTCTTCAAGTTCACCTCAATTAGCTGGGATAACTTCAGGCCCAGCCAAACGGTCAGGGTCTCCGTGTTGTTGACCACGGGCCGAATCAGGCGATTATAGTTGCTCAACAAATCATCGTAGAGACGCTTGGTATCCGGATTTGCCTCGAAGCTTATGGGAGCTAAACAAAAATAAGACCGGAATAGTGAGAAATGTGTCCAAAAAAATATCCCAAACAAATAGAAAATTTCCCAAAACAAACTTCTGCGCCGACGCCGCTCTCGCTCTCTTCGAGGGCGCAGCTTCCTGACATCTGTCAAATTTTTGGGATACAGCATCGGAGTATCGGAATTTTCACCAATTTTCCTTGACTTGTTAGACAATCCTACAACGCTTACCCGTGGAAGTTGCCAATGGAACCAGTAGGAAAACGCACAACAAACTCCAGTGCCACATTTTGTGGCAGTTTTACTGGCTATTTAGTGGGTTTATTTGCTATAAATTAATTTTGTCCTTGCAACTTAAAGCATTTTTGATGCGGTTTGTTTTTTGGTACAACCTCACGGTCGGAGAGCTTACTTGGAACTGAGTTGTGGCTTTTTGACAGATGCTCTGGCAGAGATGCTCGATGGCAGTTAAGGGTTTTAGCTGCAAGGATCCGGAATTTATCGACCAGATCCCGCGTTATTTGAATTTAAATGGGCTTACATAAATATAATATATTAGATATAATATCAGATATAAATATGCCTGTTTCAAGTTATTAAAGCAATTAATTAATTAAAGCAATGCCTAAATTAAGTGATTATTTTGTACACTAATTTATAATATTATAAAAGGTAGGACTTCCTTAAATCATTTTGTAATACACTTTTAACTGTAACAACCCGAAAAATCCTATCCCATTACAAAACCCAGAACTACCCCTTGCTGAAACCCAGAACATCCCCTAGCTAAGCCAAGTTCTTAACCGAAAACCAGAAGAATGTGTATTTTTGAACCTCGCCCGTTGTCCTGGCAACGACACCTTGTCGCCTTGACAACGAAAAACCGAAAAATAGGAGAAAGAAAAATGAAAGCAGTACCAACTGAACTTTGACAAAGAACGGAAGCAAAACAAAGAAGCCGAGGGCGTAGTAAACAACTTTCGATTTTTTTTTCTTGGAAATGGGCTTCAAGGGCAACTTTCCGCAGATGGTCCGTGGAACGGGCTTCAAGTTGCGACAATATCGCGATGGTCCCCTGGACTGGAGGTTAATGGGTAAGGGCGACCAAAGTCTGCTACTATTTACCTTATTTATCTTGCGATCTACCCAGGTTCTTACGAAACGGACCGAATTCTCAGGGAGCAGAACTTCGAGCTGGTGGACAAGGCCTTGGATCACCTCTCGGAGGCTCCGCTAGGCACTGTGCTGGAGACACACATTCTTGACAGTGGCATTGCCAAATACTTTGTGATGTCACAGTATGCCATTCAATACCTGCTCTGTTGTCGGACCTACTTGGATGAATGTGTCATGGACTTGAAGGAAGCTCACACGACGGCCCAGCAGGAAATAGCCACGCTACGGAAGTCCCTCGGTGAGTCGCACAACGAGGTGGTTCAACTGCACAAACGGATCACTCAGATCGAGGCCATCCGCGAGGTGGTCTATCCCTGTCACCTCTGTCCCAAGAACTTCATAAGCAACGAGGCGCTGAATGTCCACATCGGTCGGAAGCATCGGATTGCCTCGCCAACGAGTCTTGCCTCCGGCCAGGGAAAGGACAAGGAGAAGGATAAGGACAAGGACACCGATCTGCACCTGATCAACACCATTAAGATGGAGCTGGAAATAAAGCAGCTGAAGGAGCGTCTGAATGCTGCTGAGCGTAATATCAGGGAGCGGGGAACAGGATCAAAGCGAGCGAGTCCGCGCCAGGAGCAACGCTCCGTCGGCATCCAAAGTAATCTGGCGGAGGCCAAGGAGAAGGATGAGGGCAGCGAGAACCAGGCGAAGGAAAGCGAGGCCAGCGAAAGAAAGGAGCAAATGACAGGATTATCCGAAAGACTCAGAAACTTCGAGGAGTGGCAGGAACACCTCAAGCAAAGTAACGAGCACTTCATCAAGGTAGGTTTTCATTTATTGACAGTTGCTATTATTTTCTTTCTATTTCCAACTTGTTATCCTTCAGGACATCAATCAGAGATTGGAAGTATTGAGTCGAGCCCTTGAGCAAAGTAAACAGGCTTCTGCTAGCACGCCGCCACTGGAAGATCGAGTAGCCACGCCCTGTCTGGACGATCTGGAGCGCATACTCACCGAAAAGGTGGCGGAAATTGGCAAGGTCAGTGCCCACAAGCTGGAAGAGGTGGTCTACCACATGGAGATGGGATACAGGGACAAACTTGAGGCTCTGGAACGTGAGCTCAAGCAGTTGAGCTCGCAAAATAAGGAACAGCCTCCTCATATCCAGATTCTGCCAGCGGCATCTAAAATACCCAAGCCGGTGAGCCAGAAAAAAGAAGAATCGAATATGGATCGCATCAGGAAGCAAGTGGAGGGAGAGTTTCTCAAAAAGAAAAGAGACGATGACACCTACTCCATTGAAGAGGCGCCGCGGGAGAAGCCAATCTCCCAGCTAGTCAGCCAAGTCCAAGTTCATGCGGTGGAGAAGGAGCAGCCAAGTGCAGGTAGCTCCGGCAGTAATCCGACCTATACAAAACCACCTGCTGAGCCGATTTCCAGCAAATTGGAAACGAGAGAAGCCACGGACATTAGCGACAGCCTAAGTCAGGAGGAGGATGATCAGGGCGAGGAGCAGAGCCTGTCGGAGGAAGAGGGCACCGAAGTTTCCACGTCGGAGTCGGAGGCACCCAGAAAAGACGACAAAGCAACACCGAGCAAGCCTCCCGTAGGAATCATCAAGTAAGTTCCATTGATTTCTAAATATTTTTTCTTAGATGTTAGTTATTATTTTACACTCTTGTTACCAAGTAGAACGCCGCAAAAGCCACTTACTCGAAAGGATGCCAGGAAGCTGGTCAGCCGGAAGTTGACCCCTCACGGCTTTGATATAAAGTCAAAGGGAATTTCCCACACTTCCCTGAAGCGAGTCAACTCCGAGATGTCCGAGCATCGCAACAAACTGAAATTGGTAAGACTTAATTAAGAGAAAATATTTACGCAGAAGAAATATTAAAAAATAACTCGACCCTCAGAAATATCCACATTTCTATGCCACCCGTAATCGAATTCGCAAATTCGTGGATAAACTCTGCTCCTCCAAGTTCCCAGAACGCGCCCAGGTTATTCTCAAGCACAAGACCCCGCTAAAACCCATCGAGGTGCCCAAGAAACGGATTCAACAATCAGCCTCACTGGAAAAGTCGGAGGAGGATGGTATTTCCACCCAGGACGAAGAGCCGGTGGATGATCTGTCGCATAGCAGCGAAGAGTCCCAATCGCGTAGTTCTAGTCCTCGGCATCAGGATAGTCGAGATTTTAAGGCCCGGCTGGAGGAAATACTGGTCAAGCCAGCGGCCACAGTCCGAGGAGTTCCCAAGTCAGCACTGACAACACGGCCAGTTCCTCTGCCCAGAAAGCGCGTTATGTTTAACACGGTAAACAGCGGTAAAAGCTTCAATGACAGCGATGATAATTTTAAATAAATAACTATAAACTTTAATAAACTGTATATAAGTCCCTAAGGTTCATGCATTCACAACCCTTTAATAATGAAAACTAACGAATTTTATATTAACATATTAAAAAAAACACTTAACAAAGCGACTATGAATTTATATACATTTTTGGTGTTATATACAAAACTTAATGGAGTTTATTTCAGCATATAAAGTATTCTATATAAAGTTATAATTAACTTAAAAATTATATTAATTGGAATATAATGTTTTCCCGCGCTCGCTTCGGTCACACTAACGCCCTTCCAACGACAGGCATTGATAAGCTATTGACTCCCATTGTAAACAATTGACGTCAGTAAGACAACATTGGTAACACGTCGCAAATACAACGTGCAATAAATGCAATAAAAGGCAGCTAGAATATAAAGCTACATTTTACTCCAAAATAATATTAATTTGAATATAACTGTTTTCCAATTGTAAATTCGCTTTCTCTTCGGTCACACTAACGCCTCTCTACGATAGGTGCATTCGCAGCCATCGATAAGCTATCGACTCCAATTGTAAACAATCGACGTCACTAACACAACGTAGGAGAAAATTTGGTAGTACGTCGCGAATATAACGTGCAATAAATGCAATAAAAGGCAGCTGGAGCGGTGGAAATCGATTGAAGGCAGCCAACCGTACATGGGTCAGCATTCGAGGCAGTAAATCCAGGCAGCAGGCAGGCGGAAGACGGCGAACGCGAGACGGAAGATTCAGCGATTTCCAACAACACACACACACACCTACACGCACCCACACACACACACACGCACACAGGCGCCCGTTCCCGTCGATGAAATAACATACATAACGAACGTATACCGAAAATACATAAGAAATAACGGCGGAAATAACAGTAGCGGAAAACAGCAGCGGCAGCGGATAAGCGAAATTCGGTGAGCGGATCGAGCGGAGGTAACACCGGGCCAGGAACATGTCGGATATCATGAACATTGACAGCATTATCTCGCGTCTGCTGGAGGGTATGTGTGCTGCTGCTGCTCCTCCTCCTCCTCCCCTCCTTTTCTCACCCACTCCCACTCATTGCAACCTTTTTGCATCTTTGCAGTGCGCGGTGCACGTCCGGGCAAGAATGTTCAACTGTCGGAGAGCGAGATTCGCAGCCTGTGCCTCAAGTCCCGCGAGATATTCCTGTCGCAGCCGATCCTGCTCGAACTGGAGGCTCCGCTAAAAATATGCGGCGATATTCACGGACAATACTACGACCTACTGCGCCTATTCGAGTACGGTGGCTTTCCGCCAGAGTCGAACTACCTGTTCCTGGGCGACTATGTCGATCGCGGCAAGCAGTCCCTGGAGACGATATGTCTCTTGCTGGCCTACAAGATCAAGTACTCGGAGAATTTCTTCTTGCTGCGCGGCAACCACGAGTGCGCCAGCATTAACCGCATCTACGGGTGAGTTTATATCAGGTTTTTAGGGTACATACAAGTTCCCTCCCGTTTAAATGAACAGAAAATTGCGCGAATTATCTCCGTATAATATATGAATTATTATTTATTATGCAATTCGTATTCCATTACATTATATAGTACATTACTCATCTAACTGCATCCAATTGACAGGTTCTACGACGAATGCAAACGTCGCTACACCATCAAGCTGTGGAAAACGTTTACGGACTGCTTCAACTGCCTGCCCGTGGCGGCCATTGTGGACGAGAAGATCTTTTGCTGCCACGGCGGCCTGAGTCCAGATCTGTCCTCCATGGAACAGATCAAGCGCATCATGCGCCCCACAGACGTGCCCGATCAGGGTCTGCTGTGTGATCTGCTGTGGTCCGATCCCGACAAGGACACCATGGGCTGGGGCGAGAATGATCGCGGCGTGAGCTTCACATTCGGAGCGGAGGTAAGTCTTATGAACTTCAAAATATATGAAAATGATGACAATTTTTGGCGTTTTTTAGGTTGTGGGTAAATTTTTACAGAAGCACGAATTTGACCTGATCTGTCGGGCCCATCAGGTTGTGGAAGATGGCTATGAATTCTTCGCCAAACGTCAGTTGGTGACGCTCTTCTCGGCGCCCAACTATTGCGGGGAATTCGACAATGCGGGTGAGTGATCGATGATCATCAACGATGGACTTCAGTCGGGAGATAAACATTATCTCGAAAAGGGAGGGGTCCGCCCCGAGGTCAGCGTTGATCTAGGAGATAGGGCGGGCAGCAAGTGAAAGCTAATGCGCATTTTTAAATAATCAATACCTGGGAATCGTTGTAAATGTCAGCAATGATTAATCATTATCGATTACCTTTTGCAGGTGCCATGATGTCCGTGGACGACACACTGATGTGCTCCTTCCAGATATTGAAACCCGCCGACAAGCGACGCTTTGTTTATCCCAACTTTGGGAGCTCAGGACGCCCCTTGACACCGCCACGCGGTGCCAACAATAAAAACAAGAAAAAATAAACGCTGCACACCACGAACACTGCACAACAAGAACAGCAACAACAAGAACAGGCCACACATCCAAGCACACAAATAGGGAAAGTGGCATATCCGTATCCGAGTCCACATCCAACGGAATGCGCAAAAAGTTTGTTTTTATCGAATACGTGTAATCGAATCGTGAGCAACGTTATAAGGGGTATATGAATCTATACAAATTAGCCTATTTTTTATTTAAAAAAACAACAAAAAACAAAACGAAATAATATGAAAAATGAATCAAGAAAAGAGAAAAGAAAAGAAAACACAAATCGAGACACTTTAGTTCAAACTAATTGTAGTGTAAGACACTGCATAAGCAAGAATATTTTATCTCCTAATATATATTAATTTTGTTATAGTTTTTCCTTGCAAAACACGCACACGCCACACACACTTGGACACACTCACAAACACACACACACACATAATGCATATATCACCCCGTACAGTAGGTACGAAAAGTGCACGCACCGGTTGTATTTTATTTTGCATTTCTATCTAACTTGCACAGCATTTGATTTAAGCAATTATTATTCTGGCGGCACTTTAAACAATCTTTGGCTCTTTCCTTCCTCCCGCCCTCCTTCCTTTCTTCCCTCTGTTGCGTTTCTAAAAGAAAACAAAAAAAAAGAAAACACTAGCAAATGGTGAAAATGTTAACTTTTATGTTAATTAAGCTGTATGAGGAATGCTTTTAAATGTGTGAGTTGAGTTAACACTGCATATTACATATGTACTCGAGGCACGATTTATTTTTGTAATATTGTCTTAGTAACTTTACATCGACGATACATGTTTACTTAGTTTTAATGCAAAGAAGAGAAGCAATTTTAGTTGCAAGCTACATAAGTTTGAATTGTTTACACCAAAAATATTAAAATAAACAACAATTGTGTATATTTTTTAAAACTGTTTGCGTTATACACATCACACACATCATACAAACACACAAACACACACACCATGCCCACATGCAAATCACGCACAACAAACCAAGATAAGGAAAGTCCAAAAAAAAGCTTTTTGTTAACCTTTCGTATGGCAGCGTTGCATATCTACTAGGAATGTATAAATATATATGTTTTGGATCGTTAAAAAAGGGGTTTAAAAATTTTGTTTACTTTTCTAGCAAAGAAAGAAGTTAACTTGGAATAATTCGGCATTGAAATAATTTAAAAAATGTACCTTTTCAATTTCGAAGTTAAAAGTTAAATTAACTACAATATTTCGTCTTATTTGTTTTCTAAAAAGAAATATTTATATCCTGCCATACGACGGTAAAAAGCTATGTTAATTAAGACGAATGCGAATACCTTTGAGCGGCACTGTGTGCCCTCTGCTGATGTCAGCGACAAGGCAGATAATGTTACCTTTTCCCCTCTTAATGCCCCGCTCACTTGAGAGGAAAGCGGACCCATTAAATACATGCGAAATTTACACAACAAAATCAAAACAAAAATAAACAAGTAATAAACAATAATATTTGTAAACAGCAGCAGCAGCAGCGCAGCAACAAACACAAACAGACACGGTTATTGTACACGTACTCGTATACTCTGTGTTTTTGCATTCTACGACTACTGTCGGTACATTCTAGTGCTAAAGGCCGCCACATTCAATTACAAGTATTATGCCCAGGCAGGCACTACTGCAGCCCCTGACGCAACCTACCCAAAAATGGTTTCGTTTGTATAATTCCCGCCCGACAACCAACCAAAAAACCTACTAACAATCGCGTAACCTATAAAAAAAGAAAAACAAAACAAAAGCAAAATGCTAAATGCAAAAACGAATATGAAATATGAAGTATGAAGCCCATGCGAGTCCTCGTCTATTTCACACACTCTAGTACTCTGTTCAATGTTGTAATGAATTCAACGTATATTTACGACTATATATGTACTTGTAATATCGCGATCCAGTACGACATCGGCTGTTTTCAAACCCCCCCCAAACACAAGTCATAAATCTAAAACGTAATATCGTAAAATATAAAAGTAAAACGAAAAAAAAACAAAGATACATATAAAATCTAATTCATTTCAAGATGAAAAATGGAAAAGACAAAGAGGAATAATGAGTAATGAGTAAAAGCATACAAAACGCAAGTTGCAAAAACGTATAAAAACACAAAAAAAAACGAAGGCAATTGAAAAAATATATAAAAAAAAATTAACAAAAAAAAATGAACACAATGACGAAGCACTTGTAACAAAATAGCACTGTTTTATTAAAAGAAAAAATTGAAATACATACTAGCAATAAAATGAATTTCGAGTTGTGGATTTAATGGAATGTCATAACTTTAAGGTCCGCATGCATCTGGTAATTCATTGATCTTGCTTTTAGTTAGGAATAATTATTTATTTATTTGGAAGTCTAATATTTGAAAACCGAAATTGTAAGTAGTTGGCGGAAACATCTCTCTTAAACGCCACAAAGTGAATAATAAGCACTGTATATATAAAAAGTCACCAGACGATTCGAATTAGCTTTGTCCGTCTGTCCGTCTGGTCATGTATTCATCTGTCCTTCCTAACACTTCGATCTCAAAAACTACAAGGGCCAAAGCTACCAAATTCACAGAGCTATAGTCGTCCCATATGGGCGCCAGCAAATGTCTCTGCCCGCCCTCTGTAAACACCGATAAGCGTTCGTGTGATTTCGTCGATGTTCCTCGACACAGGTTGTTATCGTATTGCCTGGGCACTACTGCTTTATTTGTTTGCCAAAGATAAAGATAACAAATGTAATATTTAATCATATCGAATGATTTCTTTATTAAAAAAACTTACTAATTAAATGTTTTTTATATAAGAATCTAATTCCTAAACTTACTGCTACTGTTATTACACAGCTTATTGATATTTTATAATACTAATTATATCGCAAAGCACAACTCTTCGCCAAGGGAGCACACATGGCGCCAGTGCCCCGGCCGCGCCTCTCCTCCGACTGCAGCCTCAGCTGCAGCATTTTCTGCCGCAGGGCATAGGGTGTGGTCGTTGAGGTCACCTCCTGCTTCCTGCTCTCATTGGCCTTATTTTTGTTCCACTTGTCCGTGTTGGTGGCATTCAATTTGTCATAGGCCTGCTGCAGTCGCAGCTCATCCTGCCGACCGTCACTGAAGCATTCGCTCATGTTTCTCAGGCGAAACTGCTGCAGAGCCTGCAACTGCTGCAGTTCGCTGGTGGATTGCTTTGTTGGGGTCTGAACTAAGCTCGGTGACGGCGATGAGTTGCCACTGTGAACCTGACCCTGACCTTGGTTCGTTTGGCGACTGGCAACGCATGCGCTCTGCTCGTAAAGTCGTCGATTGTCCGTAAACAAGGCGTAGTTGTTGGCTGTTGTTGCTTGGCCACTGGTGTTGGTGTCGACACCTCCTGTTCGCTCCCATCCCCAGCGCAGCACCTTGGCCCTGCTTTGCTGGCGTTGCTGGGTGGAGCTGCTGCAGCTGCAGCTGGAGCAATGACTCACTGTGGTGGCTGCGGAGTTCCGGCGACTGTAGCCATTGCCCAGCTCGGTGCTGGAGTGCCCCAAGCCATATCTGGGCGGGGTCTTGAGGCTGGGCTTCTTTACAAACTGCGTGGCTCGTTGGCTTTGACGGGAGGATGAGGTCACCGACATCCAATCGCCACGTGGATGCTGCGGACGGACATGTAGCTGCTGCTGCAGATGCTGTGGCGCTTCTTGCAATCCCATCCGGCCGCAATAGCATCTGTGCATTATATTAACCTTTTTTTTCTAGTTTATTTACAATAATTCTTTGGTGCTCCGCTAACGGATGGACGGATTGCGTGCCCGTAGAATGTTAAGAGCCAACTGACGGTAACCGGTTTCCACACTTGGTACTTTATCACCAATCACCGAACCAAACCATATACACATGCATATGTATACCGTTAGCCGGCTCACTCGGGCTCACTCACATATCGTTTGTTTATATTTGAACAACAATTGCAACAGTTTCCATAGACACATGCGCCGAGGTCCTTGGGCTGTTTATTTTTGGCCAAAGCACTAACACTCACGCACTGGCCATCGTTTGGTGCCTTGTTAGACAAAAGAATGTGCTGGCCAAACGAAAGACTTAGGCAACAAACTTGAATGCGCTGCCACGAAGTTAAGTGGCGGAGAATCACCAAAATATCTCTATTAATAGTGTTGGTAAAAGATTGAAGTGGAGAACGATCTAGTTATCTTCATAATGGGTTAGTTCTGGGAGGTTCTTATTTAGATAATACAAGTAATTACATTTTTAGTAACCTGCTAGGCTTATAATTACTAAAACCTAATTAAATAAATGAGCTTGCCCTCTAATTATAAGAACCATATTAAATATGGACATGAACTAGTTTACCAGGTACATTTATTTATTTATTTTCAATTGTTACTCAAAACTTACAAACAAAAGGTTAGTCGTTTTACACATTCTGTATTTCTCATTCTAATTATTGCCTTGTTTATGTTCATGATAAGAGTTTAACCCAACTAATAAATGTTATTACGCTTTTTTGTTCTTTTAAACTCTGCCTTAAGCTAGCAATTTAATATTTCAGTTACCTCAAGCCAGAAAATTACACAATCCCACAATCCAATCAAGAATTCAACTGTTCGATTTCAGCACACAAACTGTTGCCCAATATTGACCCAATAAAAACTAGTTCCTGTCCACATATATAGAATCTACTCTTGGCGGCATAAAGTGCATGAATTAGGTGGATCGACTTGACTTCCTTAAAGCCAGCCATGCCTGATATTTAATGGATGAAGCAAATAAGCTGTATGCGTAGCATTTAGCCCGATATTACTACCGGCTTAAATAGCAAAGGGAGAAAGACCCTCAATTACAACAAGGGGCATGTAAAGTTCAATGAACCGAAAAGCGAAAAAGGAATGAAATGAAAATGAAAGGGCAATGCAGGGTTGATGGGTTCCTCGGTCAGCATGGCCAAAAGCGGTGAGCCGGAAAGCAAAAGTGGTTCGCTGGCTTGCTGCTGGCCCGCTTTATGGGCCAAAGCTTGAGCTAACCGCTATTGGCGCGACCCATTGAATTCGATATCGAGGGAGCTTTCCGAAGTTGGACGTTAAACGCTGGCTTCAGCGCCGGCGCCGCTGCTCAAGCTCGGTATAAAACGACCAGCGGCGAACGCATCCCGTGTACACAAGTGATAAGTCGCCGGCCAGAATCACCTGTCTCTCAGATACCGTCACCGTAACCGCTACCGCTACCATCGATACGGATACGGATATCGCGTGCGCCCGCTGTGTCCCCCCTTTGAAAGAGTTTCAATCGAAGAGGTTTCCCAATTTCTGCATCCGATTTCGTACATCCCCCCGGAGATATGTCCAAATACGCGCTGCTACTGCTGCTAATCGCTGCGATTGCGCAGGAATTAACTGTAACGATGGCGCAAGATTTGCGTAAGTACTAAAACCGAAAAAAAAACGGGGGGAACAAAAAACATTAAAAAAAACTGAGCAAAAACACCAACCACTAAGTGCAAAAAATTATCATTTGTATTTGCTTTGGCTATATACGTTTCGGCCATATGTATTTGCTTAAGCTGGCACCGCGCTTTGATGGTTAAAACGTGATCGATATTGTTTATGGCTGGTTAATTTCGTTTTTAGACCTGGGGTCTTGGCCTGCAGACCTCAAGGTCGGGCGCTGTAAAATTCTCTAATGTGGCGAAGAGGCGCATGCAAATTGCTATGGCATTACAGCCAATACAGTGGATACCGGCTCAAAGATGAGTACCGCAACGAATTGGGGTTCTAGGTAGTTTATTTGAAATATTATCTGACTGAAACTAAGCAATTAGGAATAACACAAGTAATTAAAGTCAAAGCAAATAATATATTAGTGTTCTTAGAGTAATATAAGATAGAGAATCACATCACAGCATATCCTAGTAGCTTCCAGAACTTTAAGGGTTTGCTTACAATTATAACAATTATTCCTACAAGTTTCACAGACAAAATTAAATGACTAACACTATTAGTAATGATTCCTTAATGGCCCATTAGACAAGCCAGAAAAAAACCGAAGCACATTAGAAATTGAAATAATGAGACGGCCAAGAGGTTAAAGTATTTTCTAAGAAGTAATTAAAGAAAAGCTTAATGTTTAATGCCTAATTATACATGAGTTTAATGAGGGGAATTTTTCTGCTCTCTAAAAAAAACTAAATAAAACTTAATACGACTCATTCGCGTGCTGCTAAATGGCAACACCAAATTAAGATCACTGTCATCGAGGGGTGGCATTTTCGAAATTTTTCCCCAAAACCGATTGCCACTGTATATACCGGTGTTGTGTTATGCAATTGTAACCATCGTCTGCAAACAGGTTGCTCTTGGAACAGGCCAGTTTGGCAGACAGTCAGTCCACCACTGATCCACATCCACTCTAAGCTTCCGCTTGTGACACCAATTTCGATGGCTCGACAGAGAGAAGGACATATGTAACCGACAGATGATTTGTGTTAATTGATTCACACATTCCTCGGCGGGCGTGGATTTTTTCCAAGTGTAGCCGTGCCGAGTTGGGCTGATTAATGAAACCGTTGGCATAGGTCATGAGTAGTGCCTTTGTCTTCTCAATGTATTCATGATAAATGGCCCCTCGCAGCGTGCGCTTCAACTTGACATTGAGCCACTAAAATATGCTAGCTCACTTCTGTTTTCTCATATATGCTGACATGCCTTTAGCATATTTATTCGTGGACTCTTTTGTTTTGTTTACAAACAAGTTTTGTGGCCAACGAACTCTGGCCGAACGCGAACCGATGGATGCTGCTGGCTGGCCCAATTGCAGGCCAGGCCCAGGCCCAGGGAACTTCCGCAATCCGCGAGATGGCCAACGTCTCAATGTCATGACCAAACCGAGCCGACTCTCAACCGATCTCTGACTCTGTCTCTGTTATATTTTTGCAGCCGAAGGCTTTCCCAAGTGCAAGCGGGATGCGAACTTCGACAAGTGCCTGGTGGATGCCGTCAACCAAGCGATACAGCTGCTGAAATCTGGTGAGTATTTCTCACACACCCCAACACAGTGGCAGGATAACGCCCTCCGATCTCCATTTGGCAGGAAACAAGGAGTTCGGAATCCCGCCCCTGGAGCCGCTGGCCGTGAAGAAACTCGTTATAGATGCCGGCAATGCGCCAATAAATCTGCGGCAGACCTTGAAGAATGTGAAGGTTCACGACATGATCTCCACCAGCAAGATCCAGCGGTACAGGTAATATTTTCAAGGCTAAACAGCTGTAAATCCAAGCAACAAGAACAAAGCCTAAAGAATACGAAACAATTCAATTCCGGCTCCGAATTAACTTACAGAACCGATCTGGACAAGCACTTAATTATCTGTGATAGCCGAACGGATCGCATCGAGATGATTGGCGACTACGAGATGTCCGGCCGCATCCTGCTGCTGCCCATCACGGGACATGGTAGGGCGAATGTAACCCTGATCAACACCAAGATCGAGCACCGTCTGATCGGCGAGCCCTTCGAGAAGGATGGCGTCAAGTACATGCGGCTCAAGGATTACCGCGTGGCCTTCGATCCCAAGCGGGTGTACATGAATTTCGAGAATCTTTTTAATGACAAAACCCTTTCCGACGGCATGAATCGGTTCCTCAACGAGAACTGGGAGACGGTGTTCAACGAACTGAAGGTTGGCTACTCCAAGAGCTTCGGGCTCATCTTCCGCGAGCTGTCGAACAAACTCTTTGAGAAAGTGCCCTTTGACAATATATTCTTAAGTTAAGTGCAACCGGCTTTCGCTTACCTATTAGGTTATACCTAAATTATGTTACTACTTAGTTAATAAAGAATTTTACAAAATACTCTAAGTTCCTTTGTAGTTTGAATATTATTCATATCTTCTGAGTCACAAGTAAACAATTATTTGCGACGGGTTTACTTGCTGTCGATGCCTTAAACTTTTCACCTCACTAGCCTCCGCTTTAATTGATGTTTTACCAAGATTTAGTCCAAGTTACGCCTTCTTTTTTTATCAAGTTCTTTCGGTTCTAAATAAAACCTCATTGGTGTCAATAGCAAAGGTTAGGCAATTTGTTCAACAATCCTCAAATAAACATGAATTAAGTTGAATATGAGTGGTAGCTTGCTTACTAAGTTACAATTAAAATATAAAGATTTAATAGCATATATAAATTGCCTATTTTAGTCTTTAAAACAATTATAGTTTTTGGTCGGTTACATAAAATTCAAATCCGATTGATGGTCGATAACATATCTATCGTTATTTAGCATTTCCTAACGCCTCTTGTTGTTGTGGCCCACATATGTATAGGCTGTGTGCATGGTCACACTGCTGGGCCAACGCAAATATATTTTTATGCTCTTTTTTTTGTTTAAAACAATTGAGGAGTAAACCGTGAGAAGTAAACCGTCGCCTGATACAGACGTCTGCCGACAGCCTGCCTGGATGGCAGAGAAACCGGTCGCCATGGAGGCCACCGTGCCGGAGGCCAAATACCAAAAACTGGCCACAGAATACTCAAAGGTATGAAATTCCACCAGAGCAGCAACAGTTAACGCCCATTAATCTAATTAATCCCCCTTAAACGACGGTTCCGATTAGTTGCGTGCCAAGGCGACGGTGCTTAAGAGGGCGGTGGAGGAGCACGCCAAGGAGCAGGCGAAGGAGGGCGGCCTCCGGGAGCAGGTGCAACAGTATGCCACATCATTGCGCCGCATGGAGCAGGAAGTGGACTCCCTGGGCTTCCGCAACAAGCAGCTAGAGTCGCGCGTGTCGCAGCTGCAACAAGAAATCTCACTGAACGAGCAGCGTCAGAAGAAGGACAAGGATGCGGGTGGTGGTAGGCGGGGATTGCTGGGTAGCTCCCGGCATCACGAAGCTCTAGGCGATGCCCCCTCCGATGCGGCCAGCGATGCCGCCCAAGAGGCGCTCATTTTTGAGGAGCTGCAAAAGAAAATCATGGAAAATGCGCAGCTGACGTCATTGGTAAGCACCGGCGCAATAAAGAACGTTGAGCCGAGGTGTCTCACTTTACGCCCCCACCCACAGATTGACGACAAGCAGCGGGACCTGCTGCTGCACACAGAGCGCATTGCATCACTCGAACAGAAGCTGGAAAAGCGAATGGGCGACCAGAACGAACTGGAAAAGCGGCTGCGGAAAGAGGTGGAAACGTTGCAGCATCGGAATAGCGAGCTGGAAACCAAGCTGGTGGATGCAACCAGCATGGTAAGAAGACCAGAAGCCTGGATTTTTAGCTTAGCTAAGCTTCAAAACGTATTTATTTGCAGCTTGGCAGCGAGGACGCCCTTAGCGCCACCGGCAGCGATAATACTCCACTCCACAATCTCCAGCAGCAAACGAGCAGTTCCCAACTCACCGCGGACGATCGGATTGCAATACTCGAAAAGGAGGCAGCTCACTGGAGGGCACAATTTGAGGTGGCCAAGCTGCACCAGGCATTTGTCTCGAACCCTTGCAAGGATCTCAGCACGTGTAGCTGCAGCACGGCGGCAGCGGGTGTGACTGTACGCCCCGCGGAGCCCGAAACCAAGGGCAGCCAGCGAGCGCGTGATTCCCTGCAGGAACCCCCTGAGCCGCCCACCAAGGAGCAGCTCATCTACAGTGTGTTCAGCAAGAAGTTTGAGGATCTGCTAAGGCTGAAGGTGCAGGCGGAGTCGAAGCTGCGCTCCTATGAGCTGGAGGCGCAGCATTTGCAGAATTGCCTGGAGAACGCCACGCATGAACTGAAGGCCAAGGACGAACAGCTGGCCAGCCTGGGCGGTGCCCTGCAAATGCTCGAAGAGGAGTTGGTGGGTTTCCCCAAAATGATTTGCCACTAAAATCGGTTAATTAAACATCTTTTCATGCAGACCACGACCCGTATTAACTACGAGGAGCAGATCAGCGTGCTCACGGAGCAGGTTATCAGTCTGAGCGACCAACTGGCTGCCTGCAAATGAGCGCGGCGTGTGGAGCGAGTCCCGCCCTGCTGCTTTACTGTATATTATTGTAAAATAAGAAGACGGGAACGCCCGCGCACCCCCCAGCCTGTTTTGTTGTTGTCCACCATCGACGTGTATATAACTGAACATTATATGTGTATTTAGTAATTCTCTAAAGTTAAAAACAATGAGTAACATTTAACATTAATATCTACAATTTGATCGAGAAGGAGGAGCCGCAGGAGCAGCCCTGCTCCGCCAGCGGATTGGCCACCATGCGGAATCCGGCACGGATTAGCTCGCTGTGATAGTCAACGGTGGCGCCGCTGCAGTATTCCAGCGAGATTGTGTCTATCACCACCTTGGCCTGATCCTCCCCGAACTGCCGGTCATCCTCGTTGAGCTTCGAGTCCAAGTCGAATTTGTACTGGAAGCCGGAGCAACCGCCTCCCTCGACGGTCACACGAAGAAAAGATCCGTCCACGCAGATCTCACGGAGTCGCTTCAGGCAGCTCTCGCTTACTTGGACACTTAGCTCCGGGTTGGCGGATGCCGAGGCGGAGACGTGCCGCATCAGCTGGCGATTTCTTTTGGAAAACAAATGATTATACGGAATCTACCATATATTTGTCAGGATGTACTACCTTTGCAGGGCCGTCCTGGCCACTTGTCTTAGTAGGAAAGCCATTTTCACGGGATTTCACAGCCAAAAATTATAATTTCGAAATTTGTATTTACAATCTCGTAATCCAAACAACAACAGCTGTTCTTAAAACAATCGATAAGTCGCAGGGCTGTCACAATGCCAAATCTTTTGGTATTATTACCCGGTATATTAAAGTATATCATAAACAGCCTATCTGGTCACACTAAACACGCTTAGTCTTTGGAGGAATTTTTTGAAGTTTGCGTTTATTTTCCACTCAAAGTTGCTTTTGTTTCGTTGCCTGTCAATGGTGTCCCAATAATTGTGTGTAACAATAGACCAAATGGCTCTGAACTATAAAGTGAACGGACATTTTGGGCGGAAACCGCCCAGCAGACTGGACGATCCGGAGCGGGTGCGCAAAGATCTGGAGAGCCAGCGTCGCATAACTCGTTTGCAGCAGGTAAGCCAAGAGCCCGGAATGCCGAGTTAATTGCGCAGCAGCCCAAACAATATTCAATATTGACGTGACCCACTTTTCGACTAGGTGCGTGTGGCCTCCAAAGATTGGGCCCGAACCATACGCGAGAATGTGACGGCCGAGAAGAAGCGGCAGCTCGAAAACCTAGAGCGGGTCAAGCTAAGGGAGCAGGAGGCATGGCGTGAGAATGTTTTGGCCAAAAAGCACCAGGACTACCGCTCGTCCATTTTCCATGTAGGCGCCGCCCATCGCGCCGCAAGGGAGGAAAACCACCGCATCGAACAGGAGCGACAGGAGAGAATTGAAAAAATGAAAAGCTGCCGCAAGCAGGCGGCTAAAAGGTCGATAAAATCGAAATCAACTAGTGTACAGCTGATACCGACGGCCGCAATGAATGTAAATGCGGAGGGACGGGCCTTGGCGGGCACACAGACGCCAACTTTGCAGGGCGATGACAAGGAGAACCGCTTGCTTGGAGGTTGCAAAAAATCAGACTGCAAGGGTACAGCGTCCAAGGATCAGAGCAAGCGCAAGAGATGTTGCTGTGCCAGCACCGATGAGGACGAATCCTCCTCCTCCGACGACGACGACTCGTCCATTCTGCCAGCCGTAAGTCCCACTGGCAATAGTCGCCTCCAGAAGACTCCGCCTGTTATCCTTGATGTGGACATCGATGATTCACTTTCCGAAGCCGGAGACGATGGTCAGGGCCTGGAGATCAACGATCGCTTCATGCAAACTAACCGGAAATTTAGTCATGTGGTGCGACCCAGCCAGGATGTCAGTCCAGAGAGAACAGAGAGCCAACGCCGGCCGAGATTCACCCAGATTACCGACCTGGTAAGACGAACTGAGACCAGGACACTGATTACAAACGATCCAGTGGATCAAAGGGAACAAGAGGTGGCCGAAGCTGCGCCACCGGCTCCCACCAAAGCCCTGCCACGCTCGCCCACAAAAACCGTAATACAAGTGGAGGCATTAGCTCCAGCCACCAAACCGACAGTCCGAAAGGAGCCAGGATCTCCGAAGAAACCCACTTTAGGATCCCGCCAGCAACAGCCAGCCAAGCGAGTGGGTTTAAAAACGGATCCACCTGCCGCCAAGGTTATTGATCCGGGAATACTGAGGAGTCAGAAGGGAAAGACACAACAGGCTACACTGCCAAAAGTGACTGCCATCGTGCAGGAGCCAGCGCCAACGACCCGGCCATCTCTGCCGCAGGAACCTCTTGGAAACCTACGACCCATTCCCCAACAAACGCATTTTCAACAACACATGCCCGAAATGCCAAACCCACCGATGCCACAAGCTTATCCTTTGCCGCATACTCAGCCCTATATCCATATTTATCAACAACCTGGAATGCAGCCCTACGCACTGCCCTACTCGATGCCATATCACATGGCGCCGCCGCCGCATCCAATGTACGCCCAGCACCCAACGATGCCGAACCAGCCGCCAGTTTGTGTGACAGCTCCGCCGAGCACTGTCACGCAGTCCACCGCATCCACTACCACCATTTCCACGCAGCAGGGACCATCAAGGACTGTACAGTCGACCGGGCGGGTTCAATTTTACGATCACGGCAATAAATACAAACGAACTTATGTGGCGCCAACGCAATCAGTGGAGTGCATCGAGAAGGATCCCAGTCAGATGACCGCAATGGATCATGCCCGTGTCGAGACGCAACTAAAGGAACTCCGGGAACACGAGCTGGACAAACTCAGGTGAGTTCTTTAATTAAACAAGTAAATGCAATCGAGAAAAAGTGCTAGGGGTAGGTAGAAATATATCGAAGCTGTTTCGATATTTTATGCGAAAGTCGATAAATGAAAAGGGATATTTTAACGTATCAATATTCTGTTTAATATATCGAACTACGAAGACTTAAGAAGAAACTTAACTTTGTTTAAACTATCCATGCTGGAAATAATTATAGATTTTATAAAATTTGTATTTTAGAGTTTTTTTAATTTGTAAATAATACAAAGAAATATAAATAATATAACAATAATAATGTAATAATATTTTTTTATCATTTCGTATTTAAAATACTATTTTTTTCGATACTTCAAATTTAGATTCTTAAAACTACGATATTTTCGATTACATATTGAACGCGATATTTTTTGTCGATATACATCCCTAGTATAAATCATATAATAAATTATTAATATGAAACTATATAATATATTATATATTATAAATATCCAACGAAAATCTGTATGATTAATTAATTTTCTTTATATTACTTTACGTGGTAACTAGATTTCTGAGATCGGCAAGACTCTATTAAAATAGAAAATTAATTAATTATAGGCTTAGCATGAAAACACACTTCTGAAAACCATAAAATGGAATTAATAAAATCTGAAAAGGATGCTAATAAATAGTTCCAATTTGTTGTTACATTTTTCTATAATATCGATATATTTCCGATATTATAAAATGCGATTTTCCAAATTTAACAATATTTATATATTGCTATATTCCTCTCCATATATTATATCAGATTTTATATATTCTCCTAATTAACCCCTGATTTTCTCACCGCTATAGAAAAATTAGCCACGAACGCGGTCAGAAGGCCCTGCAGCGCGAGCAAATTCGTCGTGACTGCGCGGAGCTGACGGAAAAGCTGGATGCCCTGGCCCAGAAAGATGGGCAGCTCCTGCCGAGCGATGTAAGTGCATCAAGAGAGAGATAAGAGCAATTAATTTAAATGAATAATCTAAACAAATTCCCCTTAGGCTAACTTCATAGCTAGCCATCGATATGCGGATGTGGCTGCCCGGCGAGAGCAGAAAATGAACGAGGCCATGGAAGAGATGCTGCTCCGGCCGGCCATTATAACCTGCCCCGAAGTGGGCACTAGATCAGGTCCAACTACCTCGAACAACACACGTGGTAAATACAGTGCCCCTCCGATGTCCCTAAATTTAGGGGAACGTCCTCGATGTGACGACCTGGGCAGCAACGAAAGCTGCTGCACCATCCTCCTCGATTACGCTGAAGATCAAAGCAAGCAACTGAGGTCCGACATAAGGGCCGAGAAGGGTAACTCTGAGAAGTCCAGGCGATTGCGGGGACTCCTAGACCGAATTGAAAATATACGTGGCCAGCTACTGGGGGAGCTGAAGGCGGGCGAGGATGCCGGAACGAAGGGCGATAATGCCCAGGAGATGATTGACAACATACGACAAGAGCGAGCTGATATACTGGCGGAAAGAACGAAGTCGCTCGACGAACGTGAATCGGATTTGCAGCAGAAGGAGGCGATTCTGGATCGGCGTCTAAAAGATTTCTACAAAGACGTTAAGAACAAAAAATCCGAGAAGGAAGACGTGGAGATTATCATCAAAGTGAAGAGCGACGGCACAGTGAAGCAATGTCTTCCACGCCACAAATCGAAGCCTATAGATCAAGAAAAAACTAACGCGAACGGCAAAGAGATTCCCAGTACAGAAAACAGCACACCCCCAGAGGAACCTGCAGTCGCAAACGGTGGCAGGGTGTCGGCGGTCCAGGAGCCGCGTCATAACTCCTTCGATTCAAACTCCACCGCCTATCGCAGTCTGCCGCCTGTCAGCTACAAAAGCTTCAATCCTAGCGCAGGCACCGAATCTGCTTCAGCACCTCGGCCATTGGATCCCCTGATTGCCCAGTATATCGATCACCTGCTGAGCTTGAACCGCGAATGCATAGAAAACATAGGTGTGAGCACCTCGGATCTGACCACACCCTCGCCATCAATTATCAACGTATCGGACAACGAAGCCCCGGAAAAGGATAAAAATTACAAGAACTTCGTAAGTGAGCAGCGCATGCAGCAGGTGGAGAACTTCATATCGGAAAATCGGAGCTTCATTAACGAATTGGAGCATTCTTTACGATGCCAGAAGCAACAGCAGAGGGAGCAGCAGGTCCACGACAGGGAGAGCAGTATACAGGCCTTTGATAGGCTCTGGCACAAGCGCTTTTCCTCCAACCAGAAAGATGGTCGAAAGGATACTCAGGAAAGAGGCGAAGAGCGTCGGACGAATACTCAGGAAAGAGGCGAAGAGCGTCGCAAGAATACTCAGGAAAGAGACGAAGAGGTTCGGAAGAATACTCAGGAAAGAGACGAAGATGGTCGCAAGAATACCCAGGAAAGAGACGAAGAGGTTCGGAAGAAGAACAACGAAAAGGACAAAGATGGTCGAATAAGGAACAATCAAAGAGACTTGCCACGTGGGCCTCAAGAGGAAAGTAAAAGAATGGCAGCCCAGGAGAACAGACAACCTATGCCTGCCCAAGGGGAGAGAGACAGACGGCAACGCCAAGAGACCCGAGTTCAGTACGAAAAGGTGACCAGTGTCGGTGACCAACAGAATTTCACCTCGACCCATAAATCAAAGTCAAAGGCAACCAGTGAAACGACATCAAACAGTAGGAAGGAACGTTTCGAAGAGCTGACGGAGAGTTGCACAGCGCGAATCGCCGAGCTCACCGCACTGATCGTCAAGGTGCGCGAGGAGAAGCAGCGCCTGGTGGAGGTCACACTCACATCGAACAGCGATGGCGAGCGCCAATCCACGGAATACTTTGATCTGCCAAACGGTCAGAGGCAGACCCGAGGCCGAACCCTATCTGATCGCAGCGACTCCCAGACAGCCTCCCTGTCGGAGGGTCTGCCTCTGCAGAAGCACAAACCCACGGCTGCTAGCCGGGATAGTGGCATTGCGGACTCGCGTCCCCTCACGGCCCAGGGGCAAGTGACCGTGGATGTGGAGCCCATTTCGCTGCCCTCCTCCACGCAAAGCCGCAACCGGGGAAGAGCGCCGCCAGCTACCATCCGTCGGTATAGTCCCCAATTGGATGAGGAGGATCTGGGCCACGAACTGTCCACCATTACGGAAGTGGAGACACCGGGGCAGTCGCACATTGTGGCCGCCACACCGGTGCCCAAGCCCTTTCCCAACTTCGAACAGTATGCCCGGGAACTGCAGCTCGATCTGGCCGATCTCGATGCTGATGAGAGCCAGCAGCTGCAGAGCGATTTCAACGATCTGGTGCAGGATGTTCATCAGCGCATTGGCGGAGTTGATTACCGTGAGTTTCCCAGCATTAGTGCCTACATGCATGACATTACCACCACGAAACTGCACATGGTAATAGATGGGGATCGGGATGAGGTGACACAGGGACCGGCAGAGATGATGCGTCAGCTGCGGGTGGTTGATATGCAGATTCGGGAGTTTCCCAAACGTAAAGATTATATGAAAAGGCTGGCAGCTAAGCAGCCGGCCGATCAGAGAGAGTTTATAGACAGTGCGAGCCTCGACCAGATGTCATCCGACTCCTTCGATGTGGAGCGAGAGCTGCGCCAGCGAAAGATTCTGAAGACCTCCTTTCGTCGTGGCAACCTGACCGATACTACATTGATATCCCAAGAAGTGGCCAGTAGCACGCGACGCGAAAGCGTGGCACCTCCCGGCGCCAGGGAGGCTCCAAACGAGAGCGGCATTGATCCCCTGTCCCGCAGCTACTACTCCACTGATTCGGATCACAGGGATGCCAGAAACCATTCAAGGAGGAAGCATCGATCGGATGGCAGCACGGCCAGCACATCGCCGGAACGTCAGCCACGGTGGTCTAGGCAGCGGGGCGGTGAGCGTAACAGCCATAGATCCGGCACTCAAGATGCCAGTCAGATAGGAAAATCTTTGGATATACGCAAGTTCCTCACCCGGGAACTCCTCAAGCATTGCCTAAAACCCGACAGCACTTCTGCCGAGACTTCAGATGAGTCGCTACGCGATGACTTCCTACAGTCCATCCTGCACTCCTTCTCCCACAGTAGCGACTCGCTAACACCGGGCGTTGGGGAGAGCCAAGCCACTGGTGGCACCAACGATCGGCATAAGACATCCACGCCAGTTGGCTCCTTCGTTTCCCTTCCTCATAAATCCGGTTCGATTCAGAGCACTGGCACAGCCCTTTTCTCCGGTGAGAGTCGCCTCTCTCTGGTCAATTATCCCGATGGCTCGCCACCCGTTCCCTACGAACAGAAAAGCAAGCAAAGTACAAATCACCACACATCCCCAAGTAAAATGCAAGCCCATCGCAGGTCACCTCGAAAGTAATCGGAAGGAAACGGAAGTGTTTTTAGATTTTTAAATTGTATTATGGATTTATTTGACAATTGAATTATATTTTAATAAACTTTGCAATCATGTACCCCAAATAAAGTAATGAAACCTTTAAAACAAGGGTGCCCACAGGCCCGGGTTTCCCTTGCTCAAATAAATGCTATTTATGCGTGTGGGCACCACTGCTTTAAACACAATATTTATCATTCCTTTGTATAACAATTTGTATATGTTTCATAAACTCGGCAATTATTTATTCAAATTTCTAACTAGAGTTTCAAGTACAATGTTCACAGTGTTTGTGGGATAGCTATAATATACAGATTATATATACAATATATAGTATTTGAATAGCTAGCTAACTGGGAAGAGTACACAAAGTGATCCTTAAAGGACGGGGTCTTGTTCTGTAAGTATCTTCGGTTTGTCATGTTCTCTATTGACGAACTTTTCCCTGCTGGTCTACAAAAGGGTTTTGTATACATGCAGTTCCTGTTTTTAGAGATTATATCTACACATAAGTACAATACGTATAAGGCAGCACATCTAGACTTTTCGATTACAAAACGTAACTAAACTAAGTACATTAAACACGAATAACATAATGTGTCTGTTTGTGAGTAGAGGAAAATCATATTGGTGCGCCTTTTGATAGGTCTGCGCTGACCTATCGCGCTGACTTTACCCCCAATGAAGCACCAGATTTGGGTAAATGCAAATCCCGATGGTTTCTCCGCCCGCTGCTTACTCCTCACTCTCCTCTCCATCGATGGCGCGATCGCGCTCATCTCTCAGTCTCTGCATACGCTTGTGACTATCACTGGCCACCTTCTTCAGGGCATCCGCCTCAGCGCCTGTGGCCTCTACCATTTGCCGGAGGTGGCCGCGAGATTTCTTCAACAGCAGATGCGGCACATCAAACTCCACAGCCACGCCAGCGTCCATCACAATAATGCGATCCGAGTCCATGACCGTGTGCAGTCGGTGGGCCACCGTGAGGACGGTGCACTGCTGGAACTTGATGCGGATAGTGCGCTGAATCAGGCCATCGGTTCTGCAGGATTATACAAATTAAATCAAGCCCAGACAACACTATTCTTCAGACTCACTGTGGATCCACATTGGCCGTGGCTTCGTCCAGCACAAGGACCTTGTTGTTCCGCAGGATTGCCCTCGCCAAGCAGATTAACTGCCGCTGTCCCACACTGAAGTTGCCGCCGCGCTCCGTGACCATGAAATCCAGTCCGGGAATGGCGCCGCGCAACTCCACATCCCCCAAAGCACTCCAGAGCTCAGCGTCCGTGTACCGCTCGAAGGGATCCAGGTTGTATCGAATGGTGGCCGAGAAGAGCACCGGATCCTGGGGTATTATAGAGATGCGAGTACGCAGCACCTCCAGAGCAATGCTTCCCGTCTCCACGTCATCGATCAGTATGTCGCCCTCGATGTGAGCCAGTCGGAACAGGGCGCCGATTAGGGAGGACTTGCCGGCACCCGTGCGACCCACAATTCCCACCTTCCAGCCCGCCTCAAGGGTGAGATTAAGGTTCTTCAACACTGCCGAGCCATTCGGATCGTAGCGACAGCTCATGTTGCGGAACTCCACCTGGCCCTGAGTGGGCCACTGCTGCGGTGGCACCTTCTCACTCAGCGCCGGCTCCTGCTCCAGTTCGGTGTACTGCAGCACGCGCTCCACGCTGGTCATCTGCTGCAGGGACTCGGCCACCTGACGCACACCGTACTGCACCATGCCCGTCAGGATCATGGCCTGGGAGATGGCCAAGCCCACGTTGCCGCTGTAGGTAGCTGAAAAGGTATACAGGAAACGGGTTAGGACTTCATTTAAGACTTGAGATCAGGACTTACATTCATTGGAAACAATGAAGCTGAACGTAACAGAGGTGAGGAAGACGCAACTGACGCAGTCCAGCCACAAGCCCAACGCCGTATTGGCCGCCATGGTCAGCTGCCAGACGCTGCTGTGCACATCTTGCAGCAGATCAAACTCCTTGGCCACCACCTCCTGCAGCTGCCGGGATCGGATAATGGCCAGGCCAGAGAGCGAGGCGCTCAAATGGGAGAAGACCGGACTCCGGCAGATGCCCTCCAGCCGCTTCAAGTCCTGGGAGGGTCGCAGATACAGACAGAGGATGAGCACATCCACAAGTCCCACCACCAGCATGGCCGCAATCAGAACCGGATTCACTATGCTGATCACAATCAGAATGCCGAACATCACCAAAGCGATCTGTATAAAGTCCATCATGGCCCGGGGCAGCAACTCATCGATGGCACCCATATCCTTCGAGAAACGATTCAGAATCCGTCCCGAGGGAGTGGTGTCAAAGAATCGCATGGTGGCATGCAGGATGCAGGCGAACATCCGATCGTGCAGCACCTTCGATGCATGCATGCAGATCTTAAAGAACAGGAAGCCGCGGAAGGTGGTCATAATGACCACGGCGATGATCAGGGCTCCGTAGATGTACAGGCACTCGAAGGTGGTGAAGGTGGTGGCCTGGCCCTCCGATCGTTGGTGCTCCTGCTGCGTCCAGATGTTGGCGAAAAAGTCCGAGCTACTGCACACCACCTGCGACATGAGCATCACGAATACCATGAAGCTGAAGCTGATCAGGGTGCTGCCCGCGTGGAAGTACTCGTACCACACGCGGGGCGATATTCCACCCGAGGCCTGGGCCTCGGCCAGAGCCTCCTCGTCCACTTCCTCCTCCTGCTGCGAGCTGTCCAACTGAAGAGGAAATTGAGTAAATGTTCAGGAATGCCGTATTTGGAGTCCCAACTCACCGACTTGCTGCCATGCACCGAGCTGCTTTGCTTCCTCAGCTGCTGATATCCATCCTTCTCCCCATCGATAAAGGGTATATCCTCGTCGTCGCTCTCCAGCGAGATGCCGCTGATCGATGACTTCTGGCGACTATTGTCCGCCTCTTCTTCCTCCTTGGGGCGTTCCAGCAACTTGGCAAAGTCCAGATCGCTGTTGAGTAGTTCCTGGTAGGTGCCCTGCCGTAAAATTCGTCCCTGATCCACAATCACAATCAGGTCCGCCTCGGAAAGAAAGTGTATCTGATGGGTAACAAGGATGCGGGTGGCCTTTTTCTGAGCCAGTCGTCCACGGGGTCCGATCACCTCGTCAAACAGATGCCTTCCCACGTGGGCATCCACGGCACTGAGCGGATCATCGAGTAGATAAATCGATGCCGGTTTGTAAACAGCTCGCGCCAAACTGATCCGGGCTCGTTGACCTCCAGATAAGGAGGCTCCACGCTCACCGACAATCGTTTTATCGCCGCTAGGCAGCTGCTGAAAGTCCGTGGCCAGGGCGCAGCAACGTGTCACCTCCTGGTAGCGCTTCTTTTCATACTCCTCACCGAACAGGATATTATTCCGCACCGATCCCGTGAATAGCCAGGGTTCCTGGGCAGCGTAGGATATGTCTCCTTGGACCACCACCCCGCCATCGATGACAGGCAGCTCGCCCAGGAGCAACTGAAGTATGGAACTCTTGCCAGCGCCGACAGGTCCAATAACCGCGCACAGCTGTCCCTTTTCGATCTGCAGATTAATGCCCTGAAGCGTCCTCTGTGGCTTCTCATTGTCCCAGCTGGCGTTGATGTCCTTGATGGTCACAGCTCTAGAATCGCCCGCCTCCTGCTCTCGCTTGTGCGTGAGTCCATGGGTTCGCTCCTCGCGACCCTCGAGCAACAGGAAGTCTTGAATCCGACGCAGGGATACCAAGGCTTCTGCTCCAAAGCTTACAGCCAGAGGATACCAAATAGCGGCCACCAATTGCAGGATATTATAGTAACTGGCGGCGGAGAAGACAAAGTCTGCAGTGATAGTTTGACCCATCAGAGCGGCCGCCGCCAAAGTAATGTAGAGGGTGGAACGCTCCGTGAACACCATGGTGCTGAGGTAGACGCCTCGCAGGTAGGATGCATAGCGGATCTGCTTGATTTCACGGCGTCGAGCCTCAGCTACCACCGCCTGGAAGGGTCGCTCCCAGGCGTACATCTTTATCACCTGGATGCCCTGCACCAGCTCATTCATGATGCCCACTCTCGCGTCCGTCCGCTCCGCAATTCTCATTCGCAGCACTGAGGTGACCTTGCTCAAGGCCGTCTGCACGGGCACCGTTTTCAGCAGCAATCCAATTACACCCACCAGCGCCGGTATGCCAATGCTCAGCCAAATCAGGTAGCATGTGAGCACAGCCTGCAGCGGCATAATCCAAATCCAGTGCACGAATATGAAGCCATAGTCCAGGCGATTCACGTCGTTGGAGAGCAGATTGATTAGGTAACCAGCTGGCGTCTGGCCCGCTGTTTTCATCGAGAGCCGAAGGGTCTTCCGGTAGATCAAAGAGCAGCAAGCTATACGCATCCGCGCACCCATGAGCCTCTGGCGGAGATCAACGTGATGCAGCAGGAAGCAGCAGAACAGGGTCGAGCTAACCAGGACGGTGCCCAGGCAATAGGCATCGTTCCACACATAATCGGTGCTCTGATCTAGGAGGTTGCGCATCAAGGGGGCATCATGATCCACACCGTCGGAGACCGGCTGAAGGGGCTCCTTCAAGGGACCGCCCTTGTCCAGGGAATTGGGGGAGTAGGCTGTAATTAAAAAATACAAAATAAATAATAGTTGTAAGCCCAAAACTGTATACGGACTTACTATCATTTAGTGACCCGCTGACCTCGGCCACAGCCTGGGCTAGCACATAGTTTCCAATGGAGCGAGCAGTCCGGTTAAGCGGTAAATCATCACTATCTTTGGTGCTAACCACAGGAGCCTTTTGGAATTGTATCAACAACTGGGCCAGAAAAGCTGGTATCAGAGTTCTACGAATCGAAGTTATATAGCGAGGTAAGTCTGGTATTACTGCAGTTATTACTCACTTGATTATTATGTAGATCAGGCAAATGAGTCCATTAACTATTGTGGGTCCCAGAAAGCAACGGAATAGAGCGTTCCTCAGGTGGGGCTTCTTTTTCTTCCGATGCGAGCGTTCCAGTTCCTTATACCATTGCCTAAAATCATTCAAAACTCATTAGATTTGAGTTTGTTGTCACTTTTACTTGTATCTTAGAAATATACTTACTCCTCCAAACGATCACCGAGCTGTTCGGATTGATCTTCCTTGAGGCACTGTGTCAGATCATCGGTATTCAGTCCCCGTCGAGATCCACGGTATAGCAAAGGTATGGCCCAGGCAAATGTCAATATGGAGATAATATTTGCATTCTGGCGCGGATTCTTGCGCGTTGGCTTGGCGCTACTGTCCATGTTGACATGCGGGGAGAGACACTTCTCGACTGGAGCCTTCGTCTACCTGTGATCGCAACTAAGCTCATGTTAAACATAAAAGGCCGCCATATTCGTAGACTTAGAGATAAGAACAATTGTTTAGTCTGAGTAATAAATACAGTAGACATTGGTTGTTTAGGATTTTTTTTGTATTTTAACAGATAATAAGTGATATTAATTTGAAAAATTAATTTGTAGTAACTATAGTTCCTTTTTTCTTGTACTTGTCGTGCAAGATTATCATTATAGATTGCTTATAGCCCATGTATACTGTATAATGCCTGAGGGATTGTATAAAATAATGCTGATTGTGCCTCATCGTGACTAGTAGTAGCTACTTCCTTATCAGTCAAAACCTTGACCAATAATGCAACTGGACCAATGGTAGCATTTCTTTGTTTTATTATGAAATACAATACAAAATTAAATTTATAGAAAGTTAATTAATATATACAAAAGATTGTCCATAGTAACTATAGTAACTATAGTAGTATAACTATAGTAACTATAAAAAGCTAACTAGTATAAATATAAATTTGTCACATTCTAAACCAACTCCTATAAATTAGTGTCTTCTTTAACTGATAAGAAGGGACGTGCGACTGGTGACGAGACTTTAAGGAAATAAAAACTAATCGCAAACAGTTAAAAGTGAAAACCAAAACACACATACAGGTTTAAGCCTATTAAACAATTTAAAGAAAATATATTAGGTCAGAAAATAGACTAAAAATAAAATGTTTAAGGTAAGAATATTTATTTATAAAGCCATAAAGAAACCCCATCGAAGTCTAGCTTGAACTTTGTTCAGCATAGCCCCGGTCAGACACACGATATCGGTCATTAGCTTAAGGCCTGGCTTTTGACTTGTCTGTAACTGATAGCAGACGATGAGTACATCAAAAATAATTTGGAATCGCACACGACACTGGCGCCGGCACATTCCCTCAGATGACAATAATCATAATGTTTATTAATTGGTAAGCAAAAGTCCAGAGACCTTCTCTGATAAGCCACACGAACGTGTGTCTGGACACGTATTTTTTTGAATTTTTTATTTTTATGTCTACTGTTATTTCAGAGGTCATGATGACCCACTTTACCCCCACCGGAAATTTCACTTTTCAAATTAAAAGTTTTCCGCGAAAAAGTTGCAAACTTCAGAGAACCACCAACTTTACATGAAGTCAAGTGTTCGTGTAGCACAGTGGCTCAAAGTGAAGTAATATCGTTTAATGTTTACTGAGTGTCAACGCCTCGCCCCTTCCTCGAATTAATGGAGCTTAATTGCCTGGGTGCAGGCAATTGAATTGAATAAAAATATACATAATCGTTGGCTATAGATCTCCGCTTTTCGATTGAAGCAATTAAAACTACTTAACATATAGGGTTTTTGTTAGATAAAAGTTACTATCAGCTCAAAATGGCCTACATTTCTTTATCTATCTCTTATCTGTGGTTAGTTAAAACAAAAGCTGGCACATTAAACATTATTTCTTTTGTTTAAATCAAGTTCTGATTAGTGGGAATTGTGCGTTTCGCATTTCATGCATTTTTCAAAAGAAATCAAATTTTATAAACACACTGAATAAACACAGACGGACGCACACCGACAAAAAGATAACTTTTGTTTCTACAACTGTGCAAACAGATTGTTAAAAAAAAAAGTGATTTATATATTTTTTGTGCGGCATTGCACGAGCAGGTACAGTGGAGCTTCTGTAACTTTCACTTTCTAAGAACATAATAAATAATAACGGATTAATGGAAAAAAACTAGGCTTATCATATTAGTAATGATGAAAAATTGCCTTTATAATTTTTTAATTTAAATTCTTTCCGTTTTTAATAGATTCACAAAAGTTCCACTGTATGAACACGCTAATACACACACAGTCAAGCACTGGGGCACTCGGTAAACGGTATTCGGCGACCCCACCGGCTAACAAGTGGTTGTTGTTGCCCGGTCGTCGCTAAGGTGCTTAAAACGCGGCTGTTTTGGTGAAAAAAAACCGGCATTCCATATGCTTTTCCACATGCATATTTTAGCTAGAAAAAATATTCCACACAGGTGCATACAATGGCAGAAACTAAATTTAATAACGGTTAATGACGTAAAGACGAAGGGAGAATTGCAACAGCAGCGGCGACATAACAGCACTGAGGCCACCAAAAACAAAGAGCGCCGAGCCCAAGCACACATACCAACACATACTATATGTACGTATATATATAATTTGACGGCACTTATTACGCGAATGTACTCAGTTCCCGATATTCTATTAACTACAAGAACTAATCATTTGATTGGGACTTACAGGCTCTACTTGAGCATTAATTAATTCCGCTACCACTGTCTATTCCAGTGCCACTTGCGGCGGCTAGCACGTGCAGAAGAAATACGAACACCAATAGGGACGGCGCACACACAGACACAGTCGGACCAACGACCCGACGGCAGCGTTGAAATTCGGAAGCGGATACGACGCACGTCTGCCTGCTTCAAAAGTTTGAGCGCGAATGAGCACCGGCTGGGAAGTGAGCGCCTAAGTTATGCGTGAAATCTCATCGGCACAGTGGGTTTTAATAGCTTAAATTCAAATCAAAATATTAATAATTACTGACTTTATTAAAATATAATTCAACATTAAATACTTATGCACAAACAAGTTTTCATCATTACATATTCTCATTTTTTATCTTACCAATTCGTACTTGGGCACTTTAGTGCAATGCATGCGAAAAACTCCTGATAGATCTTAAGCTCAGCAACAGATATGGCGGATAATAATGAACATAATTTATGCAAATATACTTATTGAATCGGACACGCCTCCTTCAAGTTGACCGAAAAATGTCAATTATGACCACTGTGCTTTTATGGTGGAGAGAGAGCGTGAGGAACAGTTGGGGGTGGCTGGCGTGAGCGCAAGTGAGAGGTAAATATATTAATCGGGAGGCCGGGTGTCTGCTGCGAGTATGAATGAGATGAGAGATTAAAGAGAGCGATGAATTTAAAATTAGAGGCTCTCTTTTACACTGTACAACAAAACAATAACAAGACATAATTATGTGTTGAATTCGTAAATGATTAATTTTACGAAATTCGACAACAATAAGTTCCCAATCAGGAGTTTTTCCAGTACAAATTTATCAAATGCAGATGTTCAGGTACCAGGCGCTCAGAATGCAGCAGAAGGTCGATTAATTCAATGTAAACATATTTTATAACTGTATAGTGCTCTCGCGAGAGCTGCTCTCTTCGATTTGTTTGGGCAAACGCATGCTTTCTAGAAAGAGAGCGCACGATCGACTGACGTCACCGCATAGTTAAGTGCATCGTTGCTCTACTGCTCTCTGTTCGCCTGTTACACAAAATGTAAGAAGCAGGCAATTTGTTGTTATTGTTTCGGCAACAAGAAGTTCCCAATCAGGAGTTTTTCCAGTACAAATTTATGAAATGCAGATTTAAATGTATCAGGCGCCCAGAATGCAATAGGAGGATTATTAGCTCAGTGTAAACCTATTTTGTAATTGTTTAGCCCTCTCATGAGAGCAACGTTTGGTTTGTGTATTGGCTAAATATAATAATAACTTAAAATACATTGTAAATAAAGCTCCATCTAGCGGAAGAATAACATTATGGTTTGTGTATTGGCTAAACAAAATAATAAATTAAATTATATTATTTAATGTTAATTTTTTAAGTCCAAATATACTATGAGATATAAATTCACACAAATAAATGGATGGAAACAAAATAATATTCATGGAATATAGTTTCACTCATTGATTTTTTATTGTAATCACTGATTCAAAATTTTAAACAAAGACAAAATGCTGGTTATAGACTTAATTCATATATCTTTTACAAGTTTTTCTAAATGTGCTTTAATTCAACGAAGGGCACGCAGTGGCTCTTTTTGCCCAGTTTGCCCAGTTTGGTCCGCAGGTAGAATTTTGTTCGATGGCGCCAGCATGTCGCACAAGACGACCGTCGCGCGTGCCCAGTCAACCATGAAGAAATGCAACAACAAATTCTATTGAAAATAGGCGTCAAAGAGGAGACAAAAAAGGGTCGCGAGACTCGCGATCTCGAGTTTGCAACAACAAATACAGTGTCTTCGCCCACGCACAAAAAAACAAATTGCGCAGTTAGCCGCGATCCCTGCACTGAGTGAACAAATTTTGATTTGTTCTTTAGTCGTTCTTCTAACAAGGCCATGGAAAATAAAGAAAAGTGACTGAAGAAATTGAAAATTCCGAATTCAAAAGGCGAAATTTTTTATTTTTGGCAGTGTACTGCATTCGGGCACACAAGTGACCTTTTTCTCGACTGCGCCGGATCGCTGTGGTGGGGGTTGTCCCTTTTTTTTGTCTGTCTGCTGTCCCGATGTGAGTTTGCCCGGTTCCTTAGATTTCGTGCCCATCCTTGCTTTAATTTATTGTTTGTCTTTATGTTAACTGATAAAATCGCGCTTAGAAAAGCACTTCCGTTTTATTTTTTTTTTTCCTAAATATCCGAAATGTGTTTGTTTAAGTTCATATCGCAGTTTAAGCATCTGCAAAACTCAATTTAAACACAAGCTTCGATTGAGTGGGGAATGTCGGCGGAAAAACTGGGAGAGAGTGAGTCAGAAGGCAAGAGAGCCAAAGCACGTAAAATCAAGAAAGCTTTGTACATGCGAAGGGAAGCCAGATGTAAGCTCGCTAGAAAAGTAATAAATATGAAAATATAATCCAGTCTCAATTTAAGTAGTTTTTAGTAAATAAATAAACTGCTTTATTTTCTCAGCTGAAAAAGATGCACGCTTACACACAAACACATTTACATAGTCACGCACTAAGGATATCCCCCGCCCCACCCCCTGTCAAGCTGTGTAAACACGCACTGCAACAGTTGTTCTATTTTGGCGCCAAAAATAGCTGAGAACGTAAACAAAGGTCTAGCCACTGTGCTCTCACCGAAAGCTCTCTCTTACACTCACACTGTGCCTGCCGCCGCTCTCTGCCAGGATGTAGGTCAAACACTGCGTATGAGTGATATTGCGGAGGCAATAGAATTTCGCGTTCAGTTACCGCATTTTCAGTTGTGCGACTCGCGTGCAACAGTAAGCGTGTCAACACGGACGATGTGAAAACTCGTGTGGCCGTTTTTCCATAGTCCTGCCGAGGAAATTCGCGCGCGACTTATCCGAATCAATACTGCGACTTGAGAGCCGGGCAAAAAAAAAAAAACAAAAAAAAAACTAAACGAAACGTAATAAAAGAAAGCAAAACGGAAACTACAAAGAGGCCGAACAATTGAATTTTATTTTTGGGCAACCCATTGACATTGTTTAGCACAAGGCAAGTGACTCCCAAACTGGGCGAAAGTTCAGGTTGCACAGAGAAAAAGTGCCAAAGGAAGGCATCTTTTCAAGCTGAGAAGGAAACACCTCAAAGCTTAGTAAATTCCCTTTAGTGAACGTTATTAACAGTAATAAAACCAGAGCAATAAAACCGCGAAATCTTTCTATTGCTTGCCAGCATAATCTACCTTTTTTAAGGTCTTGTTTATAAGTAGTGATCCAGTTTATTTATTCGTATGAAAAGTGTAGTCTCATAAACAAATATAATATCTTAAAGAAACATACGAAGGTCCTTGAACTAAAATATAATTTATTTCTTTGCCCCAGGACGTTTAAATCCGTTTACGTCTCAAAAGCAGTGTACAAAAACCAAATTTGTTCCCAATACATCTTCATTATTAGCATTTTTGTGTATTTTTCCCTGTGTGAGGCATTAAAAATGCAAATGTCCTAAGTGGCGACTTCCCCAGGTCCGTCCACCTGCGAAAAGGTTTGGCTCTTATCGCGACTCCTGAGACCCGCCCATCGGTTCATTCATGCACCTTCAACTTGACGCATGTAAATTACACATACGCCACGCTGTCCCAGGCCCAAAAGAAGCAAAAAAAAGAAAAAAATATATACAAAAAACGCAGTGTCAAGTGACAGAAAGAGCTGTCAGATGAAGTAGGGGACAGGAGTGGTCTAGGGTGGCTCGGGAGGCATTTGAAATATTTATGAAAGCCAGCTCGCGCTTCCATGAAGCCTTCACCATTTTTGTTTCCCCCCGTCGTTGTTGTTGCTGCTGCTGCTGCTGCTCTTTATCCTTTATTTTTCGGTGGCAGCCTTTCGCACTCGACATCAAGGGTAATTAAAATGTGGACACATTAAGGCGGCTCGGGGTTTAGTGGTTGTGGTTAGCCGCGCACGCACACAGGGACACAGATCCTTGCAGCTGGTGACAACCAGTCAGGAGGAGCGACAGGAAAAAGTTTAGAATTTTCGTTTAAGTTAAGTTATTCCTGGCAAGTGGAACTTTTTGTATGCTCTGGGGAGGATGGGTGTTTGCATGTGTAAATTATAATTATATTCCGACACCCAAATAAAGAGAGAGAACATTTTAATTGGAAGGATAGAAAACGTGGCTTACATCTGCGATATATTAAATACTAGTTTTATAAGCTTTAAGTACTGTATTAACTATTTAAATCCGTTGTTTTTAGAAGCCTTGACTCCATTAAAAATCCGATGAAATCATGAATACGAAATTCTTAAGAGGAAACAGTATTTTGCCTTTCTCCAGTTGGTTTTTCCTTAAAGAATCCTTCACATTGTATCCTTTGGGGGGCCGAACTAAACCTCATTAATAATCGGCTCCCTTTTTTTTTTTGTGGTTGGCTTCCTTTGTTTGTTTTTTTATTGCCGCAATCAACGGTTTCCGTGCGTGTTTCTTCATTTTGGTATTAGGCCCGAGGACCGTCGGCATTTCGGGGCAATAACCAAACAAAAAAAATAGTGGCAAACTTGTGTATAATTCATAAGGCAAGCCGCATTCCAATTGTACTTACTGCTAGATACCCAGATACCACAGTTGTGGTGGTCAGTTGCCCGATGTCAGCTCCGAACCCGATAATGCCCTCATATTAAAGCCCCAATAATGGATTTGGATTACGGAGCGAGAGCGACATGTCCTGGCACATGTCCTGAATGGCCGAGGATAATTTAATGGACAAAACCCGGGTGAAACTTTCATTTGCAGTCTTGTGTCGACTTGCTCCTGTTGCCAGTTATTTTATATGTATCCCTGAGGCCGCTTTACGTTAACATCATCTGCATATAACAACCGGGCTAAGGGTATTTTTTTTGGCTAACCAAACACATAGCCAAACGAAAAGTTTGACATGCCAGGACCAAAGGCAAACGCTTAAAGGCCTCTGGGAAGCGGCGTCCCAGGCATTTGGCGTTTGTAAAGAAATTTACCTCACAAAAAAAAAAAAAGAAAAACAGGCCTGGCAATGGCTGAAACGTGTTCAGAGGGGTTCTGCACGAGTGATTAGAATTTTATCTTAAAAATCTCTTGAATGCACAGCGAGAGAAATCGGAATGCTGCCATTAAAGCCGACTATTCCCTATTGAATTACCAGCTGTGGGACCTTGAGTCACCCCTTGACTCTAATTCAATTCTGACCTCATTTAATGTTTGCTTCAATTTAGCTAACACATTTTCCTGCAATCAATGTTGCTTACTTTACACAGAGAAAAAATATGAAATCAAAAGGGAATTAGATTATTTTTTAAATATATTATTAACTTATGATTTAGAGTAGTTTTTTTATTACCTAAATGTCTGTTAAATCAAAGAGTTTTTTATACAATTTTCCACAAACCTCTGATGCTAATGTCTTCCTGTGCATGTCTGCTTGACCTGCTGCTACACATCAAAGATACCTTCTTTGGGTCAGGTCTAATATTACCACCTTCCCTCCCTTTGGTTTTCCCCGCTTCGCTTGACTGGAGCCGCTCCATAAATCAAAGGCTATGTGACGCAATTTTCTTGCGATGCTACACGAAAGCCAAAGAGAGAGAAAATAATATTCCCAATTTGTTTACATTGTTCGGTTCAATAAAGTCAAGGCGCCGTCATCGGTGTGACCTCGATTACGGGCCCGGGAATTGTCACAGTTTAGTTTTGAATTAAGTTTTATGGCACTTTGTTTGCAGAGTAAAAGTTTTACTACCACCGAGCCAGCCCCACGGCACTACCGATTGGGTTCAAAGTTGAAAAACCTCGGCAGAACACACGAAATTTGAGGCAAATCAAAGCCGGCTGAATAAAATATTTATGTGGCAATTAAATGAAAGCACATGGCGCACATGTGTTTCTTCATTCAAAACAATGAAGGATGTTGACTGGGAAAATGTTGGTTGGAAAAATTTCCCCAAGGCTTCATTGTGTCATTAATTGAGACTGCTTATGTATCACCGGAAAGGAGAGCCACTTCCGCTGATCCGCACTTGATTGCCATCTCTCTGTGCACAGAGAGAAATCAAATAAATGGAGTAGAAAAGGGAAATTCAGTAGGATTTATGTTTAAGAATGCTCCTATATGAGAGAAAGTACCCTGAAAGTAAATGAAATGTCACAGAGAAAACCCACAACATTAAAAACATCAAAAGGATGCTTAATTTTGGGCGGATTTACTTTACATCTCCATCTCCATATATATTTTCTCCTTGTGCCGACACGGCTATATATCCCCAGGCTCCATTTGCCTGCAGGCTGGCTGCGTCCTTCGCTCGAGCTCTTCTTCTGCTTCCCTGCATGTCCTGCAGCCAGACAATGTGCACATCTGTGTGTGTGTGCGTGCGGAAGGGGGCGGTGCTCGTGTGGGAGACTGTTGAAGGCCATGTTCAAGTACATACCAGCCCCTTTCCCGGACAGACTTTGTTTGCTTTTGATTTGCGCTTTTTCGCGGTGCAGTTCCGCTTTTTTTCCCTTTCGTTCTTTCGCTTTGTTTACGCTTCGATTTCGATTTCACATCGAAACATTAAAAATGCATATGCCATGGTTATTACCCATACGCCATGTGGCACACCGGCGATTTAATATTTATGAAATAGAGACAGAGCACCACAGGCACAAAATAATAATAATAAAACAAAACAAAGGGAAACAAATGCCGCTAAATCCTTAATCCTTACTCATGACTGCACACGCACACAGCAGTTGGGAATTATTACGCCCGTGTGCGTCATCCGGCAGTGGCTGTCAAACCGTTTCGCTAATTACTCAACACAGCCTAGATTTTATCTCATTTGCAAGTGAGTCAGCTAGAAAAAAAGCAGGCGCCTAACAATTACCACTTAACCCAGGACGAAGGACACAGTCATACCAATTACACTGAGCAACAGAGAACACAGAAATAAGAATGTGTTTTCTTAAATGTAATTTCTTAAAGAAAATGGAAAATATCGATATTTCGATACTGTAGGTCGAAGGCTGATATAATAATTGATATTTTGGCGTTGCGATGTATGCGCGATAAATCGATATTCTGCTTAATTTATCGGTCTATGCCAAAGGTGATGTTAGCTTAAACTAATGTATCACTGTTAAATATATATTAAATATAGTTGACAAAAAGAACATATAAAATTATTGGATATTTCTTCGTTTTTATCGATAATACCAGTTATTTCACAACTAAATTCGATATTATATGATATTTCAAATTAAAATACATCAAACTTTACGATTATTTCGACACTCGATGTAAATACTTGATGATTTCGATTCACTTACTATCAGAGTGTCATAGTTTTGTCGATATGTTATATTGGAATATTCCTTTCTATAAACAGTTCCTCACCTAACTATTTACTTGAAAAATAAGTAATTATTAATAATTACATACATGCTGTTGTATCTATTTAGGAACTTTACGATTCTTTCGATACTCAATGAATTTGATTTACTCAATATAAGAGTGCCATAGTTGTGTCGATATAACTCCTAAACAGTTCTTCACATCGTTTTCACCTTAAAAAATAAGTAATAATTAATAACTACATACAAGTACATGACTCTTTTATCAGTTTCAGAAAATATCAAAGAAAGTTGAAGCCAAAGTTTTTGTCTAACAAAAGGACTTCCAATTTAGTTAGAAAGTCCCCTTGTATAACTTGTTGTTTCATAATTCATAGTTCTAGTTGTCTAACCAATTACTCTAGACATCACGAATTCTGGAAATGAACAAAAGCCAGCCATTGCCTCCAGTGTGCTCTAATTGTTCATTAATATTCAAATTAATTGTGGAACAAAGAGGTCCCTTTCAATGGCACTCAACCTTGCTGTCTAGTGCCTCTGTCCAGGTCGTCTCTCAGTTTGGGGCAACCATGGCGCCAACAATCTTCTAGCACTGCTGGCTGCTGTACCAACGGAGCTTTCACTCGAGTGGAGCAGCTTTAACTCAAAGCGGGAGACCTCTTCTAGAGACGACGACTGATGCTCCGCGAATTGAATTGAATTCAATTTTAGTTCGAAAACGCCGCTCACAATGAAAAGTCGCTGAAATCGGCTCCGGTTGTGAATAGTAAAACTGAAAAACAAGTCTAAGGAGCGTGTGAAGTAATCAGGTCCATAAAGACTTGGTGCGTATAATCAGTTTATTATGTGTAATCGAGGAAACCGATGTGTTTGAAACGCCTTTGTTTAGTGGAAATATGTTCAGTGTGCTGTTTGGAAAATATAGAACTTGATAAAAATATATACAAAAATCGTGCTCGATGCCGCGAGCCATAATCGCCCCTCCACTCGATATATATATGTATATATATGCAAATGTTGGATACATGTATTTATTTGGCTTTCCGTTCGGTGCGGTTGTTCTATGTGAATTTCTGATGAAAGAGGAATTCTTGCTTCGCCGACCTATCTAAATAAGCAGTACAAGCAAATGCATATTTTTTTTAAATATTCCAATTGAAAACGAGTGAAGGCAAAGGCTAGAAATACAAAATAAATGCTTCTGGATATTTATAGCAGTGAGAAAAAGTTCAAAACACATAAATAACATTTAAATGCAAAGGAAAACATAAACGGAATGGGAAACAAACAAAAATAAGCGAAAGTGCAACATTAAATCAATTTTAATTTATTCATGGTTCCTATCTTGATGGCTGCATGTTTAATTTAAGTTTTGGTATCTTAATTATTTATATCAATGTGTCCCCGGGCATTGGATTCATCTTTAATTGAACACCGAAATCTTTATTTCAGATGCACATAAATTGTACGCAACACTAAAAAGCATAAATAACCTACACACACTCGAGAGGGGGAGCATTCAAAGCGATGAGGTGATGCAACAATTAAATTATATTATATTTATTTATTTATCAGTTACTTAGGCACATTTACACGGCCTGCAAACGACGCCACACGCCACTAACTTATTCCGTACATATAAAGTAACAACATTAACATTTATCCATGTACGCCGCCCCGCGACTACGTCATCGCCAAGAAACCTGAGCGAACGGCAAAGGAAATACAAAATTTGAGCAAAACAAAAAATACGAGAACCAGAAAAAAAAAAACAACACAAAAACCATGTTCAGTTCAAGTTCTTGGCAATGGGAAGTCTCCCCATCATTTGAAGGCAGACAAGCTTTGGCAGCCAGTCTCGAATTAAGTCTCTCGCTCCCACCATCTCCATCTCACTCACACTCTCTGCTCTCGGCTCTCGCTCCCTCCAAAGTGGAATGTATTTTGGTTGCCTTTTTCGGGAGGGGCCTGTGGTGGTTAGGGGGCCATTCAACAGGTGCCCAACAGCTCAGAACGGAACAAAACGTAACAATTCCCCAAGGGCCACCTACTCTCTCACACTGTAAATAATTATTATATGAGCATGTCCTTATTAATGGCACTTGAAATATATTTTTTTAATATATTATTTATATATTTTATAATATATTATAAAAATAATATTTCTTACTTGCATGTTTAAGAATATTAATAAAGTAAATATTTCATATCTTAGACATTGGTGCAATACGGTCAGTACACTTGCAGCACGTGCTTGTTAGGGTTAGATAGTAGAAGGCGTGATGGGAGAAAGTATTGGAAGAGTTTGCAAGGAAATTAACCACTGGCGTGCTTTCTGAATGTTTACTTGCATGCATATAATATAATATAAAGTTAATTTTAATGATTAAAATACTAAGGTGATCCTTTAATTTTAAAACGCTTAAAAAGTTTACATCTTACAAACTTAAATCTTACATTTTAAAATAAAAATAAAAGTAGACTGACTTGGTAAACTAAAAATTTATTTGCATACTTTTCGACACATTTTTCAAGGTTTTAAAAGCCGTAGTATATATTAATTAATCTATATAAATTATATATTTTTTAATATTAATATATTAATTAATCTCTATATATAATCTCTTTAAAAACACCCTAAAGAATTTTCAACTTAATTTAATAATTTAAATGAATTTCTCGCTGTGCAACAGTTAAGCTTGAATGTTGGCAACTCTCGAAATTAGCAAAGCTCGTAACAGGAGCTGCCACCCCCTACTGAGCACCACTCCCTCCCCCTCCTAGCCACTCCAAGAATTCAGCTTTGTGAAAATTTGCTGGTCTCCTTTTGTTGTTAACAACAAACAAAGCGTGAAAAAGTGTAAAACGCTGAGGTTGTAAATCTCTTGGAAAGTTTTAATTTGGCAGATTATTCAAGTCAAGGTTAGACATAAAATGTGAATGTGTGCTGGCAAAAGAAAATTACGGCTATATTATAATGAGTCCCCAAAGTCACCGCACAAAAACAAAAACGAAAGAAAAGCGAGAATGAAAGGTAAACAATGAGAAATATTCTGGGAAATTTGAATAAAGTCAACAGCTGCTAAGCGTTGAATAATTAAAAGCGACGCCGAAATAAAGGAAAAGTTTTATGGAAACGAAAAGTACACTTTGAGAACTTCACAATATAAAAGTATTATGGGAAATTGGGGCATAAAACAAACAGCTTATAGTTAAAGTTTATCCGGGAATTTAAGTTTCCAAGTAATACTTAATAATTCCTTTCATTTATTCTATGAGAACTCGCAACAAGTATGCATTTCCATTAACCAAATAAAGTTTGTTAACTTTCACATCATTACAAACTTGGAATATCTGCTTTTCGATATCCTCTGGCTTCCTTTCTTTTATGGCCAAGCAAACTTCACAACAAAGTTGAGCTACCCTTGGTGGAAATGAAAGAAAGCTATTTTGTGTATCCACTCAACAGGTAACGCGGTGGGTGGCACACCACCACAGCCAGCAGCAAAACCACCATCGTAAAACTGTGTCAATTTACCCCACCCACCCACACGGCGTATGAGCAATGCGAGACTCTATTAAAGAAATTAAGCTACGCCAACAAATGGGCGAGAAGTGTTCATAGATGTTATTGTGTACTGCGTATATGCTATATACCTCATATAGCCAGCCGGAGAGGTATTCCAAGATCACATTTCTAGCTTGTAGTATGACATCATCATTATGATGAGCATTTGGGATCGACGCCGGCATCTTAGCCGGCAAACGCTAATGAGTCAGCTGCCTCTCTGACTCGCTTTTACAATCGGAAATATCTGGTGAATACTTCTATAATTGTTTGCATTCCTCTCTTTTAGCGATAACACCTCGTCGTCGGTACCCTTGGCCGCGTTCGTGGACCCGCCCAACCCAACTGAAGCCGAACCCTTTGTGCCCCTGGTGGAGACAAAAAAAATGACCGAATCCCCAGTGGCTACACCTGCCACGCCAATTGCCAATGGCAATGGCAATGGAACGCCAACGGAGGCCACGGCTGGTGGCACCACAGTGGCCACAAAGCCCGCTGGCGACGATAACAGCATCTTCTCCATTTTCTACACGCTGGGCAAGAAGGTGGCCATTGTGGGTTCCATTTATTTGGTGGGCTACATGGGCTGGTCGGTGGCATGGCTAATAGCACCCGTCATATTGTCGGTGGCCCGTGACCAATTAGCCAAGACGTCGGAAAAGAAGAGGGACATAGCCAAGGCATCGGCCCTGGCCTCCGAGAAGGATGTGATCCTGGCCAGAATCGATGAGTTGCCTGCGTGGGTGTACTTCCCCGATGTGGAGCGATGCGAGTGGCTGAATAAGGTGGGCCATAAAATAAACAGATATTCTTCATTTTCTTTATATTTTGTATACTTTTTTAGATCCTCAAACAAGTGTGGCCCAATGCCAATCACTTTGCTCGCACCCTGGTCAAGGAAACCATTGAGCCCAATGTGGCCTTGGCTTTGGCCAACTACAAGATGAATGGCTTTCGCTTCGATCGCATTATCCTGGGCACCATTCCGCCCCGCATTGGTGGTGTGAAGATCTACGACAAGAATGTGGACCGGAATGAAATCATTATGGACCTGGATCTGTTCTATGCCAGCGACTGTGACATTAACTTCTATTTGGGCGGCATGAAGGGCGGTATTAAGGACTTCCAGATCCATGGCTGGGTGCGTGTGGTGATGAAACCTCTGATCCGATCAATGCCTCTGGTGGGAGGTCTGCAAATCTTCTTCCTGAACAACCCGAATATTGATTTCAACTTGGTGGGTGTCATCGACTTCATGGACATGCCCGGACTGAGCGATCTGCTGCGAAGGATCATTGTGGAGCAGATAGGCAATGTGATGGTGTTGCCCAACAAGCTGCCCATTTCCCTGAGCGAAGAAGTCTCGGCGGTGGCCCTAAAGATGCCCGAACCCGAGGTAAATAATTATTTATTAATTATTTTTTACACTTATCACCTTATATCTAATTGCAGGGCATCCTTCGCATTCACGTGGTGGAGGCCAAGGACCTGATGAAGAAGGACATCAGTGTGCTGGGTAAGGGCAAGTCCGATCCGTATGCCATCATCAATGTGGGCGCCCAGGAGTTTAAGACCCAGATCATAGACAACAATGTGAATCCCAAGTGGGATTACTGGTGCGAGGTGCGTATTCAGCGGATGCTACTTGCGGGGATTCCCGAGAGCTTGTTGCGTTTGCTTATTTGTAGTCCTGCTGTTGTTGTCGATGAGATTGCTCTGCATGCCTTCAACCCAACACGAGTCCACCGATTATTGCATAGTTCTCGTTGTTTTTTTGCCTTTTCGTTATTTCCATTTTGATTTCTTTCATACTTTTATCACTCGATGTACGCCTGAATGCAACAGGCAACAGTTTTTATTGAAATGGGTCAATTTGTCGAGATACAGTTGAAGGACTCGGATGATTCCAAGAAAGACGAGCCCCTTGGCAGGTAAGCAAAGTATTTGCATTTTCATTTTTCTTGAGTTTGCACCACCCAACCGACCAAATCCCACTTGCACCCCCACCTGAGACCGTCGTGTGAGTAATGTTTTCTTTGAGAATCCTTTTGCATGAACCAAAAAGAAGGCAGGCTATATCCTCCGTTCTGACTCTGTTACGTTGCGCCTCTGCTCTATATACTCTATATATTTTCTACCACCCAAAACACTCACACATTTGTTCTTCTAGGCGTGTATTTTTACCACCATAGGCCACTATATTGGGTTTTCTTTGTGGGACTATGATCAGACAATGCCAGGTGTACAGAGCGATGATGTATTGGGCAGGTTGTATTGCCGCATGAAACTGCATTCACAATTCGTTTGTTTGTTCTCTTTTTGTTCGTTTCTTTTTTTTATATTTTTTTTTCTAGAATTTCTTGACTTTTATTTATGTTCTGAATGAATTTACTAACAAGCACTTGCGTGAACAACACCTCGGTGTGATGAGATATCAAGAAATGCTTGGTTTCCGGTGGAAAAGTTGTGGGGGAAAACACACACAGATGTGACCCAATTTAATTCATTCGATTATGAAAATTATTTAGATTTTATTTGTGTTTTAGTTGATTGGATTTTTAAATGATTAAAAAGGGATTTAGCTCAACTAGGCTAATTGAAAGTCTTTAGAAATTGTAGAAACCTGTTGAACCATTTCGAATTGAGGTCTTATTACCTTTTAATTGATTTGAGTTGATAACTTTTGTAAAGCCTGCTTTGTTTAAACATATTTAATTAGTTGCTTACAGCTAAATTTATCTAGAGTGCGACATAAATCACTAGAGGTTTTAAAACCACTTAAAAGGTGTCTAAAAGTATGCAATGATATATTTGAGGTACTAAATTCAATGTTAATTTGAATTTTCTACGAGATAAAATTGTGTACCATAATTTTAGACAACAGTATTGAAGATTTTTAGATCTCTAGTGATATATATAATGCTCCCTATAAAAGACTTATCAAATTTTAATATAAAAAAATATATTTACTTTTATCTATAGCTTACAGAAAGTTTTTAAATCAAATAAACTAATATTATCTTTTCATGGTTTATTCAAATAAAGGCTTAAAACAATTACCTTTATTGAAATTTACACATAATAAATATTAAATTAAGCTTGACAAATATTTGACCACAAATATGTAGTAGTTTACTTGTTCTACCTATCAATTTTATTCAAATTTACAATTGAACTTTAATATTCCTTTTTCGTAGAACCCCAGTTTCTCTGTAAACCGTAGCATCCAAGATATTCTCATCGTACTCACAGAACTGACTTGCCACTACTTGACCCCTAAATAAACCCTTTTGCATGGCCTTTGACACACCGAATTTTGAAACACAAGCCGATGCTGGAGCACCTTGAACCACAGAGACACACCATTGAATAAAATAAAATAATAATAAATAATAAGTAAAACAAGAACCACCAGAATGCATGCCAATGACAAATCCGTAGTTAGTTCTGATCCTGTAAATAACTCTCTTTAATCGAGATCGTAGTTTTTTTTAGAATTTCGCTGGAATTAACCCACTAATAATGCAAAAATGTCTTTTACCTCGCTTTTGGTTCGAACGATGATTGGAATTATGACCTGTTAAGGCCGTGGTCGAGGTCTCGCAGCATGCGATACTCGTGCTCAGACTCTTTGACTGGGACCGCACTAGTGATGACGAGTCGCTCGGCAGGTTAGGCAACCATTGATTGATTGATTGATAGATTGAACACGATCGAGCACCACCAAGAACAGATTTGACACACAATTTTGCCCAAGAACTCTGTAAACGAACGATCGGAAACAAGACCTCCGAAACAGGGGACACCTTGACCCATGACCCCCGTTAAGAAGTTAACCAATTACTTATTGTTTTGATTCTTATTGATTTCTGTTAAGGTTTCCATTTTACTAATAAAATGTTGTATTTCCTCAAAACAGAGCCAGCATCGACATTGCCAGCGTCATCAAAAAGGGCGTCGTGGATAGTGTGAGTATAAATTCGATTCCTTCTTTATAAACTCCTTAATAAATCCTATATTGTCCTTAACAGTGGCTTACTTTGGAAGAAGCCAAGCATGGACTTCTCCATGTCCGTCTGCAATGGTACAAACTCACCGCGGATCCCAATGATCTTCAACAGATCCTGCTAGAAACCCAACTGCTACGTGTGACCTCCATGAGCTCGGCGGTTCTCAGCGTTTTCATCGACTCTGCTCGTCACTTGAAGGTGTGTTTAAATTATTTACACTTCTTGTATTCTTATATTTATAATATAATAACCATCTCCACCCGCAGCAAGCCCGTTCCAGCTCCAAGCCCGATCCCTACCTGGTGTGCAGCGTCAACAAGCAGAAGCAGCAGACGGCCATGATAATGCGTGATGATTCTCCTGTATGGGAGCAGGGCTTCACCTTCCTGGTCAGCAATCCGGACAACGAAAGTTTGAATATCAAGATCTATGACCAGAAGACAGGAAACGACATTGGCCAGTACACCTACACGCTGAGCACTCTGCTGAAGCAGTTCAACATGGAGGTGATCCAGCAGCCATTCCAGCTGCAGAAATCCGGACCGGAGTCCAAGCTCTACATGTCGCTCTCTCTGCGGATTCTAAAGCCCGGTGAGATTGACAAGGAATCGGATGCTCTGGAACAGGTGGCAGCCATCACGCGGAGCAGTTCGGTGAAGACACCAGAGGTGGCTGTGGTGGCACCTCCCACACTTAAGGTTGGCCACGAGGTGTTTCTTAATTGCTTTAAATTGAAGAAGTAATTTCTATTAGGATCCTCAGGCACCCAGCAAGCGTCTTTCCACCGAGTCGCCCATCAGCGAAGAGGATCCTGCGGTGGCAGTGAAAATCTCTCCGGCTCTCTCCTCTTCCACTTCCAGTGAGAAGCCCATCAGCGAACTGGCCGCCTCTGTGCTGACCCATCGCTTCCCCGACTCTACCTCTACCGGCGGCGAACACGGCCTGGGACGCATTCAGCTCTCGATCCGCTACAGCGCTCAGCGCCAGAAACTAGACGTGACCATACACAAGATCATGAAGATACCGCTGCGTGATCCCAGCAATATTCCCGATCCGTATGTGAAGCTGTACCTGCTGCCCGGTCGCAGCAAGGAGTCCAAGCGCAAGACGGGCGTGATTAAGGACAATTGCAATCCTGTTTATGATGCCTCCTTTGAGTACCTGATTTCCATTGCCGAGCTCAGGCAGACGGAACTCGAGGTGACGGTCTGCACGCAAAAGGGATTCTTATCCGGCGGCAGTCCGATCATTGGCATGGTGAGTAACAACCCCTAATCCTGGAAAACCACCCCGAGAACTCAGGCAGAAAGAAAGCAATCCAGGATATTCCTTATAATTCTCAAGTGCGTTTTCTGCGAGAGTACAATATAAATAGGAAAAAACTCTGTTGAACTTCGTTCTTGCTTCGGCAGAACATATACTAAAATTGGAACGATACAGAGAAGATTAGCATGGCCCCTGCGCAAGGATGACACGCAAAATCGTGAAGCGTTCCACATTTTTTTGTCCTTTCTACATTCGAAATTAATGATTTCCTTTTTATTTATTTTACTTTTAGCTGAAAATACCTCTGGATGATGCTGAGATTACCACGCAGTCAGGCTTGAATACCTGGTTCGACCTGCAGCCTGAGATGCGACACGAGTAAGGACTGTGGAACCAAGCGAAGTCGGAGTCTCATTAAAGCACAATCAACTCAAGAATAACTTAACACTTTTTTACCAATCGCACTTAAAGTCTTTTGTATTTGTTATGTGTATAATTTATTTGGTATAGCTTTGGTTGGTCTCTAAAACCCCTAACCAAAACCCAAACAAAAACTCTCTTAGTCGTGCCTCTATATTTAAAACTATCAATTTATCGTAGTCCAATAAACCAAACTGTGTTTTCAACAAAGCTAAAATGTAGTTTTATTTTAAATTATAAACAAATCTCTTACAATAATCTGGAATATACATTTATTATAGTTCTGCCTTTACTTTGTATATTTTTGCAAAGAAATAAGGGCCATCTGCACAGCCTAGGCGCAAAAACATCCGCTCAACTGATTTTTATAATTCCCAAGTCCGTTTTCCGTGCCATGTTCATTTAAATAGGGCGTTTGACTGTCTAACCTCGTTCTTGCTTCGGCAGAACATATACTAAAATTGGAACGATACAGAGAAGATTAGCATGGCCCCTGCGCAAGGATGACACGCAAAATCGTGAAGCGTTCCACATTTTTTTGTCCTTTCTACATTCGAAATTAATGATTTCCTTTTTATTTATTTTACTTTTAGCTGAAAATACCTCTGGATGATGCTGAGATTACCACGCAGTCAGGCTTGAATACCTGGTTCGACCTGCAGCCTGAGATGCGACACGAGTAAGGACTGTGGAACCAAGCGAAGTCGGAGTCTCATTAAAGCACAATCAACTCAAGAATAACTTAACACTTTTTTACCAATCGCACTTAAAGTCTTTTGTATTTGTTATGTGTATAATTTATTTGGTATAGCTTTGGTTGGTCTCTAAAACCCCTAACCAAAACCCAAACAAAAACTCTCTTAGTCGTGCCTCTATATTTAAAACTATCAATTTATCGTAGTCCAATAAACCAAACTGTGTTTTCAACAAAGCTAAAATGTAGTTTTATTTTAAATTATAAACAAATCTCTTACAATAATCTGGAATATACATTTATTATAGTTCTGCCTTTACTTTGTATATTTTTGCAAAGAAATAAGGGCCATCTGCACAGCCTAGGCGCAAAAACATCCGCTCAACTGATTTTTATAATTCCCAAGTCCGTTTTCCGTGCCATGTTCATTTAAATAGGGCGTTTGACTGTCTAACCTCGTTCTTGCTTCGGCAGAACATATACTAAAATTGGAACGATACAGAGAAGATTAGCATGGCCCCTGCGCAAGGATGACACGCAAAATCGTGAAGCGTTCCACATTTTTTTGGCTACCTGAATATGAAAATATATGTTTTATTTTGCGTATCTTATTTAATTTGTAGTGGAAGATTGGATGAATATATTGAACAATACTTATCTCTTATTAGTTGAAAATGATTTGCCTTTTAATTTCGAATCGATATTCTACACTTAGTTTTTTAGTTTTAGAAATTTACATATATTTACGTTTTTTGTACAATGATTTTTATTAATAAAAAGTTATTCAATAAAAATCAACAAGGTTTTCAGTTGAAACATTTCATGTGCTCTTTTTATATCCATTATATATCTTTTTATATTCCTTATTTAAAATCTCCTTTCTCGCGTGATAGAGTTTATTTATAAGATATTTGAAAATAAACGGAGATATAGTTATAATTTACAATAAAATAATGTTTAAAATTTTATCAAAATCGCATTTCTATTTCATACAGCAAACAATTAAAAATGGAAATAAGATGACATCGAAAATATCTATCAATAAATTAATTACAGCAAGGGTTTCGGCATGCCAACTTTAGCTTTATTCTTTTTTTAAATTAAAATGAGAAAAACAAATCTTTTTAAAGACTTTCTTACCTTTTGTAAGTTATTACACAAATAAACCAAGGAACAATTTGTCAAATACATTTTACATTAAAAATACATGTAAGCGACCTTCTACAGATGTATGTAAAATCGGAAACAGCAACACCAGGGGGCGCTTTACCGTCGCACACAGTATCATATAATTCTCAAGTGCGTTTTCCGCGTTCCGTTCATATAAATAGAGCATTTTCCCCTTGAACTTCGTTCTTGCTTCGGCAGAACATATACTAAAATTGGAACGATACAGAGAAGATTAGCATGGCCCCTGCGCAAGGATGACACGCAAAATCGTGAAGCGTTCCACATTTTTTTGCCTACCTGAGAATGGTAGAAGAGAAAGTAAATTCGAGGCGGGGTTTTTTTTTTCTGCTTTCGCCATTGTTTATTATATTTTTTTCTTCAATATGTATTCAATTTGGTATGTATTTCATAATATTAGACAATTGTTTGCTCTTTGACGTACATACATACATCGCAAGTGGTTTATTTTAGACATAATTGTTATGTTTCACTTTCCTTTAACTTTTTGCTTAATGCGTATATGCATACAAAATTTGAAATTTTCAACACAGTTGTTTCATTATAATTGTTTATTCATATTCTCATGCATTATTTCAATTAGCCCCAAATAAATTTGTATTTTTTCCATTTTTTGGTTCTGGTAATGCACTTGGCCAAGGGTTCTCTTCAAGTGGCATTAACTTTTCGGCTGGCCGAAGAACTATCTAGCTTGAATTGAAATTGGTTTCTTTTTTCTTTTTAGTCGTATCATACCTAATTTTAAATAATTTGAAAATACATAATTATGCACTTGTATTAATATAGATATTTATATGCTTTAAATGGACACATGAATCAGGCTCTTGGTTTTATAAAATGTACTCTCGTATATATGTATAAATAATAGTTACATTCCAAATTGTTTTTGTTGTTGTTTCGTTACTTTTATCGAATATGAATCTTGAACTTGTATTTTTCATTTCCAGCGTGTTTTTCTGAGGTAGTTCGCTTAGTTTCGTTATTTTATGTATGTATGTATATATATAAAAGTTGGTTTCTCTGAAGCACATTTATGTAAAGCACACACATTTACAATAACCGTAACATTTATGTATAAATTGTTTGTATTAAATATATATATTTAATATGTTAATTACACAATATTAAACACTGAGGAACTGTCGTGCTTATTTCAATGCTGCTTCGCCTTGAATTCTGTTTGTTTGCTTTTTAATCAAAGCCAAAACCTAAATCCTAAGCAACTCTGACTTAAATATGATATATGCATATTGGTACATACATAACATACATATTACATATATATTTGTTGTATTTTTGCTTGCGCTTGTACTTTGTGTGAGTGTGTGTGAGTGTATGTGGGTGTATCCTTGCCCGTCGTCGCTCTTAGTTAAATTTCTAAATTGTAATTTTGAATTCTTATCACTGATGCGATGCAATGAGGTTTAAGCTCCCAATACATGAATTTGAAAACCCTAAAACTGATGGCCAATTTTGTGTGTTTTTTTTTTTAATTTATAACTTATGTGCGCTCAAATTTTGTTTCTTGTTGTTATACTTTGTTTAAGCCTAGTTTAACATCTACAATTTGTTATGTCCACGTGTTCATCGCTGTGATACGAGTGATACGAGTGCCTAAGTTCTAAGTTTTTAACTTGAATCACTTGTAATTTGTATTTCCGTTTTCGTTCTCGATCTGTTTCTGTTCTTCCCTCAGTTAGAATGTAGTTATCCCCCGCCGAAAGTTTAATTCTTTTGATATCAATTGAACACAACACGTTAAGCAACAAATAGCAGTGTGAAAAAGGCTACAAATAGTTAATGGAACCCAAACTAAAACCAACATAGTGGACGCAATCCATTAAAAACAAACGCACAACAAAGAAATATTTGAATACAATATCACAAAATTAGCATCGAAGCAGAGCAAAAAATATTCATTTCGATAATGCAAATAATTAGAATAAAACTCAAAAGTAAGTGTATTACGTTTTCTTTTTTTTTTCGTTTCTTATATTTTAATCAAAATAAATTTTGGAGTAGCCCGCTAATGAAAAAGTTGTAGAAACTGAAAGCCTTGAAGAAAGTGTTTTCATGTGTGCCTAGAAATTAATAAATTATGATTTATATTGAAGGTATTTCATATGCAAATCGTATATGGGTAATATATAAAAACTTAAAGACTATTCTCAGTTATAGAGTTCAAGCATCGAATCGAACCTAGAGTTAACATCAAGAAATAAAAGCATAAGAAGAAAATTAAAATTATATCACCACGCATGTATATATATATGTAGGTATATATATATGTATATAGTTACAGAATATAAGTAAATTAATCAATCAAACTTCCTTTAACAAAATGGAAAACTTAAAAACAACCTATGACCATTAAATATATATATATATATATTATATTGGATCAAAACAATTTGGATTACCGATAAATGTAATATGTAGGCATATATACGTTCAATATAAAAGCTCGCTTCTCCACATTGAGTTAGATGTAATAACCTAAGACTAAAACATTGAACCGAAATTATACAGAATAGAATATATGTATATATATATATATAGCATTGAAAACTTAAACAGATAAATCGCAGTTGTATATAACTTATGCATGTATGATTTTTTAGCATTCCAGATATTGTAGTTCCAGTAAAATCAAACCCCACCCTTTCCTTATGCGTTAAGCAGGTAAAACTGGTAGCGAAGTCCTACAAACATTTACGTGCTCTCCCATCTAACATTTCCGTTCCTTAACAATCTTAAACGCTAAACAGAATTTTGTATTTTCTCTTATTTTCCATTTATCCATTTTTCCATTTTAATTCTTAGTTTTCTTTTGTTTTGTGGTTGCCTCTTTCTTTACGTTTTTTTGTTTTGTTTCGTTTCTTTTCGATTTGTTAATGTTGCATTTTTATTTTTGTTTCAAAAGGAATTCTCTTTTTCTTTTGTTAATTGTTTTTATGGCTCTGGTTCGCCGGTTGTGGGTGGTCAAAAAAAGTATATATCATTCTATTTCCTGCCATACAAAACATACTAAGCCCAGGCTCATTAAATCACAGTTATATATCTCGGTTATCAATATTATATCACTCAAGCGGAACATCGTAACAGAACGTTGTATTTTGAGGAGGGTTCAAGGTTCCATCGGCATATCTCGGCATCCATGATAGATTTCTATGACGAAAATCAATCAGTTCTGGCCTGATTACATTCCAAATCCAATCCTTGCGTAGAATCGGCTTCAGCTGCGGTTTTCTGGGGGGCATCCGTACAGGTCTAAGCTCCTTACAACTAATCTTGATGGGCGGTTCGTTGGCTTTTGCATTTTCTGTTTTTGGTCTATGATGATTTGCGCAGCTCCTCGAGTCCTCCGTTCGGCATGCCGCCGCGCATATTCTCCAGCACTTTGTTCACGAAATCCGTTGAACCGCCCGCAATGCGGATTCCAGCTGTAAAAAAAAAGGAAAAGCATATAATTAGGTTTGGAAAAGCAAAGAAAATGAACATAAGAATGTATATAGACAGGGAAAGTCCGATTTGATATGTCGACAAAAATATCCCGCTCAATATCTTATCGATTACATCGTTTTGATTAATATATCGATATTTTAAATATTGAATTTGACGTATAAATATCGATACTATCGAAAAAGTGTTATTTGAATTATGTCTTTTTTTACCGAAACATCTTTTTTATTATTTACAACTATGATAGTTTCTATTAAGTTTGGTCTGTTCTTTAGCACAGTTCGATATATTAAAAAGAATATCGATTTATCGAACCATTCAAATATCGGCCTTCTAGTGCAATATCGAAAAAGTATCGATAAACATTTTGTCAAGTAATTAATTGCAATCCGAAAAAATATTCCATGCCTTATTAATGTTTAAACGCCGTTGTACACTATATATATTTCCTATCATCCTTAACTACTTACACGATGCTGTGGCGTAAATGCGTGTAATCTGTTGATCCACCTCATCTGTGGGCTCGCCCATAGTCTTGGTGCGATGCTTTAGGGCCAAGGCCTGCTTGAGCTCTGCAATGCCATTCATCAGGCGCTCTAAAAAGCAAAGGATGCGGATTAATATTCGGTTTAATTGGTAATCGATATATTTCTCGGTTATCTTTTTGTACTCACTGTGTTCAATTTCAAGGCCAAAGAGCTTGATTTTGTTAGCCTCGTGCTGGGCCTTCTTCTTCAGGCGGCAGGCGCGCGAGGCCAGCTTGTTCTTCTCCTTGCGCGACTTGGGGCGCACGTTGAAGGGCAGCTCGGAAACCGGAGTCATATCGTTGATGGTGCGGCTAAGCTTATCCAGCTCCTTGCCAATGTTGTGCAGCTTCCTGGCATTGGGGGTCAGATCGTTGCCATCGCCCTTACGGGCTTTTCCGCTGTGCTATTAATTTACCAAGAAATTTAATTAGTTTTTGGTTTAGATTTTGTATTAATTTAAAGTACCTTGTACACCTTAATGCCCCTGACGGAGCAGGTGGGACTAAAGACGGGATCTGTCACCTCGTTGAGCACATGCGGATCCTCGAGCTTCGACTGGAAGACCAACCGCTTGCCCTTGGGTCCCTTGGCCTGGACATTGTACTGCCAGAAGAAGCGCTCCTTACCCTTGCCGCCGGACAACTGACTCGGCGTCGAGGTGCGAGTGTCGTCCTCATCTCCAGATAGACCATTGTCGCTGCTAAAGTCATCATAGTTGTCACTGTTCTCGCTCGAATTGTCATCGTCATCGTCCTGCGAGAAGTCGATGCCATCGGGGGACAAAACACTGCCCGTGCTCAGGGAGGAGAAGCTCTCGGCCTCGGCCAGCGAGCCGGTGGAGAGTAAATGCTGTCGCGGCTCCCGACGCATCCAGATGTGGTCCAAGCCCAGGTTGTTGGGCGCCGACGAGCTCAACCGGCTTAGCTGCGAGCTAGACTCCACGGCGCTTTGGTAGCCAAAGGACTTGCGCACGGCCGATCCTGGGGTCTGATTACTGGCAGCCGCCGTGCTATTTCCGGAGGCGGAACTGCCAAAACCGCTGCTGCCGCCAGGACTCAAAGCAGCAGACTGACTGAGAATGGAGCGTTCCGGCGGCGAGGACATGGCGAATCCCTTCTTGATCAACTCCTGCATGTTGCGTGACTTTACGATCTGGTACTGGGGACGATTGGCGTGCGGCGGTGGCGGTGGGGTCAATGGCGACTGGGAGGCCTGGCTACCGGGCGAGAAGCTGGCCGAGAGCTGCTGCTGCTGCGGCTTCTGGGGTGTGCTGTGATAGATCTCATACGGACTAGTGGAGGAACTGTTCGACTGTTGCTGTTGCTGGGTGAGCGTAAGCAGTGTCTGCAACTGGGGCAGGCTGCCAACGTGCAGCTGCTGTTGTTGCTGCTGCTGCTGTTGCTGTTGCAGCAACTCCATTGGTGGCCCCACCAGCGAATCCTGACCCTGGGCCTGAGGCGACAGCAAAAAATTGACACTTTGAGAGACTGTGGTCTGCGGCAAGAAATCCTCAATGTTGCCAATGACATCGAGGAAGTCGCCACCATTTAAATCGGACAGATCGGCCGCTTGAATCTCGGCCTTGTCGTTGGGAAAGATATAGTCATCGTCGAGGCTGAATGGCTCGTGTTTGGTAATGGCACTGCTGATATCACTCCACATGGCATTCGAGTTGGGCGTCATCTCGTAGAACTCATTCTGGCCGACAGCGTCCTGGAGCAGCCCATGCTCGCTGACATTCAAACTGAGGCTGTGGCTCATGTCGGGCGTAAAGTAGCCACCAGCCAAACCACCGCCTCCCGATCCGGCCACGCCATTGCTGCTGCCTGCACCGCTCGTGTTGCCATTGTAAAGCCCCGAGCTGAGCGGAGAAGCCGCACTGAGGCTGACATCCTGCAGCAGAGTGGGCGACAGGGAAGCTGCATCCAGGGCATCCAGACCGAAGACAGAGAGCTCACCCAGTGCCAAATGCGAGTGCTGCAGCTGGTCCTGCTGCTGCTGCTGTTGCTGCTGCTGTTGTTGCTGCTGCTGCTGCTGCTGCTGATGGTGATGCTGCTGCTGTTGGTGGGTCATGCTGGGCAATGTGTGTATGGGACTGGGATGATGGCGCGGCGTCTGCAGATCCGGCTGCTGATACGGATGATGATGGCTCTGGTTGTGGTTGCTGCTGCGCGGTATGGTTATGGCCGTTGTACTTAGCATTACGTTACAGGTATTGGTGGTGCTCGTGGAGCAGTTGCTGCTACCGCTGCTGCTGCCGCTTAGACTGCTGCTGTTGTTGTTATTATTGGTGTTATTGTTATTACTGTTGCTATTACTGCTGTTGCTGCCTATGCCATAGCCCGTGTTGATGGTCAACGTGGGCAGGGCCGCACCCACAACGCTGGAGCTCAGCGAATATATATCGTATTTGAGTGCGTTGCTGCTGCTATTGGAGCCGGTGTCAAAGAATTCCGATGACATGGAATACAGCTGATTCTCTGTCATTGTATGACTAGCGGGGGAAATCCCGCTCTACTTAAGGATAGTAGCTTCTGCTAACTACTCCTGGCTCCTGCTTCAGATGGCGGGGCACCAAGGCCCGGCGCTTAGTTCACTTGTAGTATCTGTAATAAAGCCAAAGAAATCACGATCAGACTCTAGTTGTTGTGTAAAAAAGAGACGGCGGCTAATTAGTTGAATATATTATGGCTTTTATTTTGCCCAGACAACCTTGGCGGCAGCCAGCATTCGCATTCTTATGCACAGGAAAAATAGTAATTGGATAAACATATCTGAAAAGGTTATAGAGCAGTCTGCAAGATTCGCTGCCCGATCTCTGCTCACACCAACAGTGTAAGCTTTTGTATTTTGTCGGCGAAGCAGAGCACAAATGCTAGTCTAACGTGCCAATATATGCGTGTGGGCACCACTGTTTTAAAGGCATTACACTGACTTTAGTTGGGTGTGTATTCATAAAACTCTGCTAATAATGTTTCTATTCTATAAAAATGAAAACTAGTTGAAGCTTTCTTTCTGTGTAACCATAACTAGTTTTCCATGCATCCATCGATCGAGTCACTTCAGCCCAATTCCGATGAACATATACATAGATAGTATGCTAAGTACATTGCAGCTGTTATCTAGGCGGAACTAAAGCCATACCCCAACACAAGATTATAATTGATGGGCTCACGTGTTCAAACGAACACGTGATTGCCCAGATTATGGGTAAATATCTAAATAAATTATGACTGGGGAAAGGTTTTACCCCGTGGCGTAAATAAATGTAATAATCAAGATAAGATTAGGTCGTTATCCCCTGCCTATTTTTACTTTCCCTTCGCTATCTGACTTTGTAATCCCTCCAGCCTATAAACTATTATCAAAACAACCTGATATGGCACTAAAAACTTAAGAGATAAAGGCCGCCCAATCTGTGAAAAATGTGCAAATCCAAGAGCCAACTCAACATTATTCAACGTTTGTTATTGTTATGGTTATCGCCTATTTTTAAGCAGAAAAACAACAGTGATAGACCCGGCCCCGGCTCTTCCCTTCCCACCTTTTACTGATTTGGTGATCAAAACAACATTTTTGGAAATACAAAAAAAAAAAGAGCAGAGAAATCATCAACAACTTTGTTTTGCACATCAAAACAAAATAAAACTAGAAAAAAAAAGGAATAACAAAAAACAAAACAAAATAATAGAGCGAAAAGAGGAAACAAGAAATGGCAAAAAGTTTTTGGCAAAAATTAGTAAGCCATTTTGGGGTTTGATCGTTTTTCGTGGTTCGATTCTATCGGTTTTTATACTCGTTTCCGATCAGGTGAAAGGCCTGAGGCGGATCAGAAGGCGGTCCGCCTGCCTGCTATTGTTGTTTTTCATTTGGCGGCCCGATAATAAATATTAATTAGTTTGTTTACAAAAGAAAATACAACATTCTCGTTTTCCATTTAATAATGTTCATAAATCAGGAATGAAAAGTGCATCTAGTATAAGGGATTTTGGCACAATTTGCGCGGCGCATTTATGGAAAAATTTTGAGGGAAACCGGCCTTGACCGAGGTACATTTCAATTAAAGGTGAAGCGGAAGAGGTTCTAGACTTAGTCTGGAGAAGCATTAAAAAGATATTAATTACTTAAATACTTAATTAAGTTGTGAGTGTTTCCATTGAGGAAAATTCCACAAGCTGCTTAAAAACTTCGAGCCACAACGAACTCTATCCTGGCTTATCTTCCGCCCATTACAGACGATAAGTCAGAATACATTCCGGTTGATAAGGTCTACCAAGCTTCCGATCTGAACTTTGTAATGCCCGTTCCCAAGACGTCAAGGTCACACCTTATATGGAGGGAGTTTCGTAAAGGGGCCGCCCCCCTTCCCACTCGATACACACCAACTCAAACGCAAACTCAAACTCAATTCTACTTCGCTAAGTGATATGCTTGTTTCTCTGGTTTCTTTACATTATTGCTATTTCCTCTTGAAATTGTTTAATATTCGTCAAAGGTAGCTGAACGCGTTGAAGGCCAAACAATAAAAAAAAAAGAAACACAAAGCGAGAACCGAAGCAAACACTAAAACATAGGAACCGAAAACCGAATGGGGCGCTTATATAGTATACTTATAAATGCTATATACTTCAAACATGGAAATAGACGCGAAGGGGGCGAACGAAATGGAATTTATTACAGATTTGCTGCCGAATAAAAAACCAGAAAACAGAAGAAGAGGCAAGCCCGAAGAAGCCCCCAAGTGGAATCGTACGAAAAAGTGGAGAAGACGAGCAAACATCGACGGAGAAGCGCGGATAATAAAAGCTAAACAAGCATTTCTATATAATGAATAATACTATTATTCAAAAGTTCCCCACGCACACAGACGCCCCGAGTTAATGAACGCGAAATGTTTGGAGGGGAGAAGCGCTTGTTGGTGAAAACGGGGGGAACAGCCGACGAACATCTGATCCAAGGCATTATGTTAGCGAGCCGGAGTAGAGCGGGAATCGAGTCAAGTAAATATGGGAAAGTATACCCGCAAAGTATCAAAGATTAACTTTAACAGGGAAATTATGGATAAAGAAATATACATATGTACAGGGTTTCTATATTTTTAATTCTGTTATAATCAGGTAGGGATATACATATAAAGGGGAAATATACCAAATATCACATCGAAAATATTCTTTACTTTGAAAACTATCGTTTTTAAAGTTTAAATATTGATATTATCACTATACATCCGAAGAATGTCATTTAATTTATTTGTGTCATTTTTTCAAATGTATTGATCGGATATATCAAACAGAATATCGATTTATCGCACATTCGTATATAGCAACATGTATAAATCGATAGTTTACTGCGAAAGTCAATGTATAAATAGATATTTTAATCGATTTTCGCCACAAATATCGATACATTTTCGATATATCAATATAATCTGTTATCCCTATTATCAGAAGTACAAATTATCAACATTATGTTAGGTATACTTTCGTAAAAGCCTGTCTAATATATAATTTTTACAGATTCTATTAAAAAATATAAATAATTTCGTTAAAATGTTAAAACAAAAAGATGAGGAATCTTCTAAAGGCTTTTGTCTAGTAAATAAAAGTATGAACAATTTTCTAGATATAATTCTATGTTTTCTCTCGAAATCTGAACCCTATATACATATATCTCAAGTTCCAGTTCCCCTTACCGAATCCCGCCTGTAGCTCTGCCAGCAACATGCTAAGTAAACTAATAAAATCCAAGGGATGAGCACGTGAAGAGCTTTGGATACGAATGGTATTCCC